>CM053792.1:348631746-349034246 GCA_028749045.1 Cupressus sempervirens | reverse complement strand
GAAGCCATTTTGTCCTTGCGCAAAATTAAATTCTTGTTGTGTATCTTTGCGCGATCCTATGAACACTTTCGCGTGAAATTAAACCACTGTTACTGACCTTCGCATGAGACAAAAACATCTTCGCACGGTCTATAAAACTTCTTTGCATGACCCGTAAAGGTTTTTTGCATGAGACTTTGTATCAGCATTACCAATTTGGGTCTATTCTAGCTATTTGTGGCCTGCATGCTATCCTTTTCTGCATCTATTTATCGCTCTTTGTTTGCAAACAATCCTGAAACAGTGACACTTTGCTTAGCTAAAGACTTGTGTCTTATACCTTGACTAGTCTCATCTCATAAGTAATTTTGGTCCTTGTCTTAATGCTTGTCATACTTTGTGTCATAGTGGTCATAATCTCTAGCTGTTCTAGCCTTTAAATCAAACCATTTGTGCCTTAGTGAACAACATTCTTGCTATTATTTTGTCCTTTTTGAGACTCAGTCTTAGTGTAGTCCTTGTCTTGGTTCTAGCTTCTTGTCCTTGCCTATGACTGTCACAACCAAAAGTGGCAATGTGTTTTATCCCGATAACCTTAGATGTGGTCATGCTAGGGGTCATAATCACGGTAGAGGTAGCTTACCTTTCACTATGCAATCTGTATCCAGTTTGGCTAGTGAGCTGTCTTCACGGTCTTCCTCACCTGCAAGGTCATCTCAAGTTCAATGAACATTTTCCAATTTGCAACAAATTAGGAATCCTTTTTACCAAGAGGATACTAAAATAGGTAGAGGTCCTAAATTCCCAAATACAATGTATGATCCTTTCTCCACAGACCCTTTTGAAACAAAACATACAAAAACTAAACACGTTCCTATAATGACTAATCATGAACCTGAACAGGGTAGTCATAGTCAATATCAAGAACAACCTAGGGATGACAAGGAGAAAGAGAAAGAATATGACACTGATGAGGAACAAGAAGAGGTGGAAATCCTTCCTAAACACATAACAAAATGTTGAAGAGACAAAAACTTTCAAAAGGTCATGGGAATCCTAATCAATGAAGAGAAAGAAAAGTACTTTCTCAAACTCGCCCAAGAGGGAGCTAAACTGCCCACACATTTCAATGTGGAGACCATTATCATATGTGAAGAAGAAACTAAGACCACTAAACTCCAAAAACAACTGAAAATTATGCAAGACCAATTGGCTCAAATGATGCATGAGAAAGAGAAACCCACAAAGACATACACATTGGACGCTCTTTGTTCATTCCCATTTGACAAAAGTATAAACATGCCGCCTTTCCCATGAGGTGTAGAACTAGCCAAATATGACAAGTACTTTGGTACTATTGATCCCCAAGATCACTTGTGAGAATTTGGTGCTTTGTCTATGGAGTTTATACACAATCAAATGTACCTTATGTGTTTATTCCCTAGAAGCCTAGGTGGTCAGGCTTTGGAGTGGTTCTCACATTTACCTCCTAGTATCAAGACGTTTGACGAAATTGCTAATTCATTTGTTCAGCAATATTCTCATAACATTCAACATCCTGTAAATATTTGAGATCTATGCAACCTTAAACAGAAGGTTGGTGAGCCTTTTCTCACTTTCCTCCAATGGTGGAGACAACTTTACACTAAGTATTCTCATAAAATCTCAGAAACGGAGAAGCTCAACATTTTCACTGATAACCTCTTACCTGATTTCAGGTATAGAGTCCAACTATAAGGTCCACGTACCTTTGAAGACATGATTACATAGGCTATTCATATCGAAGAATTTATGGTCAAGAAAGGTGAGCTCATTCGTTAGAGAGACACAAAACAAGGTTCTACTTCCAACAGGGATAAAACCAAACATATCAACAAGAACCGAGAAATTGTACATGATGGGGTTGTTGATAATGTCACACCCAAACCACCTAAAGTAGCATTTGATCTCATAGATTGCCTCAAAGTGGCCAAAAATGTTGAGAAGCCTCCTCCTAAAAATAAGGCATCTGGGAACAAATCGAGAAACTCATGGGCAACATGACCCTAGTGAGAGTATATGCCTTTGGGAGAACCTTTGGATGTGGTTTACAAAACATTGGTACAACACAAGCTTATCTCACCAATGGATAACCCTCGTCCCTATGATCCACAACCATGTCCACCATGGTGGAATGAGACCTCATTTTGTGAGTATCACCAAAACAAGGGACACAAAACCAGCAACTATATAAACTTGCATCATAAAGTCCAGGACATGATTGATGCTGGTGAACTTGTGGTAGATGGACATAACAAAAACTCGGACCACAAGGTGTTCAAAGAGCTTTTCCCAGCTTATGAAAAAGGAGAGACTTTGAAACCAGAACCCTACAATAAGGTCAACTATACGTATTCCAATAATGACAATGTCATTCACATGGTTGAACCTGTAGATTCTGAATACTGCAACATTATTACCATAAAGAGGAGGCAAGATAATGACAAACCCAAGACACCATTTTTATTAAGAGGCCCTACTTCCAATAACATGGATAATGCATCTTCGCAACATTGTACTAATGTTGTTACTCGCTCTCATGCAAAGTTGGTTCTCAAAGGCCCTACACCTCCTATTTCAAATCTTGAACAACATAAGGACAAAACCCTTGCTAGTCCATCTGATAAAGGTGCAAAACACACAACGAACTTGACTACAACTAGTTATAGTGTTCTAGATCAGTTGAAATGAACCAATGCTCACATTTCCATATTTGAGCTGCTTAAAATCTCACCTACCCATAGGAAAATTTTGGACAAAGCCCTCACTGAGGCAAACGTTCCTCAAGATCTTAATCTTGAGCAATTTCAATCCATGGTAGGTCACCTAACCTCACCTCATCTTATGACCTTCTCCAAGGAGGATGACAACTCACTACATCACCCACACAATCAGCCTCTACACATTGAGGTTATGATCCACCAGACACATGTTTGTTGGGTACTCATTGACAATGGCGCTAGCCTAAATATTGTTTTTGCTGCTCTGCTTAGACAATTGGATTATTCTGAGGACTCTGTTGATCCTTGATGAAAGATCACTATTAAAGCATATGATGAAGTAGAACGAAAGTCACTAGGTCTTGTGACTTTACCAATTCGTGTCAGTCCTATCGAAAGGGATGTCACCTGTCAGGTGCTTGACATTCCCTTAGCCTACAACATTCTATTGGGATGGCCATGGATACATGAGATGCACGTTGTGCCATCCACATACCACCAATGCATTAAATTCCCATTTCATGGCTTCGAAGTTACTATTCCTACCACTACTAGCTACACCTGTAATATGCTCAAAGTTGCTGATTCTTTTGTCCTTGCCAACCATGAGTCTAGTGATTGTCACAACAATAAGCTGAAACAAATTGAGCAGTCATTTAAATTGAAAGAAACTAGTATGGGAGAGTACCACATGGAACCAGTGCTATCATTAACATCTATTCCAGAGTCCCCTCGACATTTTGGGAGACCCTCAAAAGAAAAGAAGCCATTCATGCTGACACCTCAGACCAACTTTAATGGCTCTTTTGTCAAAGCTATAGTTCCCTTAGAAGATGAAAGTGAAAACAGAGCCATTTCTACATGGCTTTACAAAGAAGAGGCTCCAGTAGACCTAATAGAACAAGCTCGAGAAATCACTCCTAAGAAATATGGACCTAGTCTTAAGCTTATGAAGCATTTTGGTTACAAGGGAACTAGCCCTATTGGGTGCAATAACAATGGTTTAATAGATCCTATCAAAGAAATAGCTCAAAGCAATAGTGACACAACTGGCCTAGGGTTTAAGAAGGTCCCTTTCCATTTGGGATCCAATAAATGCATACCTATACATGTGAGTTCATTTGAAAATGAGTCACAATCTAAGTCAAGTACTCGAGAGGAAGAATCTGATGATGAGGATTCTTACCCTCATCCTATTCCTTATGATCTTGCTAAATTCTTTACTAAGCCAGATGACTTTGTGCCATGTGTTAGCACTATGGATGATACTAGTGATTCTTCTGAGGACAATGCTGAACAACTCAAATATCATTCAGAAAAGGGAGAATCTAGTCAGTCATGCCATATTGAGTATTTGTGTAAGAATCCAGAGGCTGAAGGAGAGTATGTCCCTATCACTATTGGGGAGTTCTATAGTCTCTCACCATGTGGCACCAATTCTCATGAATATGAATTTGATAATCTTTCAGAAGTGACTACTAATAAAGACATTGACCAAGTGCATGTCTATGAAAATGAAATTGAAGTGAGTGAAATGTCTAGGGTTAGGTCATGGGGGTCTGATCCAACTAGTGTCCTAGAGTCATCAATTACTAACGTTCATACTTTGAGGCATTTGAATACACCTGTGGATGAGGTCACCGTAGGTCTCAAATTGCTGGTCCACGCACTTAATGACTATACTGTGAATGCAATTGAACCAGCCACTATTCTCTCACTCGCACATCCCAAGCTTATAGACTAGAACCCCAATGCATCTAACAAAGTCCCCATGTTCTAGAATGACTATGCTCTTGCCTGTTACCTAAATGCTATCGAACTTGTAACGTCTTCCACCAATGAGCAGAGCATCAACATGACTGAGGCCGACATCAAATATCTCAGTCACATAATTAAAAAGAAAAAATGCAAGAGGTCCGATGGTGAAAACCACATTGTGGTAGTGTCGGATCCCAAAAAAGTAAAAACAAAAGATGTATCCAAGGGTGAAAACCTCTCTTAGATGCCTACAGATGAGATATTTGATGTCCTTCCCAGTCACTTTCAAGAGAGATCATCAATGTTATAGAGCCAACACAGCGAATTAACCTAGGCACAGAAGAACATCCTCATGTGATACATCTAGCGCAATCATTGTCAACTAAAGAAAAGGAACAATTCATTGCCTTTTTCAAGGAGAAGAAAATAATTTTTTCTTGGACATATTCTGACATGCCAAGATTGGATCCTGATCTTATCATGCATCACTTGTCCATAGCACTAGGCATTAAATCAGTTAAACAGAAACTTCAAAAAATGCATCCTCATGTTGCATTGCTAGTCAAAGCAGAATTGGAGAAACTTCTAAAGGCTGGTTTAATCCGTGCAATTGATTATGCTGAATGGATATCCAATATTGTTCCTATTTCCAAGCACGATAAATCTATCAAAGTTTGTACAAACTTCTGTGATCTTAACTTGGCATGTACTAAAGATGACTTTTCACTCCCTAATATATATATGATCGTGGACATGATGGCTGGCTATGAGATGTACTCACTTATGGATGGTTTTTCTGGATACAATCAGATAAAAATTGTGCCAGAAGATCAAGAGAAAATGGCTTTCACATGTGCATGGGGAATCTTTTGTTGGAATGTGATGCCATTTGGTTTAAAGAATGTTGGAGCTACATATCAGTGGGCTATTACTATAATTTTCCATGACATGATGCATAGAACCATGGAGGACTACGTTGATGATACCTTGGTCAAAAGCGCTAAACACAATACTCATTTGCATGATTTGGGACCCATCCTAGATCAAATGAAAAAATTTAGTCTTCAGCTCAATCCTAAGAAATGCGCATTTGGTGTCACATCGGGAAAATTGTTGGGATATATTATTTCTGCAAAGGGAATTGAAGTAGATCCAGAAAAAGTACAAGCAATAATGGACATGCCACCACCTTAAAACATCAGTCAGATGAGAGGACTATAGGGAAGGCTTCAATCTATTTGTAGGTTTATTTCACAATTGGTAGATAAATCACAACCCTTCACAAAGACCTTACATAAGGGTGTGAAATTCAATTGGAGCCAGGATTGTGAGCAAAGCTTAACACAGATCAAACAATATCTTGTCAATCCATCGATCTTGATGCCTCCTATGCATGGGAAGCCTTTACTTTTATACATTTTAGCCACTAAAACATCTTTGGGAATCCTATTGGCTTAGGAAGACAATGACAAAAAAGAAAGAGCTATTTATTACTTGAGCCGAGCATTGGTCTCTTATGAGAAAAACTACAGCATTATTGAGAAAGCTTGCTTGGTAGTTGTCTTTGCTTCCCAAAAGTTGAGACACTACATGCTTGCCCACACTACATGGCTTGTGGCTAAAATAGATCCATTAAAGTACTTGCTCAATAAGGCAGCTCTCATAGGAAGATTGGCTAAATGGGTCATGATACTAAGTGAGTTTGACATCCAATATGTTGAATGCAAAGCTATAAAGGGACAGGCAATTGCAGACCAGCTGGTCGAGGCACCCATACAGAGTCTTCTACTAATAAACATTGATTTTCCAGATGAGTCAATTCTAACACTCACTCACCATACATGGGTTATGTTCTTCGATGGGTCCTTCACACAACAAGGATCAGGTGCTGGACTACTTTTCATTACACCACAGAGATACTCATTGCCCAAAGCATACAAGATTTTGTTTCCTTGTACAAATAACATTGCTGAATATGAATCTTTGATAAATGGTATGAAAATTGTAGTTGAATGGAGAGTAGATCAGTTGGATATCTTCGGTGACTCTCAGCTTGTCATCAACCAAGTAAATGATGTGTATCAAACAAAGGATGAAAAACTAATTCCTTACAAACACATGGTTGATGACTTGAAAAAATATTTTGCACACATCACCTTCCAACAAGTTCCACACATAGATAATAAAGTGGCTGACACCATGGCCACTCTGGCCTCCCTTCTACAAATGCCAAAAAATGATCTATGACATGAGTTCTTGGTGGAAGCGTTACACTACCCAGCCTATGACACACCTAATTCCAGGATGATCTGTTCTATTATAGGACAAGAATCATCCTGATACCATCACATCTATTCCTACCTTTGTAATCAAACCATTCTGGAAGGTCTGACTCGAAATGAGAAATGTTACCTAATCTGTAACGCTTCATATTATGTCATTATTGTTGACGATCTGTATAGGAGAGGTCTCGATGGAACACTCCTTAGGTGTTTAGAACTTGACGAGTCCAAACGTACACTAATTGACGTTCATGAAGGCATTTGCGAATCTCATTCCAATGGCTTGACACTAGCTCACAAACTTCTTTGTGCTAGTTACTACTAGCCTAAAATGGAGAAAGAAGCTGTTAAATATGTTAGGGCCTGCAAGCAGTGCTAGCTACACGAGAATCTCATTCATGCTCCAGCCAGAGAGCTAATTCCCTCTACTACAACATGGCCATTTCAACAATGGGCCTTTGACTTGGTGGGGTAGATTCACCCAACCTCTTCCAATGGACATAAGTTCATTATCACCGCTACAGATTATTTCAAAAAATGGGTAGAGGCAGTACCTCTCACAATTGCTGATGGAAAAACTGTAGCACTTTTTACCACAAACTACATCATCTATAGATATGGTATATCATCCTCAATCATTATTGACAATGGAGGACAGTTAAAAAATAAAGACCCCAAGGAACTGTGCAAGAAATTCAAGATTACACAACATTGGTCTTCCATTTATTACCCTCAGGGTAATGGCCAAGCTAAGGCATACAATAAGGCGATCCTCAAAATTCTTCATCGCATAGTTAGTAAGTCTGGGAGAGATTGGCATCTCCAGATCAATCCAGCCCTGTGGGCATATAGGACAAGCATTAGAACTCCAATGGGAACGACTCCTTTTGCATTGGTGTATGGGGTGGATGCTGTACTTCCAATAGAGGTCAAGATTCCTACCTTGAGAATCTCTATGAAAGGCCTTATCACTGATGATGACTATAGGATAGCTCAACTTCAAGAGCTTGTGTTGCTGGATGAACGACGACAAGTTGCATGTGATCATCTACGAGCATATCAACAAAGAATGGCACGAAGCTATAATAGAAAGATCAGGCCATGTGACTTCCAGCTGGGTGACCTCATTATGAGAGAGAACCCTAAGAATCAACAACAATGAATGCAAAAGGGAAAGTTTGAATGAAACTGGTTAGGTTCATAAATCATTACTACAGTATATGGATCTAGTGCTTATCAACTTTCCACAACCGAAGGAGAAGTGCTTAAAGAGCCTATCAACACTCTCCACCTGAAGCAGTTTTACAGTTGATTTAATCTCAGCAAGCTCTTTGTACATCTCTGTATGTCCTGAAAAAAATCTAAAAATCAAAAAAAGTCTTGAAAAAATAAAATAATAATAATAATAATAAAATTTTAAAAATAATTTTAAAAAATTTGAAAAACAGAAAAGTGCCATTGGTGAAAACCTAGAAATAGGCATCATGGTAGCAAAAAAAGAGAATCTTGCCAAGAAGGTGAAAACTTGGTAAATAGGCACCTTTTAATCCCAATGCTCCATGTTGCAACACATCTTTTGGCTATTCTGTACAATCACTTTCATGCTTTTTCTTTCCCTCTTCCTACTCATGTATCCATGGATTGAGTCTTATCACAGCTCGGGGGCATTCCCCCTTAGTGTCACTTTTTTTTTCTAGATTCTCCTCATAGAATCTCCTATGTGACAATCACTAGTCATTCTGACTGCATCTGCCTACTGTCGCTAGTGTCACTCTTTTTGAGATTCTCCTTATAGAATCTCCTACGCGATAGTCACTAGTCATTCTGACTGTGTTTGCCTATTGTCGCTAGTGTCACTCTTTTCTAGATTCTCCTCATAGAATCTCCTTCGGGACAGTCACCAGTGGTCCTCACTGCATCTACTATTGCTAGTGTCACTCTTTTTGAGATTCTCCTCATAGAATCTCCTACGCGATAGTCAGTAGTCGTTCTGACTATGTCTGTCTACTGTTGCTAGTGTCACTCTTTTCGAGATTCTCCTCATAGAATCTCCTGCACGACAATCACCAATCATTCTGACTGTGTCTTTCTACTCTCGCTAGTGTCACTCTTTTCAAGATTCTACTCATAGAATCTCCTATGCGACAGTCACCAGTCATTCTGACTGTGTCTGTCTACTGTCGCTAGTGTCACTCTTTTCAAGATTCTCCTCATAGAATCTCTTTCACAACGGTCACCATTTGTTTCAGCTGTGTCTGCCTACCATTGCTCAGGTCATATCTCAAGATTCCTTTATGGAAGATCTCTTTTGCATCAGTCACCAGTCATCCTAGCTATGTCTATCTACTGTCTCTTAGTCCTTCTTAGGTTCTTCATCGTGAAGATTCCTCTTTGACCTCAATCACCTATTGTTCTAACTACATTTGCCTACTGTTGTCACCCTACTGAAGAGATTTCTTTCAAATGTATTCTGGACATTAGCACTTGACATCAATCCCAAAAGCATTGAACTCAAAAATGATATACTTGTTTAGATATGCTAAGCATTTTTCTTTGTTTGCTTTCTTTTTCTTTATCATATCCATTCAAGCAACTCGATGATGTCATCTTCAACTAGAGAAGTAATGACTGGGGGCATGATCTTTTTCTTTGCTTTCTATTTGCAGTTTAGTTCCAATAACTTGATCTATTCCTATAAGATGGGTGTCCACTATAAGAGCCTCCATCTCATATTGGATGGCCATGTGTACCTCGACTCCTTTTATATGAATATGCCAATAACATTGGTTCTTCTCCTTGTTTGTTGGAGTGAAATCTTCATGCTATAGTACATATTGATGCTCATCCTACTAAGTGAACGTATGGGTCACTGCAAGTATATCTAGCATAGTTCTATCTTAGGTTATGAATGCAAGGGTCGTTGCGGATAGAATGAATACTGAGTACTTAGCATAAGAGGGATCTCCTGTGTGTTTGGTGTGCCTGTTATGCAAGCAACATTTAGGTCATCCTAGCATTTATGCTCTGATGCTTATGTTAACTTGCTACATTAAAAGGGACAATTTTTTTGGTCATTCTAGCTTCTTGTGCCTCAAATGCTTACATTTAATCCCAACACCCTAATAACATATGTTATATTCATATTTTCATGATTGCAATGTTAGTGAGAATTGTATAACATACGAGCTTTATTTTATATCTAATGATGATAAATTGTCGAGGCTTGGTAACCAGACCTAGGGTTGCATTTAACATAGTCTTGCATTACATACTTCATTTGCATTAGCACGCAATTCGATGGTGATTCTGTTCATACTCCACATGCATTAGATTCCTCCACGGCTGCACAAGCATTTGGTTCATCGATTCACGCTCCTCAATAGAATACCTGTGACTGTTAAACAAAAACATGCAACACTACATAAGATGTCAGTTCATACATATGCGTTCTATCTATGTACAACATACATCTCATGTACATCAAAGAAAAACAAAACAAGACAATGACATGTACATAGGAATACTCAGCTCAAAATCTTGTATATATATATATATATATATCAAAGAATGGGTTAGTACAAAAATGGGCATTACTCGAGTGCAATCGATCAAAAATGATACATGTGGTGCTGGCACACCAATTGATACATAGCCAGGGATCAAAATCAAAAATCAAGCACAGAGCATCTAACTCTGTCTAGAACCCTCACCTCCAGGAGGAACAGGAGGAGCAAGGGCAATAGGTGGCGGAGGCGGTGGTGGCATATCTGGCCTGATAGGAGCTCATGTGCCTCCGGACTCTCGCACATACTAAGAGAATTGCTAAACCTACAATGTCTCATCTGGCATGGTGCTGGTGTATGCGGCATAGTAATACGCAGCCTGAGTAGACTGGAAGCAGATCTCATCCTATGCCAGCTCCAGCCTTCGCTCTTCAGTCTCCACGTGCTCCCTCTAATGATTTGTCTCCTGCTGTCTCTCCACTAGCTGCACATCCCAAACTGCTACTGCAATTTGCAACTCTCCCAACTATTGGGAGGCCGCATGAACCTACTCCCGGTATTGTCCTACCGCATCCTGTACCCCACCTATCATCTGATCTAGCATATCCTCATCAAGCATCTCAGGTGCCTGCTAGTGTGGTGGTGCCTGTGGCTATGGTGGCACCTATTGCTGAGGAACCTGTTGCTGAGGAGCTTCCTGCTGAGGGGTCTCCTCCTCTGTCCTCTGCCTGCGGCATCGGCCCTGTCCACTCCCACTACCCCCGACACCTGGTTCTGATCCCATCTAACATGGGGGAATCTACATCTGCTAAACTCGATGTCAGACTCATGACTACTACTGTGGCTGAACTGGTGGCTGTGGTTGTGCTTGCTATTGCTAAGGTGCCTGCCCTGCCATCCCCACTGGATTTGTAAAACATGGGAATGGATGGCTGATCAAAAATGCCTGATATGCAGGTGTCATCCTTGCATCTACTACCTCTAGTAGGTAGTCCCACTGAACAGTAGCTAAACTGCAGATATCTATCATGGATCGCCCTAGATCCATCCGTGGAGGTCATCCCAGCTCAATATCCCTCTGCACCCTGGCATAGGCGCAGTACTTAGGTGAAATGTCTTGTGGTTGGCCATACTACGACCACACTCATGAGATAACAAATCTCTCAATCACTGATGTCATCCTACCTGCCAGAGGTCAAGAACTAACATCCATGGCAGCTCTCTGGGGGTGTCATCCCAGTCCTTTGTCTCTCTCCACGGTCACCATACAACAGACACTAGGTCATCAAGATGAGTCCACCAGTGCTCAATCTTATCCAAGTGGGCTTGGGTAATATGCCCTCGATATCTACATATATAGGGCTCCATAGGTTCCCAGGCATCCTCAAAAATTGGCCTACATATAGGGAGATGCTTCCAAGCCCAGATCTATAATACATATACACCTGCTGCCATGGTCTTCCTCTCATGGAAGACGACCTCGTGCATCTCATAGAAAAGGTGGGCCAACATGCACTGACCCCATCCAAAGATCTCTAGTGCCTCCAACATCCTATGAAGCATGACACCCCATCCACACTCCAACCCATGCTGTCCCCTATTAGGACATAGGAAGCAGCTCAAGAATATACCCAGCACGGATGCCAACCTATGAGTGGGTCCATAAGTATGCAACAACTCATCCTAGCTAATGGCCCTAACTCTCAGTAGCTCTCTCTCAAATACAATGGATAGTGCCTCTGTCCCTAATTGAGGCACTTTATCATAAACCACCCTAGCACCGTGGAAAGGAATCCGCAAGATCCTCCAAATGTCCTCTGGTGTGATAATCATCTCACCCATCGGCAAGTGAAAGGTGTTTGTCTTTGAATGGAAATGCTCTACCAAAGTTGTGAGTAAGCCGTAATTCACCATCACGGCTGGAATCTGGCAAAGAGAAGACAAACCCAATCGGGCAATGTGTGCCCGATCTGCATCATTCAAACTTTGCAATAACTCTCTATATGGCAGATAGTGTGACCTAAATGAAACGTCTCCAAAGACCTCCTGCACGCACAACAAAAAAATGACAAACAAATGATCAGTATCAAGTCGAAATGACGCATCAAAATGAAATAAAATGCAATTTTTAAGTGCGAAAGTCAAAACTATCATGGAATTTCGCACAAAATTCATGAAATCTCGAACGAAATTCATGAAATCTCGTGCGAAATTATAAAGTTTTGCACAAAGACATTATTTCTTTGCGCGAAGAATCACACATTCACACGAAAAAATAGTTGCTCGCGCAAAGAAATCAATCTCCACTCAAGAAAAGAAGATTTTGCACTAAAACCGAATCAACTCATGTGAAGAATCTATTTCTTCACGTGAAACCAAATGCCTCTCGTGTGAAGATCCTCACCACTGCACACGAAGAAACAGACAGCCCTAAGTCTTCGCGCGAAGAAGGAAGACCTTTGCACTAAAAGAGATCGATCTCACGCGAAGAAAGATTTGACCCCCCAAAAATCCTAAAACGTGCAATAAATGACCTTGAAATGCATGAAAACAAAAGTACGAAGATGAAAAATCGATGATTCACCGGTGGTACCTAGTCTGCTGGCTAGCTGTGTCGTCTGGAGTGCTCAAAATGATGATATCTCACGTTCACTGCCATGTCTCTATCAAAACTCAAAATCACTACAAGACAAAAAGCACAAATGAATTGAAAATGACCCTTTGGGCCCTTATATAGGTGTTGACCAAATTTTTCAAAGTGCTCAGATTTGCGCAAAAATCACACCCCTGGCTAATTGGACCGTTCTAGATCCATTTTTGGGATCAAATTCAAAATTTGACACACTTAAGAGCCTCAAAAATGCATTTTAAAATTTTAGGGACCGACGCGATCGAACGCTTGTGCAACCCAAATCTTTCTCATACTTTGTGATTCTTGGAATCCTTTCAACTTTAGATTCTCCATATTTTCAAAATTCATTTTGAAAATAGTCAACTTAAGTCACTGTGGCTCAATTTGGTCAACTTTTGGTCAAACTTGATCTTTGCAACTTCGTAATCATTTCAAATCAACCCTGAATCTTCTTTAGATCATTTTGATCTCTTCTTTATTCTTCAAATCGTTTTGGTCTCTTCTATATTCTGCTAAATCTCAAATTTCTTCTATATCTCATGATATACTGCTTCAAATCATATTTTTGGTGTGTCATCTTTCGATTTTGCTCCCGAGGGGGCAGGATGATTACATCATTGAATACTTATTTCTTGGGGCATCTCATTCCCATCTCATGTCCTCATCACTTAGGGCATCTCATCACTCGGGGCATCTTGTTCCCTTCTATCTGGCATCTTTTCCATCTATCTTATGTTTTCATCAATTGATGAACCTTATAACAACTCTTCTCAGAGTTTGATAGATAGGTATTGGGACAGTCTAAACCCCAACTCCTGAAGATCAAGCCTCATCCTGGGGATGATTCTACAACTCATGATTGGACCTTCTTATCTTTTATTGATCTTAGGTATCTAGGTGTTCTATCTGGATCCTTGAAGGTTAAGCTCCATTCTGGAGATAGTCTTCTAAATGCTATCAATCTTAGGTATCTAGGTGTTCTATCTGAATCTTTGAAGGTTAAGCTCCGTTCTAGAGATAATCTTCTAAATGCTATCAATTTTAGGTATCTAGACATTCTATCTAGATCCTTAAAGATTACACTCCGTTCTAGAGACAATCTTTTAAATGCTATCAATCTTAGGTATCTAAGTGCTCTGCTTGGATCCCTTAGGATTAAGCTCTGTTCTAGAGATAGTCCTTAAAAGCTCATCAATTGGTCTTTGTGTCATCACCTTCGGAACTAATCTCATCTTTGAATCAATTTTAGGTATCTAGGCATTCTACT
Organism: Cupressus sempervirens; assembly: GCA_028749045.1. Lineage (NCBI taxonomy): Eukaryota > Viridiplantae > Streptophyta > Pinopsida > Cupressales > Cupressaceae > Cupressus > Cupressus sempervirens. The sequence continues at coordinate 349,020,066 of CM053792.1, read as the reverse complement.
TGGATTCCTTGGGATTAAGCTCTATTCTAGAGATAGTCCTTAAAAGCTTATCAATTGGTCTCTGTGTCATCACCTTCAGAACCAATCTCATCTTCAAATCATGCTTTCTAATTTTTCTTTGAATTGAATGTGTTGCTCGCACATTCATTCAAAGAGGGGCAAAATGTAATACCCCAAAATTGGCTCATTGCCATGATACCAATTCTGGTCTATTTCTAATCAATCCTAAGTCCTATTTCACTAGGCAAATTCTTATTCTACTACTCGCTACTTGACTTAAATGTCAGATGCAGAAAACCCTAATCTGCATTCATCATGATTATTATTTAATTCCTATAGTATTTACTCATATTAGTTACATTAAACCTATTGATTAATATTTAATTTAATTAATAAGTATTTATACTTTAATTAAATTAAATTATATCCTAAGGCTAATATACTATGGAATTAAATGAAATTATTTAATTAAATGGAGAACTTACTTCTAATTAATTAAACAAAGTTATTTAATTAAATGGGAAGTCATTCCTAACTAATTAAATGAAGTTATTTAATTAAATAAGAAAAGTGCCTCTAATTAATTAAATAGAATTATTTAATTAAATGAAAAAGGTAATTATGAGAATATATCTCATTTTATTAAATTAAATTATATCAAGATTAATGTACTATGGGATTAAATTTATTTAATTTAATAAATATGCCTATTTTAATTAATTAAACAAAAATATTTAATTAAATGGAGAACTTACTTCTAACTAATTAAAAAAAGTTATTTAATTAAATGGGAAGTCATTCCTAATTAATTAAATGAAGTTATTTAATTAAATAAGAAAAGTGCCTCTAATTAATTAAATAAAATTATTTAATTAAATGAAAAAGGTAATTATGAGAGCATATCTCATTTTATTAAATTAAATATCTCTCCAAAATCCTTCTTCAGTTCAAAAAGGGAAATTCCCAGTTCACTGTTGATCAAAAAGGAATTAAATCAGTTAACTCCTTATTCTACTCAAATTGAATAAGTTAACTCCTTATTCTACTCAAATTAAATTAGTTAACTCCTTATTCTACTCAAATTAAATCAGTTAACTCCTTTTTCTACTCAAATTAAATCAGTTAACTCCCTTTAATTTGGGAATCTTCCTTTATGACTGAACTTCACCTTTAATCCTGACCATTGATTGAAATCAATCTCAACTATTGATGGATTCCAGGAAAGTCTATTTAAGAGACCCTCATCTCTTCATTTTGAGAGGTTGAATGAGAATTTGCATTGAATTGTTGCTGGATTGTGCATTCATTTGAGCTCCCTACTTTCATATTCATTTTCTAGTTTAATTCTCATCTAGATTTAATATGCATACATTTAGTATAATTTCTTTTACATGTTCTTAGATTAAACGTGCATACTCCATTCTAGATTAATTTGCATAATCATATAGATTAATTTCATTTCAAATCCTTCATTCTTACAGGGTCTAGTTGCTTAAACACCTCGGATATGAGGATATTTGAAAAGCAATTCCCTTTAGATAGAAGGCAACAAGTCGCTTTGCAGGCTGATTTTTGGATGAACAATCCAATGTTCATTCTAGGATGAATCCGCATACAATGACCGTGTTGAAGTGTGTGTGTTGGCATAGGCCGCATATTCATGCATGCAATACATACATACATACATATATATAACTTTTTCCAGTATATATCTGATAGGGAAATTATTTTTAACCATTCAAATCTTTAAAACAATAATCTTTTCTAGATTCAAAACCCTACCCCATGAACCCATTTTCTAAATTCAACATTTTCAATTAAGGGTTTCAATTTTATTTTAATAGATGTTTTAGTAATGAAGAACAATCAATTTTCTAACAAGGGTTTTAATTTCAAGTATATTTGCAATAAACAAAATTGATATAACAGACACAAAGAAGACATGTTTTTCAAGAGATTTCCTACGATGAATTCTATGAGATTCCTACCTCAATCTGATGCTACAATCTGACTATTTCCTAATGATTACAAAAATTCACATCCCCTAGATCCTTCAAAAAAAATTGTCTTTCAATCTCATAAATTGCTCCTCATAAACCTGTGCATAGAAATGAGCTTGAATCTATTAATCTAGTTTACAGACATGCAAAGGTCTCTCCTTAAAATAAAGTTTAATTATTTTAATTTATTTAATTCCCTTGTGCACATTGTTTGCCATTAATTAGAATAAACTTTATTAAATTACTCCCACTTCATTTTTTTGTAAGTAAGACATTTTTAGAAATTATATTTATTATTTTAACTAATAATATTTTAAGTCCATTATTTAAATACAACTTCTAAATTTATTATTGTTAAATTAAATAAATATAATTACGCCAAATTTAATCTTTAATCTTAACTCTTTTATTTAATTAATTTCTCAATTAATTAAATATAATAAAATTGATTTTTTCTTTATAAATTGTTGTTTGATTAAATCATTTAATAATCTCTTTCATTGATTTTATTATACTTGAAAATCACAACATACCCACAAACTCAATAAGATAAAATTTGACTAAAAGACAAAATATAAATCAAATTCAAAGGTTAAAATTTGAAATTCACGTCACTTTGACAAAATGGAGAAGGTAAATAAATCAGATACTTGTCTTTAATCTTAGGGCAATTGGCTCAAGTTTAGGATTTGGACTTGAGAAATATCTCCCCTCTTTTAGCATTGTGATACTATGATAGGGCACACTCATCTTGGAAATTTAGGGAAGTTGATGCCTAGTACCTACAATCTGCATAAATTTCAAACATGTACATATGCATATATTTCTAAACTAAATAGATAATGATAGAGAGTGGTACATCATTTAGATCTTGACTAGCATGTGACTATGACTGCCTCCCTCAACCACATCAGATACATCAAACATAAGGCAAAATATACATGTACACCATACCAATGCAAGTATGAGGTTAGTAACCATAAAATCACATATAAATCATCCATATAATTATCATCATGAAAGTAATTGAAATTACCATATGAACTATGCATGACATCATTATCAAAAGTATAACCATGAACACATCAAATATCTGAGTATAAACTATCTCATCAAATATATAATACAAACATGTAAATAGTATTGACCAAATCAGGTAATCAAGTACCACTAAATTGAATCACATAACCATGAAACCTGGCCTAAAAGAATTCAGCAATAACATAAAATAAAACTAGAGGTAAGCAGTACATGTTGGTCCAAGAGTAGTCTTTTCCATGGTATAATCCTAGGGTGTAATATCATCAAGGCTTTTATCCACAAATGGTTTATACACATTGGCCATCCAATGTCTTATTTTCTCATCCACTTCTAACAAGGTTTCTATCTTGGGTGTTTTTCTTGTAGGCATTCTACCTACGCATTTTCCAACCATGTCTTCCCTTAAAACATTCACCAGAATTATGCTTCTTTTCTTATTTATAGATAGATCAAACCAATTCAGTGTGGAAGAGCCACTCTTAGGTGGACCTGAGTCTAAAGAACTAGGGAATAACCAATAGCCAAAGAGTTCAAGGTGTTAGCTCTATCCATGACTTGTTGATTGCTTTGATCCATGGTTTCAATCATATTAACGACAAATTCAGCCACAACTTTAATATTGTTTGGTTTTATAGTAGCATTAACCACTGTAGCTTATTGATCTCTTTTCCTCTAAGTTTTTGAATGGGCCCACCTAGCTAAGGGTGAAGGTTGAATTGAAATTTGAATAAAAAATTCAATTTTAGGTTCAGGATTCAAGGCACCTGCACAGGAACATGTGACAACTTTATGAGTACAATGAATAGGCGATGTTGACTTGGAACTAGTAGATCCCTTTTGGAGGTTTAACTTGGATTGTCCTAATTTGGACTTCCTTTTATCTTCTAGCTAGTTATTTCTTCTTTCGATGAGAAGGAGAGTTCTAGCTTGAAGATCATCTTCTTTAGGAAAATCTTAGTCTAGCTTAGGTAGGGGAAAAGCCTCGACCTGAGCGACATAGAAAGGATCTATTGCCTCCTTATTTTCAACATCTTTGACACCCTTAACATTCATATGTAACTTGAACTCTTTGATTTGTTTCATAGTAAATCTAGACCATAACCTTTTCCTCACTTCATAGTATTCTTCACAATTTGTCCAAAAATCTTCCATTTGAGGAATGTGAGTAAAAGATGGGTGTAGTTAAAACCGAGCTTGCACAAATCCTTTGCTATTGAATCCAAAGTAGTCATAGTAGAACACTAAGTTCATGGTCTTTTGTTCAAGATCTAGCTCAAAAAAATCATGAATTCTTTTGCACTAATAATGGCCAAGTTCAATGGGGAAGGTGAAACTAGAATCTTTCCTAGCTTTACAACTTTTATCCACATTTGTCACCTTTCTGCAAACTTCAATCAGAACATAGTAGTCCAAACAGTATATGGGTAGCTTCAGGGTTTTACCTTCATATCCACTAACTCTTATGCATGTGAATTTGGGGAACTGGCTAAAGAAACTACCATCAATAGTAATGAACTAGGTTGCCTCTTCATTCAACCTCCTATGCTCTTTACCTTTGAGTTGAAAAACCAATTTTGCAAGAAAGGTATCTTGTGCCCTTTTGAAGTCTTTGGGATTCTTCTCCTTATATACCAAAGAGAAATAATCATAGATAGCCATGCTATTTACCCAATCTTGGTGAGGTAAGACCTCCCACTCTTTAAAACATACTAGCATATAAAATAGGTAAGAATCCATATAAAAACCAAAAACCCCATATACTTGTGAAAGCTCTTCATGTAATTTTTCTTCTATAATCTCAACCCATTCAATATATTTCCCTTCACTTAGGATGGTTTGAATGAATAAGTACTTCTAGTTTTCCCAGAAAAAAGTATTCGTGTTTCCCTTGACTTTGTTTAGGAGGGTTATTATGTCTTTAATCTTGGGGATCATATGTTCTCACGTTAGAGATTGAGGAAGATAAGAACCTCCTTTATTGGGCTTGAGGAACTAGTTTTTAGTAATGACATTATTAAGTTTGCTAGTATCAGCGACAAACTAGAAATTGAATAGGCTGATGGTCTAGGATTCATATTCCTCATGTGGAGGAATTATTAGGGCACCCATGACCATATCTATGTTTACATACACCAACACTTCCTTGCATGCCTTCTAATGCATCTTTTAGTAGCATCATACTTATTTTGGAATTTCAAAACAAGTTCTAGGAAAGAAACTACCTGCTCATGTCTACCTTCTCTGCAATTGACCTAGGCTTAGCTTTCAAGAACCTGACCATAGTTTCATAATATCTTCATTAGAAAGGAAAGTATCTCCTAGTTCAGGTCAGAAACAAGTAAGGGTGGTGCTTTTCTTTTCTTTAGGTAACTGAGGGTGGAAAGCAATCATGACAGAGCCAAATATTTTAATTTTATCTATAAGGAAAAGATAAAATAAAAGAGGACCAGTAGATTTTATCTTTACCTTTAAGCAGGAATAAAATAGTAGCTAATGAGGAAAGAGAATGAGACTCATTAGGAGGAATACACTAAAAATCTCCTGATGAAAAGATTATTTTGCAACTCCTTGCATCTCTAGGAAAAATTAGAATTCTTAACTCATATAGTGATGGGAGAATGAACAAAAAGGGAAACTTTTTAACACTTTAAACAAAAGAACATATCATGGATAAATAACTAATTATCACTGCTTAGCTTCACATGTACAAAATCACTCCACCACCTTTCACACCAATTAGTAATTAATGCATGTCATTTCTACTTTCTTGGGAAAGATTTGACAATCTCCATATTGCCACTTTTCATTGTTTGTATGCCTTTTAGACCGTTGAACCCTAAACTCTTAAATCATGGGAAAGGTTCAAGGTTCTAGTTCAATAGTCTTAAAATGTGGGGATTTGATGCTCATATATCAATTCATCGTGATTGGAAAATTTTATCAATCATGAACTCTAAACTTAAACCACTTGATGGTTCAAAGTTCAACTTCAACAAGAGCATTGAAATCCAATCAATATCATAGGTCTCATCGGGATTAAAAAAAATATGTGGGTTGAACCAATGAACTCTAAAGTTTGAACCAATCAGTTCAAGAGTTCAAATTCAAGGGAAAAGTAACATAGGTTAAGTGTGACTAAAGGTGTCCCGACAAGACCAAGGGGATTTGAACCTTTGAACTTTGAACTTTGAACCAATTGGTTCAAGAGTTCAATTTCAAGGTTTAGATCAGGATAGAGAGCATCATGAAAGAAAAATATAAGCATAAAATATTAAGACCAAAATATGAATAACAACCTACATGAAAATTAATAAGTTTGAAGCTCTAATAGATACAAAATAGAAAGTGGAGGAGTAGACCACAAGTAGATCTAATGATGCATTTTGGGAATTGAGTAAAGACCTTGGGGGTAGACTTCATAATTAGGAGTTCTTGGAGAAACATGTTTCTAATATTTGTTTTATTTCCTACTAAAGAGGAATTATCTAAGATTATTAATGCTTTGGGATTTATGATTTTTTTAGCAGAAGCTAAGAGATCAACTCAAGGAGCTAGTGTCCTGGCATTTTTTTTTTTGAGAAGAGGATGGAGTCCTCCATTGGTGGTATTAAGGAGGATCTTGATGAAATGAAGCTCAAAAGAAATAGGGGAGAGGAAACTCTAAGGAAGGAGGTTATGAAAAAATGTACTCAATAAGTTTCTAGGCTAGGAGATGCTACTCCTTCTTAGATAAGCTCAAGGAGCTTAAAAGGTAGCTATTGGTGATGATTTTTTTGTTGGTATTGGGGTTGTGTTGTGATATGGAGCCTAATCAAACTCAAAGGTTAATTTTCCCCTATTTTATTCAACGTGATTTCCCCCCACATTTTACTATAGGGGTTTTGGGGTAACATTCCCAAGATGAGGTCAAGGGGCAGTGTTCCTTGTGGGGTCCTGGGGTAGAATCCCATGTGCGATTCTTATTGTAGCACATGGTGGCATTGAGGGGCAATGCCCTTGCGTGGGTTTTCTGGGGCAACACCCCTAAGAGCTCAACCAATTTTATTATTGTAAAAGGTGTTAGCTATTATTTTTCTATTGTGCAACTTATTGTAGTCCTAATTTTGTAAGCGGCAAAAAGATTGTGTAAAATGGCTTAGGACTAGGGATTTCATAATATATGATGATATTATAGCTTCTCACAGTGGTATTGAGCTATAAGGGATTGTGGATTGTATAAATCACTATATAATAATAATATTGGACTTATTATGGATGTAGCCTAGGGACTGGGTGAACCACTTTAAATCTTTGTGTCTTGTGTTCTCTTATATGTGATTTATTATTTTATGATATTGGTTATATTTGCATGTAATTTTTATTTCTATTAGTGGTTAATCCTAATGGGTTGGTTGTTGTTGTTAGGTTCCTAGTGTGTGGTGTTGAGTTTGATTTTTTATTTTTTTTGGTTTGTTGATGTGTGGTTTTTGGCTCATTGGTTTGTGGTTGTTGGTCTTTGGCTATCGGTTTATGGTTGGGTCCTCCAGTCAATTTTCCCCATTTTAGTTACTTTTTTTTAAAAGTTTATGTTAATTTTGGTTCTTCTTATGTAAGGTGGCGTAGCTTGTAAAACTATTTCCATTGTCTTTGGACATGATGCTAATTTTTTATTAATGGTTTGGGCCCTTTCCTACTTTTCTTAATCAGAACGAGTCTCACATAATATTAACACTTAATAATCAATAAACTAGAATTATTTAAGTCACTAAAGTGTATCCTTTTGCATTCCTTCTATTATATAATAATTTAAATGCACCATATTTATTTAATTGAAGTAACATCACACACCTACTTTTTCTTGTTGGTTAAACAATTTGACAATCATGTAACATCATGTATTCTTTTGTAATACCATAATAATGAGATGATCATGTCACACCTAAAACTTTAAATTAAAATTTAAAAATTCATCAAATCATCCATACCAACCCTAGCTACCCATCTCCAAATATCTTCAATTGAAAACCAAAATATCTTTCAATCCCAACCATTCATCTAACAAACTAATTATATCCTTCACCTACCAATTGCTAGAATTAAATGTCTACCTCTCTTAGACTTTAATTCAAATAAACTCTCATGAAATCTTGGCCCTCCATTTCAAAGCTATTCCAACCCTCCATCTATTACCATTAGATCTATGGATCATGAAATCCTTTGAAAATTAAAAAGAAAAAGAGGATTGGATGCATCAAGAATATGCTACAAAAATAGTTTATATGCTCAACCTCAATCTTCACAATTCACTTCTAGGTCAGAAAATAGTTGCAAAGTACAACACTATTTACATTTATTTGGTGCTATCAAAGGTGGATACTTGATATATAATGCTTGGTGGGATATGATATGTATTTTGTGATTGATTCTTATTGATTTGTACTTACATTTAGTATTCAAGAATAACTAATCGATTAAAAAAAATGTTAAATATTAAAAAAAATACTTGTACACTTTTGACTTAACTTATTTCTTGTATGATGTATCATACCTACATATTTAATTTTAGGAAAATAACCCACTATTTTATCTTTCATTTTCATTCCATTTAAATACTACCTAAAAACAAAATCAACATATAAAAAATATTTGAAAATAAAATTTGTGGTCAAATTTGTTAAATAAAACATCTTACTTACCTAGTATATTTTATATTTGTGGAAGCTACTAATTTTTCCTTCATATTTATTGTCTATCTAATGAATAATTGCGAGTCTCCATCAATCATATTTCCAAATGCGACTCTGAAACTTTAGAGAGAAAACCTCATTGTATTTTGGCTCATGATTTTTGATAAAGTTGTGGAATAAATTTACACATTTACATTGCTGATAAGACTCTTCATAGGCTTCAACATAAATTGATGGTAAGACTCTTCATAGGCTTCAACATAAATTGATGGTTCTTCTTATTAGTCCCTGCTTTTATAAGGTAGGGAACTAATGTTTTCGGTGGCCTCTTTTTAATTTTTTTTCCCCTCCTACCAAGCCATATTCCAAAGTTTGGAAATATTCTATTATTAAAATATTTTTCAAACTATTATTTCTTTTTTCTTATTGGTCGGTTTGAATTTAGCTGGGGTTTTCATTATTTTTTCCATTCAAAAAATACAAAAAATAATCCTAGACTCTTTTGGAAACTTCATCAATTACTTCTCTTGAATATTCTTCACCATTGACTTCTCTTGAAGCTTCTTCCCCAAAATGAAACCAATCATTTCTATTTTTCATTAGCAACACTTGCACATGAATCTATAATGGAGCTATTGAACCAGAATGTATGCAGCCTCATCAAAAGCTTCAATTTTCCATCAGCAATTATTTCAGATGCCCTTAAGACTACATCAACCAAAAAAAACTATAGAAGTCTTCTAGCATATTCTAGCCTCCACGCTTGTAGAAGTCTTACATAATTGTACACATAGATTCCTTGGCTAATGGATCTGTGCTAGAAATAAAAGCATTGAAACCCTCTACGCAAATAGAGACACAATTCAAGTCACAAAGGTTGGCAAGATTGGCATAGTCTACCCATTACTCCCAAATTTCATCTATAGCCCAAACAAACCCAATTACAAACTAAGTTTTGAAACCCATCAACTGATAGGAAATGTAATGTTTGTGGAAAGCCTTGAAGTTTACAAATCAAAACAAAAAGCTCTAAAAATCTTTTCCCATTATCTTTGACGTTTACATATCAAAACATCTGTAGATCTTTTTCAAATTTTCTTCTGCTTTTTTATTTTCCCTTTTCAAATAGCCTAGACTCTTTTTCTCTACTTCTTCGGTTCCTATTTTATTTTCATTAGACACTATCTCATTCTCCTCAACTCTTTCTTATTATTTTTCAATTTCTCATTTTCTTGAACTATTAGCAAGAATTTTCAATTCTTTTACCATTTTCTTTAGCTTTTGATTAAAATTCATGGAATCTCTTTTCATTTCATAATGCCTTGATACCTATCAAATTCTCATTTCTTTAGCTCTTACCAAATATTTTAAATTCTTTTCCAATTTTCTTCAGCTCTTAGCTTCAAATTTCTATATTCCTCTACAACATTTTAGAATCTCTTGAATCCTTTTAATTATTTTATTTATTGACACTGCTATCGCTGAGATTAAAAAATGCTTGTTTTATTTAAGAAATCTCAAATAATTATCACATTAATTAGTAATTTACATCATTTATAAACATATATTTACTTAAAATATTCTTCATTACTAATGTTTAAGGCCTGTTAAAAATCATTTAAGGCATACACATGTTTACCAAATAAATATTCAAAGCAATTTTTAAACTATTTTTTTTGAAGTTCAATAATAGTCTTTAAAGTTTACTTTGTAGCTCTATTTTTTTCAATCCATTAGATGTGATTACTTAGTGCTTTGAAGATGTGTTTTAACATTAAAAATCAGATTTCTAGATTTCAATGATCTTAATAAAGTTAAATGCACATGCACCTACCTTCTACCCCTTCCAGAAGGTAGGGACTCAAGCTCTCCTAGAGATCTTGTTATTATTACTACTATAGAAAATGAACAAGACTTTTGTAAGATTTCCTGGATAAAAAAGTTTCTCACTTAACTCACAACACAATTGCACAATTGGCTTCAAAATTATTTGGTAAATATGATACAATCATCCTAAATGGATATCATAGTATAAAAAGGACAACTGCCAAAGTGAAATTTTATTTTTTAAATGCTTAGAATAAGCATATCTAAATTATTGGCTTCTTTTAGTTACGGTTCATTTGGTAGTGGGAATACAAGTGGAATAGGGATATGTAAATTCTTAAAATTTTGAATTTTTCGTTTGAATGCACCAAATTAGAATTGGAATAGAAATAAAATAGGAATACATATTCCAATTTTGGCTCGTAAATGAGCATTTTCAATTCCACTTAAATAGATAGAATTGGAATATGTAGTCCTATTCTAGTTTTATTTATTTTAGGAAACATAAATTTTTGGGTCCATGAATACCCATCAAATTCTGGCTGAACCAAACAAGAATAGGAATATGTACCCCCATTTTCTACTCAAGAACAAGTATTCCTATTCCCATATTTATATTCCCGCAACCAAATGCACTTAAGGATCCACTTCAGTTAGATATTTTGTCACATTTGGCTAGGGAAAAATTCAATTGTGTTTGTAAGAATTTGGTATAGCTCTGATACCATGTGAGAATTTCCCTTAGGACAATATTCACCCAAGATCATAGAACTCAAACATAAGCACGACTGTAGACCAAAAAGAGTATGATCAATATATCAAAGTATGTCCTCATACGTTGCTCTATATTGTATGTCCAAACACAATAGGAGTGCTTTTATATAAAGGCCTCTCAAGAAGCACCTAGAAAGTCTCTAGAAAGAATTAGGAGATAAGGTAAGCATGAAAACTAAGCACACGTCTTATCCATCATTCTAGGTGAGAGGATAAGAATGACAAGGCATATCTCAAGTGGAGATGTTGTAGACACCATGTGCATAAAAGAGGTGTGCTAACTCTTGTGTTGTAGGCACCATGTGCATAAAAGAGGTGCTAACTCCTGTGTTGTAGACGCCATGTGCATAAAAGAGGTGTGAACTCCTATGTTGTCAACATGACAACTCACAAGAGTGCACACACTCCTAGGTGACTAAATAAATAAATATTAAAATATTGCATTAACCTAAGTAAACTTAAGTGTAAATAGTAAATACTTATTTACACCAACACCCCCCCTTAAGTGCAACTTAGGGGAATGCACTTAAGTTCACAAAAAATAGGATGAAATGCATAATGGGTCCCGGCTACTAGGCCATGTTAGGTATCCATGTACATAATGAAATGCAACCTCTCATAAAGCAGAGAAAGAGGGAAAACCTCATGGGAAAAACCCTCCCCCAAAAAGAGAGATGAAAATAGGATGCATGAATGGATGGAGTAATCAAGACACCCCCCACCCCCCATTACGACATACATTAAGTATATACAATAGTGAATAATGAGAAGAAGAAGACCTCATAAGAGGAAAAAGTCCCCCCAATAAAAGAGAAGAAGAAGGAGACAAGGTAGTCCCCCCCCCTAAAAGTAGTGTGCCAATCAGTGAGAAATCCTCCAATGTAGAAGCTAATCCATGACCATTGAATGATGTTCCCCCCTTTGGAAGAAACAAAGGAAATGGTATAGGTGAGATGCATACCCTATGTGTATAAATAATATTGATGATGTAAGGTATCCCTGAAACCTGTTCAAGTGTCCCTATGTCGATACTAATGGTTACTCCCTCCAAAACTACTGAGAAGAAGTGTAGATCTAGCAAGGATTGTTGTAGAACCTATTTCAAAGAAGCAACAGTCTCTTCAAATGATTAAGAGACCTCCTACAACTATTGTACATAAGGATCCACAATAACATCAACCTACAAAGACTGATCATGTAGAGAATGGACATGAGGGTCAGAGTGAGCCCTTGCAACAACTAAAGAAGGATCATCCTCATCAAAGAGAAGCATTATATCATCAAAGAAGTCTCCCAAATTTGGTATGTGTGACTCCACGAAAAAACCTAAAATGTCAGTCAAGAAGTCATCACCTAAGGCTAGAATTGGAAGATAAAGCGTACCCTACTATGGTGAAGTACGCAAATCATTCACTGTGGCAATGGATGAAGAATTTGCCTCAAAAAGAATATGAATATCATCAAGAATGTCTCCCACATCTTCAATGTGAGACTCCATAAATAGTTGTGTAATGTTTGGAAGGAAGTCATCGCATGAAGGTAAAGTAGGAAGACATAAAGGGTCCTACTACACTAAATCCAAAGCATCTTTGGTTGGAACAGGATCAGTAGGAGCAACATGAGCATTTAGAGGTGTGATCTCATCTAGAGAGGATGCAACTATAACTGGAGGTAAAAGATCTTTTAGGAATAGAGGAATGTGTGGATTTCCATGTCTCCCAAAGATGGATCCAAATATCATATAAATCTTTGACTTCAAGTCATCAAGTGAATCCATAACCTCCATATCCATATAGAGAAAGAGTGCAAGACAAAGGATGGAACATGTGTCCTTATCGTATAAAAGTCCTCTCGCATATGGTAGTGCATTATGCAGACTAAGATATGGAATAACCAGTTGACTCCATTCCTGATAGTTTTCTAGTGTCAAGATAATCAAATCTTCCTCTTCCATGATGGATTAATCAATGTAACCCCTAAAGATGCAAAAAAATAATCAAAGAAACCCCCCCAAAGTATGATTTGGCATTTAATGCAATAGCCACATGCCAATTTAGGGCCTATTTCTGAAAGCAGTATTTCTATAACCTATAATCTGATTGCAGATTTGGAAAGTAGACAAAAAAAAATGCAATTTCAAAAAAAAGGAACCTGATTGTGTGTCTAGATGAGCTTGTACGGAGCATTTGAAGTGGCAAAAATTGGGATTTGCGAGTTGCAAAAAAATTCAAGAATAGAGATCTCAAACCACCTACACCAATGTGTAGATCATGGAATTCTACCCCAAAATAAAAATAAAAGCTCACAAAAAGGAGTTCATATGAGGGAGATATCCCTGTTTGGGAATCATCACTATTGTTATTTTTCCTGAATTGTCGTCACACCTCCAAAAATCAAATGACTCTAGATTTCACCTCTGATGTTTGATTTTGGTGAAACAAAATCCAATTTGGAGGTTTTTAAACCTTCTAAATGTGATGCAAATATCTAATTTGCACTAGCAAGCTTCAATCTTTACCTACAAAAAAATCTCTCCTATGGCCCAATGGCCAAAAACTTTCTAGAAAATAATGTAAATCTGAAAAAAATTGTAGAGATGTAGATGAAAAAAATGCAGATCTAAAAATTAAATGTACAAATCTGAAATGATCATAACAATTTCATAAATCAAGCCTTTGGGTTGTCGGTTTGCAAAAAAAATGTTGCCTCAATTTTGACTATGGCCCAACATAGGAAAATTTATAGTCAATTTACCCAATTGATGCATTGGATGCAATGGCAAGGTCTGCTTTAGCTCTAGATGCTCCCAATGACTATGATACTCTGGATCTGGGTCGAGGTGCTGAAGCAAGAAGATGGTCTTGAACAACTATGTGAAGAGAAATTCTCCTAGCTCTGATACCATGTAAGAATTTGGTATAGCTCTGATACCATGTGAGAATTTGCCTTAGGGAAATATTCACCCAAGATCATAGAACTTGAACACAAGCACAACTATAGACTAAAAAGAGTATGATCAATATATCATAGTATGTCCTCATACATTACTCTGTATTGTATGTCCAAACACACTAGGAGTGCCTATATATAAAGGCCTCTCAGGAAGCACCTAGAATGTCTCTAGAAAGAACTAGGAGATAAGATAAGTATGAAAACTAAGCACATATCTTATCCATCATTCTAGATGAGAGGATAAGAATGACAAGGTGTATCTCAAGTAGAGATATTGTATCTCAAGGTGCTTAATTAGTGTGCTAACTCCTGTGTTGTCAACATGACAACTCACAAGAATGCACATACTCCTAGGTGACTAAATAAATAAATATTAAAATAATACATTAACCTATGTAAACTTAAGTAAGTTTAAATAGTAAATTCTTATTTACACCAACAATCTTCAACAATTGAATGATCTAATCATACAAAACATTATATTTAGTCTTTTTTTTTTCTTATAATTATGTTGATTCATTTTACATTCTACGCATTTTCAATCAAAGATAGAACAAATTTTGAAGGGCTCCAAAATCTTATGGAAATAAATTTTGATGGGAACCAAAACTTGTAAAAGATAGATTGTATTCCTATAACAACCAAACTAATACCTAAAAAACAAAAACCTTTGTGTTCTACTTGTTATACTCTATTGTTTCAAAATATTTTTCTATCTTTCTTGCTACTATTAGAGGCATTGGAATAGTGGGTTTAGGAGATCTAGGAATCCTGCTATCTTTTCTTATAAAAATATTCTTTGGTGGAATGAATGTTATTCATTAGGGTATGACAATGATGGCCACCCTTAAACATCACACACTAAGGGAAGAATTAAGCTTGGTGAAAAAAAAGTCAACTGTGAGTATTTAACATTTTTTTGTTTAGGAATTAAGCTTAGTGTGTGATGTTTAAGTCGTTCCATGACAATGTTGTTCACTTTTTGAAAAACACAATAAACAAAGTGAAATTCAATCTAAATCAATATTTTTTTGGATAAAGAATGGATGTTTAAATATGAACATTGAAATGTATATAAGTTATCGATATGAATTATTTATTCTTAATATTTCACTTATTCAAATTTCATTACTTTTTAGAAGTATATTCTTATGAAGCCTAGGATGGAAGCTTTTCTTATCTCAATAAATGAGTATTCCATTATAATTGTCTCTAGAAAGTGATTGCGATATTTTTTTTAAAGAGTGGTTCATAATTTTGTAACAAACTTGAATTATTAATCAGTCTTAAAGAGCTCCCATTCATTATTAAAATATAAATATTTCATGTTGCAATATATGTTTAGTTTAAAAAAAAATGATCTAGCATCTAATTCATGAAATTTATCTAAGAACCATATTTACCATACAAGATATTGATGTGCGGTATATCTTTTCAATGAAATGATTGGGAGAGGGAAAAAAATAATATTTGATAAATACTACAAATTCTTTGAAAGAACTTATAAGCATTGTCAATTTATGTAATGTAGATATGATATGTTTTATCCTACTCTTAAGCATGAGGTTATTTCATTGGAATAAATATTACAATTCCTTCAAGAAAATGTAGAATATGAGAATATTAGAAGATTGTTGATATTAATATATAGAGAGTTCTTGTAGGAAGAGATTATTTGTGCACCTATGATATTATAACTTTTTAAAATTGTGATACAATAGTTTTTCTAACTAACACATGGAAAAGTTATGATAATAAATTCTAATACAACACATGATTTTTATATATGTGATTAATTTGTCATAAAAATCATAATTCATCTAGAATAATCATTGATTGTCTAGAATTTAAGAGAAAGAATATTATACAAAGAATCTTGAAAAGGGAAAAGTTGCCCCATACTTAGAGAAAATACATGGTTGGGATCCTAAGGCCATGGTGATGTTTGCAAAAGGTTGGGGAGATTGGAAACTTTCCCTATTTGTGAGGAATTTAAATATTGATGTAATTCTTATCATTAATGTCATTGACCATTCAATTGAGGGAAAAAAATTCTTTAGGGTGTTTTGACACATGACCTTTACAAATTCCACAAAAAAGGGCAAGGAGAGAGAGAGAGAGAGAGAGGAGATGTTCAAAGAAGCTATCATACTTGAAGAATTAACTCTACCTAACATATGGTCCTTAAGAGAACTATGTAATACATTACTCTAGATGGATTCTTTACCAGGGCTTTTGTTTATCACTTTGTTCTTCTCAATCATTTCAAATACATGGATATAATTTATTTTCCTTTCTTTTTGTTTTCTTTGATATAAATTCTAGTATTAATGATCACAAAAGAACCTTAAGAATAACCAAATTCTTCTTGAGGATTAATTGTCATTAATTTATGAGCATTTTAATTCCTTGCCCTCTTCCTCCAATTATTTTCTTATGTTTATTTCTAAAATTGAATAATTGGGATCAATTTATTCAGATAAGAAGGATCATAACACAAACATGGATGACCTATATTTAACACCCCTAATAAAAAAGGAAGCCAAATGTAAAGAATAACATGTATACCAACATGGAATACTTGAATTTGAAATCCAAAAAAAAAAAATGGAAGTCAAATGTAAAAAGGTAAAAGAGATATATGGTGAAACATTATGTTTTCCCTAGTTATAAGAATAATGATACTTTATTTCCCTCTTTTGATAATGATTACGTATCATCTTAAAATGTAAGAAATTTCATGTTAAGAGTGTTTAGCCCTCTGAGTAAGTGGTTTGGTGTCATATCAAGTGCCTTGAATGGGTCTTTGTCTTGGATCTGGCTTTTCCCCTCATTCTACCCCCTTTTCCACTTTCTCTTTTCACTTTTCTAGCATTATGGACTAAAACTTTGAGATTCTTGATGTTTGGGTCAAGGATGACCTCAAGGTCAAGGATGACCTTTCAGGTCAAGGAGGACCTTGACCTTGACCTAGGGAAGGGTTGATCTTGCCCTTAACCCTAGGTCCAAATTTCAAAGTTCCATGATTTATGGATGTCAAGTTTCAGAAAGAATTATTTTCTCGCTTTTAGGTCAGCTATTTTGGTCTCCAAAATGGAAAACTCTTAAATTGATTTTAATCTAGATCTATTTCTAAGGGTTAAGGTTAATTGTGATTTAATGATCCCATGACAGCCTTCTCTAGAAGTTTGTGCCTTAGATATCTATATAAGGAAGCCTCCTTCTCTCATTTTCTCTAACGCTCAAGAAAAATTAAGAATGAATAAGGCATAAGGAGATGAGATGAATTTATACTCTTTCATGATCAATAATTCAAGAATTATCAGGTTCAAGCAAGAATCCATCTTTAAGCATTCAATTCAACAAGGAGATCCATTAGTAGCCATTGGAGGATTCAAGTTCTATGGAACCCTCTTGTTGAAGATACATCCATTTCCATTCAAGATTGGTGTTGAAGATCTAATGTTGTTGATTTGACACATCCTACATACAATTCTACATTCATTTGGAGCATCCATACTTGCGGATTCAAGGATTCAAATCCTCCACAAGAATTTCAATATAAGCAAGGTGAATAGTTCCATTTGCTTTGTTAATACTTATTTTAATTTCAATTACATTTCAAGGTTGATTCCAAACTAGGGTTTAACTAAGGCAAACCCCCCATCTAAATAACAAAACCATTCTTCTTGTAGGTACAAGTGTGGGACAATGAATTAAAGTGTAGATTTGGATACCCTTTTTGACAAACTTCCAAGATTCAGAGATAGAATTTCGTCAAAGCAGTGTAGGTCAAGTTGAACTTTTTGGGGAACAATTGTGCCCTAGGGTACAACTGTGCCCCATTATCTAGGTCAAGGTTGAACTACCCTTAGAAAAGAAAAATATGTTTGGGTTTTGAGGATCTTGCAGTTTTGGTTTAACAATGTGAAAATCAATAGTTTTTGAGATCATTTGACATGTTTTTCAGTCAATTCTTTTTCAGAGGTAAGAACCTTTTATTTCTTCATTTCAATATTAGTCTCCTATACTTACATCCCATATCATTATAATCTATATGTATGTGTAAAATATGGGCTTAGGGTCTCTTTCATGTCCATTATTCTAAACCTTATTCATCAACCATATTTTATCCTATACATTTTGGTGAACCTGACAAGCATACTCTCTCTTCTTTTGTGGAATTAGATTTCCTTTTATATTATCTGGTTGGTGTTATATTTATCTTTTATGTTAAATCTTGCATGCTAATTAGATTTCTTGCATTTATATTTCAAAAATACAAAATAAAAAATTAAAAAAAATCTTTAAAAATACAAAAACATTAACATTTTCCATGCTTTGTGGAATTAGATGCCCTTTTTTTTTTTATGGTGTTTGATTTCCTTTTGATGCTTATATATTTAATCTGAATGCATCTAGATTTATTTTTTATGCAATTCCTTATTTGCTATCATGTTGCACAAGTTGTTTAAAATATTTTCCAAAAATTTTTCTATAACTTTTGGGGTTACACAACATTCTCCTCTTACCTTACCATTGTATGGTGTTACACCTGGAAAGACTTTGTGTAGTGTGTGTGATTTTTATTTGTCCTCTTTTGAATTACCTTATAAGGAGACATTAGCACAAGAAGATGACCTTAATCTATCTCTCCATCATATTTCTCTTTATGGAGATGAGTTGAGGATTGATTCTTCTCCTAATATATGTCCTTTCAATGAGCCTACTTTCAAAAATAATTTACCTTCTTCCCCCCTCTAGGGATCAATGTTTAGTGATTTATGTTGCTCCTACAATGTGCTTTATTGATAGGGATGATAATCCTCCTATTTTGGAGGAACCTTTAGATTTGGATGTTGATTACTCTCTTCGTCATGAAACCATTATGGGTGATCTTGTGGATAAAGACATTGATTTATCTCCTCTTCATGAAGAAGCTTTAATGCAAGAGAGTGAATTCTTTGTCTATGACATATTCATAGATGATGATAACTCTTATGTAGACATTATAGATGCTTTACCTCCATTTGAGATTCCTTCTAGTGATGAGGCATTAGCAGAGAATGATATGACTTCCCTTAATGCTCTCCCTCTTAGTGATGATCTTATGGAGAATCAAGATTCTACTTCATATCCTCCTAGAATATCTTCTATGTTTCCTTCTTATGAATTTATTTGTAGTGTTGAGATGACTAATGGTTTATCCAGAACCTTTTTTGACTATCAAAGGTTGTCCTCGCATTACTATCAAAGATAAACCTATGGAATCTTTAGAGTCTTTCAGTGACCAAAGTTCTATAGCCCACACATATCATACAAGGAGTAACATTCAACCTAATCCGATGGTTTCTACTTCATTGCCATCTTCTCAACCCACTCTTCCTCCTCTACCATGTCTTCCTAGCAAGGAGTATGATTTAATAAACCAATTGCAAACTACCCCTACTAGGATTTCTTTATGGGAGCTTATATAAACTTCCCCTACCTACTATGAAGCCTTGAAAAAATATATAGCAACTCTTTCCACTCCACCTCCTAATCAAGAGAATATCAATAACTTCTTACAATACATGCATACTACCTCATGTGCTCCTAACATTGTATTTACTCAAAAGGATTTACCTTCTAAAGAAGTTAAAAATAAATATGATGCTCTCATGGTGGTTGTTAATATCAATAAAAGCATCATTCAGAGGACCTTGATTGATAATGGATATGGACTTAATGTTTGTAGTGTGCACATGCTTAAAGTAATTAATGTCAATCTTTCAACTATTCAACCTGATAATGTTCCTATATGTGGCTTTGATAAAATTTCTAAGAGAATTTTGGGAATCATTACCTTACCTATCAAAGTAGGTCCGGTCATCCTAAATACAACTATTCATTTTATGCCTGGACCTCTCAATTATAACCTTCTTTTGGGTAGACCTTGGTTGCATGAGATGCATGGTATCCCTTTCACCCTTCACCATAAAGTCAATTTTATACATAACAACATGATTTATACACTCCATATGGATTATGAGCCAAATCCTTGTCTAAATATTCAAACCCACACTACTCCTATTTCTATTAGTAATCCTTCTTCCTCTAATGCTCTTCCTGGTGATGATTGGAGAACCTTGGATTTTAATCCTATCTTTATTGGAGAGTATAAGGTTTCTAATCTTGATTTTATCAAGCCACAAAGAGAGTTTGAACAATGAGTTTTTACTTCTAGAGTTTTTCATAACAACTTTTTTGTTGCCTCTATCTACAATGAAACTATCAAACCTACTAATGATGACATAGTGACTAATGAAGTTCTATTGACTCCTTCTAATATGGCTTCTCATTATGGTTCTAGTTATTATTTCCTAGTTAAACAAGGATTCAATGGTCAAGCATGTGGTAAACATAAAATAGGTAATTCAAATGCTCTTACAGAATGGGGGGCATGAGCATTCTTATGGATTTTGTTTTAATCCTCAACAACAAATCAATGTTAACAACATGTCAAATAACACTTCAAAACATGATGAAACTATGACGGATTTTGACCAAGAAGTTCTTTTGTTGAAACTCCTTTGCTCTAAGATGATTACTAGACCTAAACTCAAAAATAAATGTAGTCCACACTTAAAGACTCTTCCTTTTTGTTTATATCATAGATTTCATGATCGCTCTACTAAGGAATGTCAAACTTTACATTATAAGATTAGGTAGCTCATTAATAGTAAGGTTATTTATATATCATGTGGTAATGAGTTGTATTTCAATCCTATTTTCTTTAAAATAACATTTATGTTCCTATTATGGATCTCTACATTATGTAAACATTGTTAGCCTAATCTTTGGGGGCTCATTGTCTTGTATAGTGTTGTGAGCAATATAATAGGTCCCCTTCCATCTTTGTTCCTATGCTTGTGTGGTAAGGATGGGCCATCTCCTTCTTTTTCTATCTTTCTAGGATCCACTTTCCTTGGTTAAGCCATATCTATCTATTATTTGATATCCAATCATACATGAAAATTTTGGTTTGCATTGAGGATCTTTGTCCTTGATCATGACCTATTTCATTATTGGATATTGGGTTTCCATGGTTGATAAATCTCTCACCTTGGAAGCTGAATTGTGTGCTATCACTCACAAGGGTTACTTTTTTACTTCTTGCATGATATCTATTTATATTCATTCCTTCCATGGCCTCACAGGAGCTATGACCTTCTTGGCTTGGGCTAGGTGTTGTCCATGGATATTATCTTGATGTTGAAGAAGGTTTTATCCTTGTTATTTTCTTTATTTAACATGTCAAAATAGTATGTATTTTTGCCATATTAAGGAGGGGGTCATATATAAGGCCTCCCTCATTCTATATTATTCATTTTTGTTCTAACCTTCTATTTTGCAACATGCTAAATCTCGGAAGGTAACACACATAAGTTGCTAGATCTTGAAGAGACAGACATTTTCAATTTTCAATATGCTAAATCTTGGAAGGTAATACACATAAGTTTGTAAATCCTTAAGAGATGCATTTCCAATTTCAAATATGCTAAATCTTTAGAAGGTAACACACATAAGTTGCTAAATCCTAAAGAGTTACATATTTTACAAGTGCATTCTATGGCGATATGAGAATATAGATCCATGGGTACTTTATAAAAGTCATCAAAAGACACACTAAATACATGCAAAAAGACACTAGAAGGTGTACAACTTTATGGGGTGACTATCAAGTTCTTTCTTGGTGGTCCATCCTATTCTTTTTGTGATTCATAGTGAGATACACACATCTTACTAGGTGAGCTAGTCACTCCTCTCTCTCCTTTTTCTATCTTTTTTCTAGTGATATCTCTATTATTGTAATCTTGGAGTTGATAGAGACTTGAGTCCCTAGGGGCTTGAGGATCCCTTTGTCCCTTTGATTATAATAAGATTTTCTTTTCATTATGATCTACTTTACCAAGAGTTTGCATTGAGTCCATACTCTTGCTAAGGTGGGGACTAAATGTATCATCTTAAAATGGAAGAACTTTCATGTTAAGAGTAATTAGCCCTCTAAGCAAGTGGTTTGGGGTCATGTCCAGTTCCTTGAATGGGTCTTTGACTTGGATCTAGATTTTTTCCCTGTTCTTACCCCTTTTCCACTTTCTCTTTGCACTTTTTAGGCATTGTGGACTGAAATCCTAAAATTCTTGACTTTTGGGTCAAGGATGACCTCGACCTTGACCTAGGTTAGACCTCAACCTTGACCTAGGGTAGGGTTGACCTTGTCCTTGACCCCAAGTCCAAATTTCAAAGTTCCATGATTTTTGGATGTCGAGTTTATGGAAATAATTATTTTCCTGCTTCTGGGTTGGCTATTTTGGTCTCTGAAATGGTAAATTCTTAAAAATAATTTAATATAAGTCCATTTCTAGGGGTTAAGGTTAATTGAGATTTAATGTTCCCATGTTGATCTTCTCTAGAAGTTTGTGCCCTAGATCACTACATAAGGAAGCCTCCTCTCATTTTCTCTAGTGCTCAAGAAGGCTTAAGAATGAATAAGGCATAAGGAGATGAGAGAAAGTTATACTCTTTCATCATCAAGAATTATCAAGTTCAAGCAAGAATTCATCTACAAGCATTCAGTTCATCAAGGAGATTCATTAGTAGTCATTGAAGGATTCAAACTCTATGGAGCTCTCTTGTTGAAGATTCATCCATTTCCATTCAAGCCTCTTCCTAATCCAAGATCCATTCAAGATTGGTGTTGAAGATCTAATACCATTGATTTGAGACATCCTACATACAATTCTACATTCATTTGGAGCATCTGTACTTGTGGATTCAAGGATTCAAATCCTCCACAAGGATTTTAATATAAGCAAGGTGAATAGTTCCATTTACTTTGTTTATACTTATTTCAATTTCAATTACATTTCAAGGTTGATTCCAAACTTGGGTTTGACTAAGGAAAACACCCCATCCAAACAACAAAACCATTCTTCTTGCAGGTACAGGTGTGGGATAGTGAATTAAAGTGCAGATTTGGGTACCCTTTTCATTAACCTTGTAGGATCTATGAACAAAAATTTCATTGAAGTAGTGCAGGTCAAGGTCAACTTTTTGGGGCACAATTGTGCCCCGAGGTACAATTGTGCCCCACTATCTAGCTCAAGGTTGACCTACCCTCAAAAAAGAAAATGATTTCTAGTTTTTGAATATCTTGCAATTTTAGTTCATAAATGTGAAAATTGATTATTTTTTAGATCATTTGATAAGGTTTTCAGCTGATTCTTTTGCAGAGGTAAGTACATTTTATCTCTTCATTTCAATACTAGTCTCTTATATCTACATCCCATGTCATAATAATCTATATGTATGTGTAAAATATGGGTTTAGGGTCTCTTTCATGTGCATTATTCTAAACCATCTTCATCAACCATATTTTATCCTATATAGATTCTAATAACTCTCATTCTACGATATACAGAGAGTGGAGACCCAACTTTCAATGGATCTTAATGTTGACTCCCATTATATTAACCTTCACAAATAATTTAAATGGAAGATATTGTAGTCATAGCCTACAATGGGGTTCTTGATAATTAAAATGTAATGAAATGGACATTTTTAAGATAAAGTAGATAAATATCAAGCTTGGGGAAATTATAGGTTAATGGGAATTGAGGTTGTAGAGGGATTGGGAAATGAAGTGGATAAAGGAAATAATTAGGACAACAAGAATTATTCTTTATGGTTTTAGACCTAGATGCGATGGACTCTATGGAGCATGATAGTCAACCCAAGAAATTCATGAGGTTTTGCATGAAGAAGTGCACTTTTGATCCCTCTCTAGATCTGGTGGAGATAAAAAAATGTTTCTTGAAAATGAATTAGCTTAAGGAGGAGCTAATAGTGTGTGCATGAAGATGGCCTAACTTTTGGTGATCTAGTTTTTCCATCCTTTTTTTTCTATGTCCTATTGATGGTTTCAATTTTTTATTGTCGAGGATTTGGATATGGTTTTCTCATCTTGAACAATAGTTCTTTTTTTGTGGGATTTAAATTTATATCTTATGTAAGAATTGTATGGGGTTTTCGGTCCTCTTAAACCTATTTTAGCCTTTAATAAAAATTGATAATGCTTGGTGAAATGAAGATAAAAATAATTCCTTAATTTATAGTCTACACAAAATTATTGGTAATATGAAAACAATGAAAATAGATTATGCTATAAAAATTGATGATTTGGAATGCAAGGTTAATAGTATCCATGATAAGTTTTTCCCTTGTTACCTTGAGCCATAAAGTGAGAAAGAGAATGGATGAGAGTCTCAACTATCTAGTCAGTTTACTAGTAGTTGATTTAGAGATGGTTAGAAAAAAAGTGGGATATGAAGATAATGTTAGATGATTGAGAGGGGGAGTGGATTAGTTATGTCCAATTATCTCATGGTCCAGTTAAAATTCTCATCACCATCAAAGAAACATAAACATCAACAACAATAACTTCTATATATCCAATCACTCAGTAGATATATCCAACATAAAAATTTAGTCATACATCAACTTCTTTCCAAACCATTATCAAAATGTTCCTTGCATTACCAACAGTCAATAAATTTATAGTTGTTACTTACTAATATCTAGTTATTAACGAGTTGTAGAAACTGTAAAACATGTAAATCAAATTGCAACACAAATAACATTTACACAATTTTAACACCAATATTTAACATGGAAATCATGTAAAGGGAGAAACCAATCGGGACTGACAACCAAAAGTTTTTGTTCTTCTAAAGTTATCTTTGTTAGAAGACTACATTGTTAAAGGTTACATACAATTTGTTAAAGTGGCTAGGTTGCTAGAGGATTTTACCAAAAAAATCATCTAGAAATTATCACTCCTTATCTAGGACCAAAAAGAGCGGTCTAGTTTAAAGGACTTACAAAACCACTAATCAATGTTACTATATAGGACTTCATAGACTTGTTAGGTCCACTTGGTGCTTCCAAGATTTTATGTTGCAATGGTTAAACAATAACAATATAAATCAGTCTTTTAAGAATATCAACTACCTTTTCTTGTTTAGATTTGCATTCTTTTTCATTCTTTGTCTTTTACTCAATTGGCTGATCCTATCTTCCACAAATTCTTCTTCTTCTTTTCTCTCTTCTCTACTCGATTCACTTGGCTAAACACTTCTTTCTTATCCTTCAACAACTTCTCTCTTCACAACATCCTTCAATCACATCTCCTTTGGCTTCATCAACTCTCAAAAAAAATCACAATGAAATCATTAGCCACTTCAAACCAGTAACCTAAAACTACAATTTTCTCCTCCTTAAATAAATTTCTCAACCTTTCTAGATCCTTCAATATTTTGTCACTTAATCAGAATCATCGATCTTAGGTTTACAACCAAATTTTTCCATAGAATGAACTTAGACACAAATAAAATATAACTTTACATAGAACTATGTGTCCATCCTTATCCTTCTTCAATTTTCTTTGTTAGATCCTTCTTGAAATTTATCCATTGTAGATCTTGCAACAAACTTTGACTCATATAATGAATTTAGACATAGAGAAAATTTAAATTTACATAGAACTATGTGTCCATCCTTATCCTTCTTCAATTTCCTTCATCAAATCCATCTTTAATTATCTCCATCGTAGATCTTCCAACAAACATTAACTCTCACAATAGACCTCAAACTTTCTAAATTTCCATCAAAATTCAGCCTCAGATTTTAATTTCTCAAATTTATTCATCTGGTTGTCACTTGGTAAATATTACATTTACTCAAGCAACATATAACTCAATTAATACTAACTCACTTGGTCAACACTATGTTCTTCCTTCTTCTTTTCAATCTCTTGAGCAATATTTTAGTCACTCGATGAATACAATCTCCCTTCATTACCCTTGTGGCTTAGTTAACCTTGTAATATTCAATACTTCTCAATAATAGATAATTGTAAAACAATCAAACTAATATTGCAAAATCATTGTCCAATTCATTTAAGTACCCATTGAATACCTTACATATCAACTTTGTAATGACCCCCTTTTTAAATCTTTGACCTGTTATTCAAAATTTAATAATTTTAGGAAGTCATTCCAGTTAACATGCCTTAGATCCTTATTATTATTCAAAATAGAGGGATTAAGCAATATAATTAATTAATTTAATTGATTTATAAAGTTTCACTAAATAGCACCAGGCAAGCTATTCTCTTAGGGTTATGACTATCTAGAGACAGTAGATTGACGGTGCAAAGGGCACATGAAACAAGCTACAAGTGGCTCTATTGGTGTTTTAAATGGTACTAAAAACTAGTAAGCGACAAAATGCTTAATACCAGAATGACAGTACATACACAATCTAAAGAGTAGCCTATTCTTATCAACAATTGCATATGTAAGGTATTTGGACCCAACTTCAACAAAACCACTAATGGTTTTCTACTCTTTTGGCTCTGCACAACCAGGATGGGTATACCCAGGGATGGTTCAAAACTGAAACGACTGTATGAGGATTATTCACAGTTTCATTCTGATTCTCATTTCAAGATCCTCAAATATATAAATAATTCTTACTAACTTGCTAAACACATCCCATAAACAGATATGGCCAAGAATTCTTCTATAGATCTGCAGACGTTTTCAACAACAATGGCTAACTGAAGCTAAAAAAATTCCATGCAGACAAGTGCTGGCCAACTTTGAAGATCTACAGGAAATAAAAGTAAAATTTGATTTGATGATGCATTTGAAAAGACCATTTGTAAGATATTTCTCCTTCAGCTGAAATAACTTGATCAGTGCCTAATCCATTGGGGTTCAGAGTCTACAGCAAAATCTAAGATCTAATTTGTTGCCTTACAAAATTTTTTATTAGCAATTCTTATCAGAATTTATCATTCAAAATCCTTTTCAATACTTAAGGAATCTTATCACATTCATCAAAGCCTTTATTTAATCCATTGAATTAATAGTAATGATAGATGGATATACAACCTAACTAGATTGCATTCAATAGTACAAGCTTTTACTCATACAACATCAAGGTAGCTAAATATTGAGAAGGAGACAAATTTCAGAAAGAACTGATATGGGGACAGTTCATAGTTTGTATTCATTTCCTTTGAAAATGGTATATCTTTTACAATAAACTTAGAATAGCCTTCAGAAAGAAACACAGTTCATTCTATCTTCATGTATTTTCAGAAAATTTGACAGGAAAATACATTACAAACTTGCCTTCAAAATTTGGACCAAAAACTAGACTAAGCACAATACTTAGAAGAAAAAGAATTCGGACCCTTCTTTAGCCTTGGGATCTCACTTAAATAATGTGAGATGCAACAAGCTTAGGGCTAAAGAGAGTGACACATTTCCCTTAAAAGACACTAACGAATGTCTGTAGTAAAAGACAAAAAATAAATAACAGAAAAGCTAACACATCAAAACATCCTGGGTGGGTCCCTTTCTGTTATACTTCTCATTTGTTTTAACAAGAAGATAGGATCTGATTCTCCAATTATTCTTCATCCTCAAAGTAAGTAGCCATGAGGTTTGAAAGTGATGTATTGTCTTTAGTTACTTGTAAATTTACTTCAACCTGGGGATTTTCCATGTCCCTATTATTTACTTCGGGGGTGACTGTTACTTTTTCATTTTCTTCCTCATCATCTTCTAATATTTGTTCTAGAAACTAATTTTTCAATTTATTAAAAGCATCATCATCTAGCCAATCAAAGCTCAGAGCTTCTCTTTGTATCATTATTAAAGAATTTTCATTTTCTTCTAAAACATCAAATTCTCTCCCCATAGCAGTATAAAATAACTGTACTTTTACTAGTTCCTCATTTGTCTTTACCCAGAACCAGTGGCTAGTTTCATTCATGATGTTTATCATTCTTTCATTTAATAATTCATCCATCTCCCTTTTCCACTTTTTTTTGTCTTTTAATATATCAACAGATTCTAAAGCACAAGGAAATAGTGTGAATTTTTCAGTGATGTATTGGGAAAAACAGAGTGTTAATCTTCTCTGTAAAGAATCCCTTTCATCATCAAAATTCTCTAGCTTATTTAATAAATCAAAAATCTTCTCAACTTGATGATAAGGCATTTGGACTGCAGATATACATATGATTGTAATATCATTATTTCTCTCCCTCCATTTCTATGCAAGAAGAGTCAGCTTATCCTTATCCCTGTTCAACTCATCCATGAGGGCTGCAATTCTTGCCAACTGATCAAAGAAATTTGACCATTGTATTTTATCCCTCAAATATATTATACCCTGCTTTAAATTTTCTTCATATTGATTTCTCAATTCTATCTGCAACTCATGCAATTTTATTTTTTCTTCTTCAAATTCCTCTGCAGTATAGAATTGTGGCCTTTCAGGGGTGTCAGGTATTTCAATAATAGGGGTTGGTCCAGATCCAACCAATGGCTGTGAAGGGTATGCAATTGTAGGTGCACTCGGCACTCCAATTTTTCTCTTCCCCAGTATCCTCTCCATTTGAGACATTTTGTTTTCCAATGATTGTATCCGTATACCCCTTTCCTCATATGCCTTCAAAACTTCTTCAAACCTAGCATTGAGTTGGGAAAACTTATCTTCTTCTTGTCCAGATACAACACCATCTAATTTTAGCATTTTTGTAGCCATTCCTATTACTTGTTTGCTACTTACCTCATCAGGCCTGTATACTGTCAATGTGCTAGTATGTTCTGCAGTGGGAAACTCATGTATCCTGGTATTTTCCCTCTTATCTATGCACCACAAAACAAGGGCTTGGTGGTCATCACTAAAGTTTATCCCTCTATGAGCCTGCAAGACCTCTTCAGCAGTTGTCAGTTGAACATCCTTCTGCTTCCTTATTGAATCAAAAATAATAGCATTCGCTATATCCCATTCTGGAAGAAGGAGGACTCTTGATTGTCTAACTATTTGCCTTCCAGCTTCAGGAGTGAACTGGGAAAAATCACTCAAGAACTTTGATTTTATCTCTTCCTTGATAACCGAGTCAGATTTATTTGGTTTCTTAGCCTTGATCTTCTCACAGGTTTTCTCAAAATTCTTTATATTTAATCTCCATAAAAACTGAGCAAAAGCCCTAGACCTTACTAAATTTTCATCATTAATAAATCTTTCAGAAGCCTGGGCAACAATCAGGTCAATTTCCTTACCTTGGTAATTAGCAATGGTCAGGTCCAAGGAAGGTGTAGGAGGTTCTTGTGGCTCTCCAACATTCAGGTCTATAGAAGTGACAATCATATCCCCATCTCCTCCCATTTGTCTAAGTTGTTCCTTTAGAGATGCCTCATCATCTATTTGGATTGGAGACTGGCTTGGGGAGTATTGTTCTTTTTGAGAAGAAGAAGACCCCTGCTCCAATTTTTGTCTTTTTGGAGAGCTGGCTGCAGATGGACTTCTTGACCTTGACTTTGCGTGAGTGGGTACCTGTTGTACACTCTGAACCATGACATAACCTGTCCTTTTCTACAATGTATATTGGCCAGGAGTTACTATATTTCTACTACTCATTCTCCTTTGTATTTTTGTTGCCTTGTCTAGGTATGCCTTAATTAGTATATCTTTCTTTTCATTCATAGTCTAAATTATTGTAGCAAAATTATTCATTAATGCTTGTATTTTATCTCCCCAGTATTTCTTATCTTTCAATGGGTCATATTGGGAGTCAAAAGCATTAATGAATTCTAGTTTTTTACTAAAAACTATCCATTTCTCTTTCATTAATTCTTGCTCCTGCAATGTGAAAACATTTCTGATTACATCTTCCAGATAGTAAACCCGATGCACCATATGGGAAGCTCTCACCCTTTCTCTTAACAGGTCATAGAATCCTTCAGGGTCAATGAATCTAGCATGAGATTCTGCCATGTTGTATTTATTCAAAAACAAATTTAAATGCTTCCACCCCTTTTTAACAAAAACAAAATCATGCACCACAGTAACTATTAGAAAGAAAGTGCCCTTATTGACTAATTCCCTCTCATCTATAGTACTTATCTGCCACAAGAGCTTGGCTATCCCTATCTTCAGAGGTACATGAAAAGGTAACACATGAGGTTTTCCTAAGAAACCATAAACTCTTATTACTATTGAAACATTGTAGGGAATTATATCCCCTCAGTTGTGACTGACAAGTAGCCCCTTAGCATGGTCCTTGGGTCTGACCAATTCTAATAATGCTTGTGGGATTCTAGGGCTATCTCCTCTTAAAAGAAATCTAAGCTTTGATGCAAAATACCTGTCAAATATTACATAACTAGCATCAGTGGCCTCTGAAGTCATATCCACACTCCATAACTGCATTAGATTCCTTTCTCCATCCTTTGTGGTTTCTAACTCCATACCTTTGGAGAAGAAAGAATATCCTTTGTATAAACATACATGCATCATCAATGAATACCAAAAAAGTGGTTTGTTTACCTTTTGAGCAAGCAAGGGTTTGATGTCATCATGGCCACGTGTCACTACTGCGCTTCCCCACATAACTTAAAAACTTGGTTTGTTTATTATGCGGGGAAGGATCAACCGTTGATCAGAACATGATCAACGGTGATACCGCTTCTCATTCATTAAGCAACCCAAAAATCTTCTGTGCATTCCTAGCATTACACATCACCAGTCATTTGTAGTTTAGCATACTGAAATATAGATATCTGAGCCCACGTTGCCATGCATCACCACTGTGCTTCCCCGCATTACTTAAAAACCTGCATCTTTATTATGCGGGGAAGCGTCAACCGTTGATCAAGACAAGATCAACGGTGATACTGCTTGGTAAGTAATCTCCATAGTTCTACCAATGAAGCCACCAATAATATCGTGGAAAAACAAAATGTGCAAAAGTAATGAAAAATCAGACATACAGGAGCTTTTGCAGCCTATCGGATCTCATAAAACATTAGGGGCCACGTGTCATTACTGCACTTCCCCCCACTACTTAAAAACTTGGTTTTTTTATTATGCGGGGATGCACTGACCCTTGATTTCTGATAGATCAACGATGATTTAAAAAAAACATTTTAACTTGGCATCCTCTCAGATGGAAAATTGCAATTAAATGCATACAAAGGGTTTTCAAAAAGGCACTCTGACATAAATAAAAATATTTAGGATAAAAAACCCTGCCAACATATTTGAAGAAAGTACCTCTTCCTTCTTTTTAAAAAAAAATGAAAATGAGGGCACCACAGAACAAACACATAGCTGATTTTTCACGCAAATATCAGAACAAATCCTATACTATGAAAAATCACACCAACAGTGGCTCTATCTGGGGATGATAGACTACCTGAGTCTATGCAAGAATTCAAAATATATGGGAGAGTAGACCACACATTTGGTAAAATGAAAACTTCTTCAGAGAGCACAAGGAAACACACAAAAACAAGGAACCAGACTGCACAAGGATATTTACAAGGATTTACAGAAAAAACAAAATGATAGGAAACCCTAAAACTACTGTTCATGGAAGAAAATAAGTATTTTTCAAGAAAAATACCTCTTCAAGAACTATCCATGGACTGGCAATTCAAGAATATTGTCACATATATCTTTGAGTATTTAAGAATCTTCACCCCAAGTATTTTCAATGAGATATGGGCCTAACCAAATAGGATCAAATTTTCCATGTTTTCCTTTATCCTCAATTCTGGCATTCCACATCAGGACTAAATCTCCATTTTCAAACTTTATGCTTACAGTTCTTTTATCATAGAGTGTCTTGACTTGCAATTGCAACTTTTGGTTCCTCAAAGATGCTTCTCTTCTAGTTTCAGTCAATCCTACCAATTCATCCATTCTTTCTTGCATTTCATCTGTAATATCTTCATCATATAATTGGATGTAATTGTATAGTCCCATCAAGTTGTTCTGAGGCATTCTAGCTTGAATCCTATACACTAGATCAAATGGAGCTACACCAATTGCTTTCTTTACAGTTACTCTGTCAGCCCATATTGCCAACTGTAACTTGGAATCCCATGCCTTTTTATTATCATCCAAGGTTCTCTTAATGACCTTCAACAGGCTCTTATTTGTGGACTTAGCTTGTCCATTCCCTTGTGGATGATATGGGGCAAATGATGATCTTGTCATTCCATATTTATCACAAAATTTGATGAATTCCTCAAATCTAAAACACATAGCATTATCTGTGACAATTCTCTGTGGACATCCAAATCTAGAAATAATATTATTCAATAGGAAATTATTTACCACTTTACTTGTTGCATTTCTTGTGGGGATAGCCTCTACCCATTTTGTAAAGTAGTCAGTGGCAACTAGAATCCAAGAATAGCCATTGCTAGACTTGGGAAAAATCTCTCCTATGAAGTCTAGACCCCATTGTTGAAAAGGTGCTTGAATCTCAACTGGATTCAATGGAGTATTTCCTGAGAATTTCAGCTTTCCAGCAAACCTCTGAGAAGGATCACATTTCCTAACCATAACTTGAGCATCCTTGAATAGAGAAGGCCACCAGAATCCAGCTCTCATTACCTTATGTGCAGTAGTTTTGGCCATGTAGTGTCCTCCACATACTCCAGCATGCATTTCTTTCAAAACCTCTTTTGCCCTTTCTTTATCAACACACTTCAACAGAACTCCCTCAAAGTTTCTCCACCATAAATTATTTTGGACAATTATATACCTGATGGCTTGAAATTTAGTATTCCTCTTTTCATTGTCAGGCAGATGGGGAGGAATTTCCATATGTTGCAAGTAATATATGACATTGGTGTACCAGTCACATTGGTCCATGTCACATAAGTCAGCTCTGAGATCATCATTTACCAGATTTATCTGATTAGCTTCTAGATTAGTTTCGGCCATGAGTTTGGCCAAACCTTGACCTCTTACTAACTTTGTTATTTGTATGTCAATGTTAAATTCCTGGATTCTATTGATCCATCTGCACCTCCTGCCTGACACTTTCTGTTGAGAGAATATATCCTTGACTGCATTACTAGGTACAAAAGCAATAATAGTAGCACCTACCAAGTAACTTCTGAAAGCTTTTATAGCCTTTACCAAAGCATATGCTTGCTTTTCATTTATTTCATATTTCAGTTCAGCAGGCTGCAGTGACTTGCTGAAAAAGGCAATAGGCTGCTCATATCCTTCTTGATTTTTCTGTAATAAGACTGTAGCTACAGTATGGAATGATGCAAAAGAAAAAATATGCATGGTCTTTGCATAATTTGGGGTCCTCAGTACTGGAACATTCTTTATTGTAGTTTTTATATCTTGGAATGCTTGTGAAGGTTCACCATTCCAATCTATGATGGCTCCTTTCTTGAGCATTTTTGAGATGGGTCTACTGATTTCAGCAAAATTGGTGACAAATCTCCTCAAAAAATTGACCTGGCCAAAAAAAGATTGAATTCCTTTCACATTTTTTGGTTTGGGGACTTTATCAATAGCTATTACCCTTTCAGGATCTATTTTTACCCCATCCTTAGACACTATGTGTCCTAATAACTTTCCTTCTGTGACCCCGAATGTGCATTTCTTTGGGTTTAAAGATACCCCATATTCCAAAGTTTTTATAAAGATTTTTTTCCAAGTGTTTGTAGTGATCTTCAACCTTGTTAGAATACGTTGTAAGATCATCCTGATACACAACCATAAATTTGTCAATATACTCATGAAATGCTAAATCCATGGCTCTTTGGAAGGTAGCTCTTGCATTAATCAAGCCAAAAGGCATCCTCACATACACATATTTTCCCCAAGGGGTTTTGAAGGCTATCTTGAATTGTTCACTTTCTTTTACTAGAACTTGATTATATCCAAAAAAACCATCCATCATTGACATCAATTCAAAGCTAGTCACTTGTTGTAACATGGCTTCCATATTAGGTAAGCCATAATTTTCTTTCAGAGATGCAATGTTTAAATTTCTAAAATCAACACAAAGCCTAATATCTCCATTCTAAACCCAGGTAGAATGCCTGATTGGTTTGATTATTCCACCATCTCTCAGTTTTGTTAGTTCTTCTTGCATTTTTGGGGCAAGGGTAGGATTGATTGGTCTATGTTTTTGCCTAAAAGGTCTTACATTTTCCTTCAATGGTATGAAATGCTGGAAAAGATCCTCCCTGTAAGCCTTAAGGTCATCATATGACCAAGCAAAAACATGTCTGTATCTTCTAAGTAGGTCAATCAATGTTTTCTTGATTTCAACAGGCAGATGTTGGCCAATATAAACCCTTTTAGGCACTTCATCAGTACCCAAGTTTATTTCTTCTAACTCATGGGGTTTGGGGTCGTTAACTCATGATTTTACTCTGTCTTGGCTATCAAAAATATTTTCCAAGACTACTAGCCCCTTCGGCATCTTATTTGTTTTTAATTGCATTATTTCTTGACCAAAAATGGTTTCCTTCCCATTTATGGTTTCAATCAGTCCACTGCAATCCATCTCCTGACCGTGATACTTGTCTTCGTTTAACAAAAAAATTGTAATATCTTTATCATCTTCAAAAACCTGCCAATTTTCAATGTTGTCAGGTATGGAAGGCTTGTTTTGCACCTCAATCTAGGAGATTCTTGCAAATGATATTTCTTTTGGATTGATGGCTACATTTGCCAACAGATCAGCCATTTTATTTTGGGTCCTATCTCTCCATGAGATCCCAAATGCATCAAAGAATTCTATCTGATCCTAGATTGCATTTTTATATTGTTTCAATCTCTTATTTTTGGATGAGTAGGTTCCTTTGATCTGAGAGATAATTAGTTTAGAATCCCCTATGACATATAATTTCTTAATTTTATGATGTATGGCAACTTTGAGCCCTAGCAGCAATGCTTCATACTCTGCAATATTATTAGTGCAGGCAAACTTCAAGGTGAATGAATACCTAAAAGTGTTATTCTCAGGGGACACAAAGACTACACCTGCCCCTGCACCCTCTTTAGAACTAGCCCCATCAAAGAAAATTGTCCATAATTTTGGTGAATTCATGCAACATTCCACTTCATTTTCGATGATAGCAGGTAAATTTTCAACTTCCTAAATAATTAATTCAGCCCTGAAAGCATTAATCCCAGTATTTAGGAAACAAGTGGTATCTTTGTCAATTTCTTCACCTAAGATGTGGTTAACCCTTGGTTCCCTATTTACCCTAACAGCTTTCTCCCCTATATGAAAAGTGGCATAAGTAATATCACATTGTAGGCTTCCCCCCATGGTAGCACTCCATTTTCTGGAGAGTAACATTCCATAGTGTGGAGGTATATCTACCACAAGGACAGACATGGTCAATTCTACTTCAGGATATGCAGCCAATTTGAATGGTAGGGAATTTATAGTACCTATGACTGGGACTTCTCTAGCATCCATCCCTTTGCATATGCCTTGCTTGGTATCTACCTTCAATCCTAAGGCTTCCATTACCTTGAAAGGCATTATAGTGTTGGAAGCTCCTGAGTCTATCATGCAATTATTTAAGGTCTTTCCTTTTATGATTAGACTAAGGAAAAAAGGATCAATATCTTCTATGAAAGCCACTGAGGAATCATCTAGAAACATTTGAGGAATCTGGGATATGATACCACTGTCCTCTATTACTAATGGGGTCTGTTGGGGCATAGTTTTGTCAACAATAATATTATTGTTTGCTATTCCACCCAACCATGACAAAGCCTTATTCTTATGTTCTTCAATTCTAAAAAGTTCAGACAGGGGCACTTTTACAGTAATTTGAGATAATATTGATATCATATCAACAGGTTCAACCATAGTAGGTTTTACAATAGTACCTGGAATCAGAGTCCTTTGAGTAGTATACACCACATTTTGCTTGATAACATCCGGTTTTGACTTCTTTGGTTGCACAACTGGTTTTGTTGTTTCACTTATCTAAAATTGAACCTTCTTCTTTGGTTCCCATTTCTTACCCTTGTTCTCCTTGATTTTAGGCACATCTACATGGACCTTCTTGTCTTGATCATTTATCTTATGAGTGATGTCCTTGATGAAGACACTAGATGGCTTTCCTGCATCATTATTTATTGCTCTATTTCTCAAATTATAATTACTATGGACTTGTGAAATCATCTGGGCTGTAATTCTGTCAATTTCCTCCTTGGAGGGCATTCTTAGACTTGTGAGACCTACATCAGAAAATGTATTGCATACCTTATCTGTATCATACCCTTCATCATCTGAGAGTACTTGCTGATGATGTAGCTGGTAAGAAATTCTTTGGCTAGTAACATCATTTTCAGGCTCTTCTGAATCAGAATCTATCAACTCATCACACATGCTGACCATATTGTAGCTTATATCGTCATGGCTTTTCTCTTCATTTTCTTCTTCAGCTTGCACTCCTTGGGCTTGGGAAAATGACTGAGCAACAACACAATAATTAGCAAAATGAGGTGATTGGCATATAATGCACCATGGTACATCATCATTCATATTTACAATGTTCCTTTGCAAGGGGTCTGGAGTACCCTTATCCTTCACATTTTGGGTCTGGTTGGGAATTGGTTTACCATCTTTCCACTGAGTGGTATAAGGGTAATTCTGCATCCTAGGCTACCTATTGAAATTTTTTTTATTCACAGGGGGTCTTTCAGCAACATTTGGCTTATTGAAACTAGTGGGATTCATCTTCTTGAGCATTTCTAAAACCTGGCCTATAGTAGGTTCTTCGAGCTCTTTTCGTATAGGAGTTTTGTCACCCTCCCTTTTGTTATTGTTTTTAGAAAAAAGCTTAGGATCATCCCTCCTACCTAGTTTTCCAGATGTCTTTCTATTATTCTCTATATTTACTGCAACTCTATAGGCATTTCTCAAAGTTTTAGGATCTTTATCCCTCAATTGATAAGCCATTTTGCTATCAAAAGCATTGAAATAGGTTGTGAGACAGACGTCTTCATTTAACCTCATGAATTGAAAAAGTTTGTACATACCTTTTTGGAATCTCACATTGAAATCAAACGTGGACTCATTTGGATTCTTCTTGATATTGTTGAACTTGTTCAACATGCATCCTGTATTGGTATTGTCCCCATACTATTCTTTGAACAACTTCTCTAGATCACTCCATGAGGTAATGCTGTCATCAGGCAACCTCTTGAACCAATCCCTGGCATCCTCTGTTAGTGAATGCACAAACAATTTCATTACCATGTCTTCCTATTCAACTTCATAATCATTCAACATGTCAATGAAAGTCCTCAAATGTTCTTCACCAGTAACAGCATTATTTCTAGAAAACTTAACCACTTTATCCCTTAAATCAAATGATATGGGATGGGGGGCACCAGGAATACCAGCAATTGATATATGTCTATACTTTTCCAGGTATATAGGTTTCTTCTGGAAACCAAAGACATTTGAGGTGCTAGCTATATTAGCTTGACTCAGGGGAGCAGCTTGGGACTGTTGTGGTGGGACAAATGGGACTTGGGTGCTAATATTGGAGGATGAAGTAGGGGCAGATTGGGGTATTCCCTGAGTTGAAATTGTGGGAGCACTAACTGGTATAGTATTTATAGGTGGGATAGACAAATTGGGCCATGAAGCCAATGTAGAATTAGACTTTATGAATTGGATTTTCCTTCTATTTTCTGCAGCTTGAGCTTCATTCTCAACCTTCTCAAGCTCTTTTGCAAGATCTTCCCTCTCTTTTCGAGCCTTCTCAAGATCTAGATCTAACTTCGACATGTAGGGTTGTATAGGTTTTCTTAGTATAGCTTGAGGCTCATTTATTTGCATTCCTATAGCCTTGCCTTTCCCTTTATCTGGAGCCTTTGCAGTGGGCTCTATAGGATCAACTTGAACAGGTTTATAGGCTTGAACTTGAGCAATAACTGGTTCTTGCCTTCGATTTAGGTGTTTCTCCTATTCTTGCACTTTAGCTCTCAGATTATCAACATCTCCAAAAACATCCTTATGGAGAGTTGTGGTATTCTCTTCTAATTTTTTATTTTGCTCTTTCAAAGCAGCCATCCTTCTTAACAGAGTATCTCTTTCTATTATGGCATCTAAGGTGGCCTTCTCCTTCTCCTTTTCAAGACGAATGCATTTAGCTTCTTCCTCAGTAATCCATTTCTTAAAAAATTCTATCTCAGAGTGCACTTCTTTAGGGTTTGTAGAAGTTGCCTCAAAATTAGTAGGGTCATCCAGATCTATTAGGTTTGGTTCTACATATGGGGCTGCTTTGGGATTAAAAGGATTATCAAATGAACTCCTAAATCCTAGCCTATAATTTATATCGGCTATAGGATCTAGTCTTAATGAAGCAATTCCCATAGTAGACACATCCTTGTCTTGAAAAACTCTCTCATCTAGTAATGGGGTACTGAAAATGCCTCCTAAGAGTCTTGTAGTTTTGGATTCAGAGCTAAGCGAAGAAGATTCTCTTCCTATTACTGGTTGATAATGGGAATTGACGGATGCATTACTTCTAGGTTTCCAAGTGGGATTTGGATCTGTTGTTTTCTTATTTTGGTTCTTCCTACCACCTTGGGGTAAATCAGTATACATTGATACATCAGGATTGGCTCTCATGTAAGCTCTTGTTTTTTTCTCTTGTCAGACATATTCACCTTTTGTTACAATAAGCACTAGCTTCAAAACCTTGACTGAGTCGCCACCCTATTTCGGCAAAAAAAATATAATAACACTTTTACTGACTGAAAGAAAACAATACACAAGTAGGAACAAAAATGTATGGCACAGACAAACCAATCATTGATGTCATAAGACTGCAACTCTTGCTTGTTAGGTAAGACACTTGGATAGGCTGGGTACGTTAGTGTGTAGTAATGGTACTTGGGCTCTATCTTCTTTAAATTCTCAAGGTTTGACACTAAAATATTCCCTTATAACCATGGGCAAAACATAGATCACATGAAACACACATTCACACCAGGACCAAAGAAAACTACAGTACTTTTCACAGATG
This sequence comes from Cupressus sempervirens, assembly GCA_028749045.1. Lineage (NCBI taxonomy): Eukaryota > Viridiplantae > Streptophyta > Pinopsida > Cupressales > Cupressaceae > Cupressus > Cupressus sempervirens. The sequence continues at coordinate 348,980,853 of CM053792.1, read as the reverse complement.
TGTTGGACAACTCCCCAGTAGAGTCGCCATTTTGTTGGTGTTTTAAATGGTACTAAAAACTACTAAGCGACAAAATGCTTAATACCAGAATGATAGTACATACACAATATAAAGACTAGCCTATTCTTATCAACAATTACATATGTAAGGTATTTGGACCCAACTTCAAAAAAACCACTAATGGTTTTCTACTCTTTTGGCTCTGCACAACCAGGGTGGGTATACCCAGGGATGGTTCAAAACTGAAACAACTGTATGAGGATTATTCTCAGTTTCACTCTAATTCTCATTTCAAGATCCTCAAATATATAAATAATTCTTACTAACTTGCTAAACACATCCCATAAACAGATATGGCCAAGAAGTGTTCTATAGATCTGCAGACGTTTTCAACAACAATGGCTAACTGAAGCTAAAAAAAATTCCATGCAGACAAGTGCTGGCCAACTTTGAAGATCTACAGGAAATAAAAGTAAAATTTGATTTGATGATGCATTTGAAAAGACCATTTGTAAGATATTTCTCCTTCAGCTGAAATAACTTGATCAGTGCCTAATCCATTGGGGTTTAGAGTCTACAGCAAAATCTAAGATCTAATTTGTTGCCTTACAACAAATTTTATCAGCAATTCTTATCAGAATTTATCATTCAAAATCCTTTTCAATACTTAAGGAATCTTATCACATTCATCAAAGCTTTTATTTAATCCATTGAATTAATAGCAATGATAGATGGATATACAACCTAACTAGATTGCATTCAATAGTACAAACTTTTACTCATACAACATCAAGGTAGCTAAATATTGAGAAGGGGACAAATTTCAGAAAGAACTGATATGGGGACAGTTCATAGTTTGTATTCATTTCCTTTGAAAATGGTATATCTTTTACAATAAACTCAAAATAGCCTTCAGAAAGAAATACAGTTCATTCTATCTTCATGTATTTTCAGAAAATTTGACAGAAAAATACATTACAAACTTGCCTTCAAAATTTGGACCAAAAACTAGACTAAGCACAATACTTAGAAGAAAAAGAATTCAGACCCTTCTTTAGCCTTGGGATCTCACTTAAATAATGTGAGGTGCAACAAGCTTAGGGCTAAAGAGAGTGACACATGTCCCTTAAAAGACACTAACGAATGTTTGCAGTAAAAGAGAAAAAACAAAAAACAGAAAAGCTAACACATCAAAACATCCTGGGTGGGTCCCTTTTTGTTATACTTCTCATTTGTTTTAACAAGAAGATAGGATCCGATTCTCTAATTATTCTTCATCCTCAGAGTAAGTAGCCATGAGGTTTGAAAGTGATGTATTGTCTTCAGTTACTTGTAAATTTACTTCAACCTGGGGATTTTCCATGTCCCTATTATTTACTTCGGGGGTGACTGTTACTTTTTCATTTTCTTCCTCATCATCTTCTGATATTTGTTCTAGAAACTGATTTTTCCATTTATTAAAAGCATCATCATCTGGCCAATCAAAGCTCAGAGCTTCTCTTTGTATCATTATTAAAGAATTTGCATTTTCTTCTAAAACATCAAATTCTCTCCCCATAGCAGTATAAAATAATTGTACTTTTACTAGTTCCTCATTTATCTTTGCCCAGAACCAGTGGCTAGTTTCATTCATGATGTTTATCATTCTTTCATTTAATAATTCATCCATCTCCCTTTTCCACTTTTCTTTTTCTTTTAATATATCAACAGATTCTAAAGCACAAGGAAATAGTGTGAATTTTTCAGCGATGTATTGGGAAAAACAGAGTGTTAATCTTCTCTGTAAAGAATCCCTTTCATCATCAAAATTCTCTAGCTTATTTAATAAATCAAAAATCTTCTCAACTTGATGATAAGGCATTTGGATTGCAGATATACATATGATTGTAATATCATTATTTCTCTCCCTCAATTTCTGTGCAAGAAGAGTCAGCTTATCCTTATCCCTGTTCAACTCATCCATGAGGGCTGCAATTCTTGCCAACTGATCAAAGAAATTTGACCATTGTATTTTATCCCTCAAATATATAACACCCTACTTTAACTTTTCTTCATATTGATTTCTCAATTCTATCTGCAACTCATGCAATTTTATTTTTTCTTCTTCAAATTCCTCTACAGTATAGAATTGTGGCCTTTCAGGGGTGTCAAGTATTTCAATAATAGGGGTTGATCCAGATCCAACCAATGGCTGTGGAGGGTATGCAATTGTAAGTGCACTGGACTCTCCCATTTTTCTCTTCCCCAGTATCCTCTCCATTTGAGACATTTTGGTTTCCAATGCTTGTATCTGTATACCCCTTTCCTCATATGCCTTCAAAACTTCTTCAAACCTAGCATTGAGTTGGGCAAACTTATCTTCTTCTTGTCCAGATACAAAACCACCCAATTTTAGCATTTTTGTAGCCATTCCTATTACTTGTTTAGAACTTACCTCATCAGGCCTATATACTGTCAATGTGCCAGTATGTTCTGCAATGGGAAACTCATGTATCCTAGTATTTTCCCTCTTATATATGGACCACAAAAAAAGGGCTTGGTGGTCATCACTAAATTTTATCCCTCTATGAGCCTGCAAGACCTCTTCAGCAGTTGTCAGTTGAACATCCTTCTGCTTCCTTACTGAATCAAAAACAATAGCATTCGCTATATCCCATTCTGGCAGAAGGAGGACTCCTGATTGTCTAACTATTTGCCTTCCAGCTTCAGGAGTGAACCAGGCAAAATCACTCAAGAACTTTGATTTTACCTCTTCCTTGATAACTGGGTCAAATTTATTTGGTTGCTCAGCCTTGATCTTCTCATAGGTTTTCTCAAAATTCTTTATATTTAATCTCCATAAAAACTGAGCAAAAGCCCTAGATCTTACAAAATTTTCATCATTAATAAATCTTTCAGAAGCCTGGGTAACAATCGGGTCAATTTCCTTACCTTGGTAATCAGCAATGGTCAGGTCCAAGGAAGGTGTAGGAGGTTCTTGTGGCTATCCAACATTCAGGTCTGTAGAAGTGACAATCATATCCCCATCTCCTCCCATTTGTCTAAGTTGTTCCTTTAGAGATGCCTCATCATCTATTTGGATTGGAGACTGTCTTGGGGAGTATTGTTCTTTTTGAGAAGAAGAAGACCCCTGCTCTAATTTTTGTCTTTTTGGAGAGTTGGCTGCAGATGGACTTCTTGACCTTGACTTTGCGTGAGTGGGTACCTATTGTACACTCTGAACCATGACATAACCTGTCCTTTTTTGCAATGTATATTGGCCAGGAGTTACTATATTTCTACTACTCATTCTTCTTTGTATTTTTGTTGCCTTGTCTGGGTATGCCTTAATAAGTATATCTTTCTTTTCATTCATAGTCTAAATTATTGTAACAAAATTATTCATTAATGCCTGTATTTTATCTCCCCAGTATTTCTTATCTTTCAATGGGTCATATTGGGAGTCAAAAGCATTAATGAATTCTAGGTTTTTACTAAAAACTATCCATTTCTCTTTCATTAATTCTTGCTCCTGCAATGTGAAAACATTTCTGATTACATCTTCCAGATAGTAAACCCAATGCACCATATGGGAAGCTCTCACCCTTTCTCTTAATAGGTCATAGAATCCTTCAGGGTCAATGAATCTGGCGTGAGATTCTGCCATGTTGTATTTATTCAAAAACAAATTTAAATGCTTCCACCCCTTTTTAACAAAAACAAAATCATGCACCACAGTAACTATTAGAAAGAAAGTGCCCTTCTTGACTAATTCCCTCTCATCTATAGTACCTATCTGCCACAAGAGCTCGGCTATCCCTATCTTCAGAGGTACATGAAAAGGTAACACATGAGGTTTTCCTAAGAAACCATAAACTCTTATTACTGTTGAAACATTGTAGGGAATTATATCCCCTCAGTTGTGACTGACAAGTAGCCCCTTAGCATGGTCCTTGGGTCTGACCAATTCTAATAATGCTTGTGGGATTCTAGGGCTATCTCCTCTTAAAAGCAGTCTAAGCTTTGATGCAAAATACCTGTCAAATATTACATAACTAGCATCAGTGGCCTCTGAAGTCATATCCACACTCCATAACTGCACTGGATTCCTTTCTCCATCCTTTGTGGTTTCTAACTCCATACCTTTGGAGAAGAAAGAATATCCTTTGTATAAACATACATGCATCATCAATGAATACCAACAGAATGGTTTGTTTACTTTCCCCTTTGCTATTCCGACCAACCCGTTGTGAATTTCTTTTGCTAGGAAAGTGGCAAAATCCAGAATGGTACTCATTCCAAATTGAAGGGTTTGAGCAATTATAAGGACCACAAAACTTGGAATTTGATCACCCTCATCTATCCCCATGATCTTGCAAAGAGAAAAATATAGTGCATGAGCTCTCAGATTGAAATGTCTTCTTAACAATGGCTCTGGAGTACTGGTTGTGATCACAGGCAAATTTCGAACCCTAGCAGCATGCTCCTGTAGTGGCCCTATTCTCAAGTACACTCATTGTGCATCATATCTAGCTTGCAAATCATCCAGATCAATGATTTCATGCACAGCATGGTTAGGGTTTAGGTTGAAAACCTCACTAAACAATTCAGGGAAAACCCTAAAAAGGTTGACCCCTAAATGATTTTTTACCCACCCTGTGATAGGGTCATACCTCTTTGCCAAGTCCATCAATAAATCGCTATCAAAGAAGACACTGGGGTCTACTAATTTTCCAATGTCAAATTCCCATACATTGCTCATAGGAGTGTCCAGTTTTCTCCCTGAAAACCATTTCCTAAAAAACTCCAAACCTCCCATGGAAACCTGGGCATCCCTTATCCAATTAGCTTTGTCATAAAATCCTTCTACCACAACCAATCTAGGGTTTTTTGGAATGAGCTCCCTTCCCTTTGTTATTTCATGCACTGATAAAGGGAATTGTTCAAGAAAATCATCATGTACTGAACATTTTAGATAATCTTTTTGTCTAGTAAACTCTTTTCAGGGCGACATTTTAATCGAAACTTTGGAAAATTCACAAAAGCAGATGCTTGAAATTTTACTCAGAAAGTCACAGAGCACTTACCTGCCAGAAATCGCACTTCGGCGCTATATGATGTCTTCTGCAATTTTATTGGAGTATTAACCGAGAAATTCCGTGCCTTAGCTCTGAAAACTTGAACGCCCTTTTCTTTCTGTACTTTGGTGATTCATTAGTGGTGAAATCGTGGGCTCTTTTTATGAATTAAAACCACATGCACCAGGTCTAGATCACATTTACTCTCAGTAACCGTTGCCTGCAATTTGCACTCAAATTTGAATCCCATCCATAGATTTTATCAGATCGCACAGTCCTGATTTAAAATAACAAGGCTTCATAGTCCTTTCTGAAACATGCTACGTGTCATCATCATGCTTCCCCACATTACTTAAAAACTTGCATCTTTATTATGCGGGGATGCATCAACCGTCGATCAAGACAAGATTGGCGATTGGAATAATCCATTTCGTATTGACAACCAGCTAGCTGTACGGACCAATAGGAAACTGCCATATTAGCTTATACTGATAGATAACACTTCACATCAGCAGATACCATATCATCTTTTGAGCAAGCAAGGGTTTGACATCATCACGGCCACATGTCACTATTGTGCTTCCCCGCATAACTTAAAAACCTGGTTTGTTTATTATGTGGGGAAGCATCAACTGTTGATCAGAACATGATCAACGGTGATACCGCTTCTCATTCATTAAGCAACCCAAAAATCTTTTGTGCATTCCTAGCATTACACGTCACTAGTCATTTGCAGTGTAGCATACTGAAATACAGATATCTGACCCCACTTTGCCGTGCGTCACCACTGCGCTTCCCCGCATTACTTAAAAACCTGCATCTTTATTATGTGGGGAAGTGTCAACCGTTGATCAAGACAAGATCAATGGTGATACTACTTGGTAAGTAATCTCCATAGTTCTGCCAATGAATCCACCAATAATATCGCAGAAAAAATAAAACGTGCAAAAGTACCGACAAATCGGACATACAGAAGCTTTTGCAGCCTATCGAATCTCATAAAACATCAGGGGCCACATGTCATTACTGTGCTTCCCCCCACTACTTAAAAACCTAGTTTGTTTATTATGCAGGGATGCGCTGACCCTTGATTTCTAATGGATCAACGGCGATTTTAAAAAAACATTTTAACTTGGCATCCTCTCAGATGGAAAATTGCAATTAAATGCATACAAAGGGTTTTCAAAAAGGCACTCTGACATAAATAAAAATATTTAGGATAAAAAACCTCGCCAACATATTTGAAGAAAGTACCTCTTCCTTCTTTTTTTTTAAAAATGAAAATGAGGGCACCATAGAATAAAGACATAGCTGATTTTTCACCCAAATATTAGAACAAATCCTATACTATGAAAAATCACACCAACAGGCTCCCTGGAGGATACCATCAGGTGCTCAAATTTACTCTGCCTCTCCCTCCACCCACTCCCTATTTGAAGATGCCATAACTCAGAAGAGAGCAAGCTTCCTGGACTATAGTTGGGAAAAATATATCTTTACTAGTAATCTTTAAGATTGTATAATGTAATGGGATCTTAATATAGTTATACCCACATTTACAAATTGAAATATTAATCATTGGATATATATATATATATATATATATATATATATATATATATATATATATATATATATATATAATACTTTATAATATAAATTATTTGATTACAATTCTATGCATACCCACGAATTATATTTACTAATCTAAGTGGGTGAATGACATAGCCATTTAGTTAAGCTCAATGTAATGCACATGATACCAATCCGCATAATTGGTTCTGCATATGATTCAATAACACTTACCTTTATTATAACACAATTGAAATTTTAATAACATGAAGGACATTGCAAATTTATAACTATGACACAGAGGTAATCGTAATGTTTAATACAATAATACAATGAATGCCATTGTGAATTTATAACTATAATACTACCACCGAGTCCAAATAATCATACCAATATTAACGATGGTTCAGAGGTTTGCAATGTTGTGGTACAGTAGTTTGATCAGATCTCAGTACGTCCTGTGGTAGTGGTATAGGTGTTGAATGAGGTGATTTGCCAGCGACTTGCAAATGTTCTCCTTCTTTATTAAATCTTCTATCTGCTCACACCTTGTTCACTTGTCTTGACATATTAATATAGTGTATCTCCTACATGTCCTTAACCTAACCCTAATCATGATATATACATACATACATACATACATACATACATATATATATATATATATATATATATATATATATATATATCGTGCACAGTTGTGAATGAAAGGTCGTGACTATCAAGATTTATTTAGTTTTTCATAATTCAATTCCTATTTAATATTATATCAATGTAGCAACTTTTATGCTATCATCATATTTTATTAATTTTAGGGTTTCCATTTTAAAAGAATGTTTGTAGTAATCAGATTTGATTTTAGGTAAAACATTTTAGAATAGTAAAATGAATATTTTGGGAAGTTGACAATATTAATACATCTAATAATAATAATAATATATTTAATGTTTGTACGAGACTTCTCTATAATATTAATAATATTTATGACAACTTATGAGTCATTTGATTTTTAAAAAAATTTAAAAATAAAATAAAATTTATTATATCAATAATTATTTGAACTTAATACATAATATTCTTGATAGAGTAAAACACATTAATCCAGGTTCATTATAGTCCCCCCTTCCAAATTTTGCTTGTCCTCGAGCAGTGTTGTATGAGAAAGGGCTTCTTCTCCAACCCAGGTAGCATCTTCCTTGGGAAGATTTTTCCATCTTACTAAGTACTCTGGAATAGTCCTATTCCTTAATCTCTTCTCCCATTTTTCAAGAATAGTCTCGGGCTCTAGAACAAGCTTTCCTTAATTGTCTAGTGGTGGCAGATCAACACAGGGGTTTATATTCTTACTGAGGACCCTTTTCAGTCTGGATACATGGAATATGCTGTGGATTTTACTATTTTTAGGTAACTCTATCTCATATGCCACTTCTCCTATCCTACTTAGGATCCGGTATGGCCCATAGAAATGGGGCTTTAATTTCTCTGCTCCACTGATCTTGAGTGAGGTTTGTTTGTAGGGTTGCAATCTTAGGAATACTAGATCTTCGACTTGGAATGATCTTTCTACTTGTCTCTGATCAACATAAATCTTCTGTTGGTTTTGAGCATGGCAAAGATTATCTTTGAGAACTTCCATAATATCAGCGCTTTGTTGAATGAAGTCCTTGGCTCCTGGTATCCTTCTTTCTTGGCTGATTAAATCTCCAAATGTAGTGGCTTCATATCCATACAATGCCTTAAATGGACTCATCCTGATTGACATATGATGGGTATTATTATAACAATATTCACCCAAGTACAACCATTTGACCCATGTATTTTGTTGTCGTGTCACATAATTTCTGAGATAACCTTCTATCCACTTATTGACAATTTTGATTTGTCCATCTGTTTGGGGATGATAGCTAGTGTTGGGGGTTAGTTCAATTCATGCTAACCTAAAGAGTTCTTTCCAGAATAGGCTGAGGAATTTTCTATCCCTATCACTTATGATATTTCTTGGTAATCCGTGAAGCCTAAAGATCTCTTTAAAGAATAATTCTGCTATCTGTGGTGCTTTATAATGTATGGATATGGGAAGGAAATGTGCAAATTTTGTTAGCCTATCCATCACTACCAGGATGGAATCTTTTTCTTGCACTTTAGGTAAGCCTATGATGAAATCCATAGAAATGATCTCCCACTTTTGATTGGGAATGGGTAATGGTTGTAATAAACCATCTGGGTAATGCTGTTCAGATTTATTTTTCTAACATATTATACATTCTTGGACATGCTTTATGATTTCCTTCTTCATACCTTTCTAGGAGTACCTTTCTCTAACCTTTTTGTAAGTTTTGTAAAATCCAGTGTGACCAGATAGGGGGTTGTCATGATACTCCTTCATGATCTTTCTTTTAACTTTGGAATTTGTTGCTAGCAATATTCTTCCTCTATATAGTATGAGCTCCTCCACAATTTTGATTTCCTCATTAGTTATGCTTCCTTCCATGATCTCATTAGTTCTAGGATCTTTAGCATATTTTGCAATAATTTCATTTTTCCAATTATCTGTGATACTAGTAAGAGTATTCAATTTTCCTTGCCTGGATAAAGCATCAACTACCATGTTATGAGCACCTTTGACATACTCAATATCAAAGTTATAGGCTTAGATTTTACTTATCCATTTCTGTTGTTGATCATTAAGATATTTTTGACTCATGAAGAATCTTAGGCTATTGTGATCTGTTTTAATATTGAACCTTCCACACACTAGGTATTGCCTAAATTTTGCTAGTGTGTGCATGATAGCTAACATTTCCTTATCATAAATTGAGAAGTGTCTTTTTGTCTTAGAAAGTTTTTAACTTTCAAAAGCAATAGGGTGTTTTTTTTGCATAAGCACAGCCCCAATTTCTTTACCAGAAGCATCACATTGTAATTCAAAAGGTTGTATAAAATCTGGGATAGCTAAGACTAGGCACAAACTCATTCTTTCTTTTAATGCTTCAAAAGCTTCATGTGTTGCTTCATTCCATCTGAAATTTCCTTTCTTGGTTAGATTTATCAAAGGAGATGCTAATTTTGAAAAATTCTTCACAAACCATCTATAGTAGCTACATAGGCCTAAGAACCCTCTAAGTTGAGTAAGAGTTTTGAGTTTTGGCCATTCTCTTATTGCTTTAATATTTTCCTCATCCACACTTACACCTTTGGCACTGATTTTATGATCGAGATATAAAATTTCTTCTAATCAAAATTCGCACTTTAATGCTTTTGCTAATAGGGATTCAGATTCCAATATACTCAGGACTTCATCAATGTGTTGGAGATGTTCTACCCATGTTTTTCTATAGATAAGGAGGTCATCAAAGAAAATAAGAAGGAATTTCCTGAGTTGTTTTTGAAATATATGATTCATACATGATTGGAAGGTGGCTGGAGCATTAGTTAGGCCAAAGGGTAGAACTAGAAACTCAAAATGCTCGTAATGACATCTAAATGCCATCTTGGGAACATCCTCCTTCCTCATCCTGATTTGATGGTATCCTGAATGTAAATCAATTTTAGAGAAATATACTTCTCCGTGAAGTTCATCTATGAGTTCATCCACCCTAGGAATGGGATAGCAATTTTTTATAGTCTTCTTATTTAGGGCTCGATAATCTATACACATCCTCATTGTCCCATCTTTCTTTTTCACAAGTACTACTAGTGATGCAAAGGGACTGGAGCTGGGTTGAATGTGTTCCATTGCTAAGAGTTCTTGAATGGCCTTTTCAATTTCATCCTTATACTTTTGAGGATGTCGGTAAGGGGTGGTGATCATTGGTTTAACATCTTTTTCCAATTCTATAATGTGTTCAAATCCTCTTTTGGGAGGTGATCCTGGGGGAATCTCTTCAAATACTCTTTGATGTTTTTTAATGATAGTTTCAATGTCAATATGGATGACAGATTCTTGTGGAGTTGATTTATTTAATACTAAACATTGTGTAATTCATTCTCCTTGATCATGTCATAGTATTCTTTCTATTCTTTTGCAAGAAACTAGTTTCATGAAATCATCAGGTATTCCTTCCAATGTTATTTCTTCCCCATTGTGCTCAAAATAGATTTTTAGGTTTGGAAGGTTGAACCTAAAACATCCCAGAGAAAATATCCATGGACTGCCCAAAATTATATCTAAGTCTAGTGGGACCACATGTAGGTCTTCTCTGATGGTGTGCTTTCTTCCTAAAGTGATTTCTTGTTGTGGAATTACCTTTGTGCAACATACCAATGATCCTATGGCTTGAACAGTAGTAAAGCCTTTAAACTTCTCTGTTTTTAATTTCATTCTTTTAACTAGTCTTTTATTAATGTAGTTATGGGATGCTCCACTATCCACCAGTGTAATGACTTTCTATCCATTAAGGGTGCATCTAATTCTTAAGACCCTATTTTTGGAGGGTTGAGTCATAGTGGCTATTACTCTGTATTCTTCCCCCTTTGCTTCTTCTTCATTGCCTTTGTCACATCTTGCCTTTTTTCTCACCCTTTCTTCCTCATCATCCTCTTCTATTCTTTGGATGTGGTCTTTTTTCCCACATCTGTGTTCGAGCACCCAGTCGATTCCACAATTTCTACAAGTGTTCTTTTTGCAGCTATGGCCTGGCTCCCATGGTTATTGGCATTTTAAGCATAAATTCATTTTCTTTAATTCCTCTCGTTCCTTAGTTGGAATGAAATTTTTGTAGGATTTATCTTTATTTTTATTTTTAATAGTGGGCTGATTCCATGATTTGTTACTCATGTTTAAGACTTCCAACCTTAATGCCATTTCAAAAGCATCATCTAAGGATGAAGGCTTTAAGGCACTTACTAGACCTTTTAGTGTATCTTTTAACCCTCCTATGAACAAGTAGGTAAAGCATTCATCATCTACTCCTATGACTTGGATAGAGATCCTTTGGAATTCTTTAATATAATGTTCTATTGTTCCTTGTTGCCTTAATTGAGTTAATTTCTTAAAGTTTTCTTGAGGATGCTTCCTATCAAATCTCTTAATGAGTTTTTGAGAAAATTCTTCATAGGAAGTAATATTTTGGTGTCCTTGGGTGACAAGGCCATGATGCCACCAATCATGAGTTGTGCCTTCTAAGTGAAGGATTGCGAATTGAAGTGCATCTTCCTCTGTCATTGGACTTAGGGTGAGATAGGTGTTCAATTTTTGTAGCCATACACGTTCTGTAAGTTTTTTTGATCCATAAAAATTTGGAAGGGTCACTTTATTTACTTTACTTCTAAAATCTTGATTCTAATGTCTTTTTTCTTTCCTATGACTTTCTTGCCTGTTGGCTTCATAGAATTCCCTAAATGTTATTAACTCCCTGATTTCTAGTTCAAGATTGGCATAAGCTCTAGCATTTTCAATAGCAGTATTGGGTGTTTGACCTTCTTCTTCCATTGAGGGGCCTTCCCTGGGTAAGAAAGGAGGTTTGGGTACTTGAGATGGCATATCTCCATTATTTTTAGAATGATTTGAACTTATGTCCCTTCCATTAGAATTATTATTTTTAAGATTGTTTATGGAATTTCCCATGTTTTGCAGTTCTTGAAGAAGTGCTTGATGTGATCTTTCTATTTTCTCTGCTAAGGTTTGCTTTGTCTATTCCATAACATTCCTAATTTCATTGGATAATTTCTCACTCATTTTCTCTCCTCTTGTCATTTACTATATTTTTAGGATGGCAGGATCAGGCTCTGATACTAATTGTAATGACCCCTTTTTTAAATCTTTGACCTGTTATTCAAAATTTAATAATTTTAGGAAGTCATTCCAGTTAACATGCCTTAGATCCTTATTATTATTCAAAATGGAGGGATTGAGAAATATAATTAATTTATAAAGTTTCACTAAATAGCACCAAGCAAGCTATTCTCTCAGGGTTATGACTATCTAGAGACGGTAGATTGACAGTGCAAAGGGCACGTGAAACAAGCTACAAGTGGTTCCCTAAAGGATACCGTTAGGTGCTCAAATTTAATCTGCCTCTCCCTCCACCCACTCCCTATCTAAAGATTCCATAACTCAGAAGAGAGCAAGCTTCCTGGACTATAGTTGGGAAAAATATATCTTTATTGGTAATCTTTAAGATTGTATAATGTAATGGGATCTTAATATAGTTATACCCACTTTTACAAATTGAAATATTAATCATTGGATATATATATATATATATATATATAATACTTTATAATATAAATTATTTGATTACAATTATATGCATACCCACGAATTATATTTACTAATCTAAGTGGGTGAATGACATAGCCATTTAATTAAGCTCAATGTAATGCGCATGATACCAATTCACATAATTGGTTTTGCATACGATTCGATTACACTTACCTTTATTATAACACAATTGAAATGTTAATAACATGAAGGAGATTGTGAATTTATAACTATGATACAGAGGTAATTGTAATGTTTAATACAATAATACAATGAATGCCATTGTGAATTTATAACTATAATACTGCCACCGAGTCCAAATAATCATACCTATATTAACGATGGTTCAAAGGTTTGCAATGTTGTGGTACAGTAGTTTGATTAGACCTCAGTACATCCTTGGTAGTGGTACAGGTGGCAAATGAGGTGATTTTCCAATGACTTGCAAATTTTCTCCTTCTTTATTAAATCTTCTATCTGCTAACGCCTTGTTCGCTTGTCTTGACATATTAATATATTGTATCTCCTGTGTGTCCTTAACCTAACCCTAATCATGATATATATATATATATATATATATATATATATATATCATGCACAGTTGCGAATGAAAGGTCGTGACTATCAAGATTTATTTAGTTTTTCATAATTCAATTCCTATTTAATATTATATCGATGTAGCAACTTTTATGCTATCATCATATTTTAGTAATTTTAGGGTCTCCATTTTAAAAGAATGTTTGTAGTAATCAAATTTGATTTTAGGTAAAACATTTTAGAATAGTAAAATGAATATTTTGGGAAGTTGACAATATTAATACATCTAATAATAATAATAATATATTTAATGTTTGTATGGGACTTCTCTATAATATTAATAATATTTATGACAACTTATGAGTCATTTGATTAAAACAAATTTTTTAAAATAAAATAAAATTTATTATATCAATAATTATTTGAACTTAATACATAATATTCTTGATAGAGTAAAATACATTAATCCAGGTTCATTACAAACTCTAACTTCATCATACTTTCTTCAAATCCTCTTCATCAATCAAATCTGCTTCATGAATCAAATGATATGGTCCTTTCTCGAGTTAGCTAACATTGATTCGATGAAATTTCAATTCAGTGCCTTCATAGTTTATATCAAATGAATTAGGATATTCAAAGGGAGTAAAATAGACCATCATTAAGAACTGATTAAAGGCTTTGATTCCAAGAATTAGTTGTATTGGTAACCGAAGCATCGAGGACAGGAAAGAGGTTAAATAGGGAATTGAATAATGAAATAAGGGCTTTTTTTTTTTGCATGTTGGGTGGTTGCTAGGAGGAGGGGCATATGTTCTGTTTTATAACAAGGGAATATGGGAAGAATATTTTATTTTTCTACAAAATTTGTTTGTAATCACACCTAGATAGGGAAACCATGTGGTTTCCTTTGTTTTGTGTATAAAATGAAGAGAAATTTATGTTTATCCGACCTTGTGGTCTGAATATATCTTTCTTGGATTGATAGTAATCATGTTGTCACATCTTTCATGTTTTGCATGCAATCCTGTGGTAGCTTATACTTTGTAGAATAAATAACCTTTTCCCTCATCTTCTCTACAATTTAAACAAGGATTGAATGAATGGTCATGGGACTATTTGCTGATCTTTCTCTCTTTATTCTAACCTATAAATCTAGCATTCACATTCACTTCATATTTATGAATGAATGTCAAAAACCCTTGGTATCTTAAGGTTAATGATAGATCCAATTATTCAATTCATTATAAACCTTTCAACGAGGGAGTTGTACCTCTCAATTCAAAGGAGGGTTATCAACCTATGATAGCTCATCCAACTGTTGGTTCTGGTTGTTTTTCTTTCTGGGTATTTAAGAGTTTGTTTATTGCATTATTTCTTTGAAGGACAAATCTATTTACTAACAAGCATAATGTCTAGTCAATTAAGACTTTGACATCAATGAGAATATAATAAATCATATGACTTTTTAATTTACATACATTCATAACATCATCACCTAAGAATCTCCCCATTATCAATTACAATATCAGTTGGGGCTAACATATGATGTTAGTCTAAGCAAGAGAGCGATAGGAAATTTAAAGAGGAAGGAAAAAAAGTTCTTGGGGACTTTCTTGATTAGAAGAAAATCACCATCAACATGAGTCAAAGACTAAACTTGTGAATGCCATGAAGGATTTTGCTTAAGTTTTCTTGGTTTGTTCTATGTTTTATGAAATTTTCTTTCTCTTTGCTAGGTTTTCTATTGTCTAATTATTGTTGGTGGTGTGCTTTTGATATTTTTGGTAACTTTATATTATGATGATTCCTCTTTTTTTTTTATCTTGAGTTGTTTTTTCTTTTAATAAGGGCTTTGAGTCTCTTCAAATCCTATTTGTTTGGTGATAAAAAAAAACCCTTACAATTGAATATGTAGATGAGTTTTTTTCAAGAAGAATAAAAAATGATTCATGATAAGTTATTTTAAATCTATTTCAATCTAAGAATGGGATAATACTCTAAAGAATTCAACAAGAAACTATATGTAGTTAAAAGTGAAGCTATCATTGTAGGTGCTAGCACAAGTGAGGAGCTAGTAGTGGTGTGTATGGTATTGTCAAAAATATAAGAGGAGTAATTGAGAGGGGAGGGGTGAATCAGTTACCACAAAAACAAACCCTAGATTCCTTAGATGTCAATACAAATTAAAACTTAGTGTAAACATAACTCTATTGTAAGTCGGCAAATACATATGCACTTAGTTTACACTAACAAATGTTGTAACTCAGTAAACACTGAAATAACTTGGCTTGAATGCTTAACATGAAAATCTTAAGATATTATCTGTGACTAATCTTACTTTAAATTAGTTGCAAACACATAAAATAAATAGCATGAACACAATTGACACCAAGATTTAACATGGAAACCCAATTTGGGAAAGACCACCAATTGAAACTAGTTACTCATTTTCACTCTTCTGAAGTGAGCCCTATTAGGAGCCAACCCTATTAAAGGTTAAAAAACACACCATTAGGTGTGACCCTATTAGAAGATTTAATCACCCTACTAGGAGTTTCCTTGCTATAGGTCTTTAGACAATTCAATAAAAATGCCACCTTGTTAGAGGATTTACAAATAGTTGTTAAGACAACTCTATTAAGAGATTTAGATCACTACTACAATGGTTAGAGAGCAACAATGTGATGACCTAATTTCTAGTGCAACTTAATTGCTAATTACATATCTCAATTCTGGCTTGTATACTTGATCCTTCCTAATCAAATGTATCTTTGGATCTCAACAAAGAAATTCTGCTTATCCTTCTAATTCACTTCCTCTAAGAACCATCAAATCTTTAATTATGTTCCACACATTCAATCTTCAACTTGACCTTATATTTATATCTTACACATTGTCAAGTTGGCTTGAATATAACTTAGAATAATTAATGTTCATCTCCTCAGTCGGCTAGAACCAACAAACAATTCAATTGAACTCAATATATCAAAACAAGAAAATCCTTCGTTAGTCGACCCTATTTAGTAGACACTAACTCAGAAGTAATTTTCCTATGTTAACCAAGTGAACTCGGTTAACATTGCATTTTCACAAAGTTCCTTTGGTAATCGAGTGATCTCGGTTAACACTAGTTCCATCCAACATTTCCTTTATCGCCTGAGTGAACTCAGTAGACACTTTCTTTTAAACTAGGTAAACTCTAGAATGCTTGGCAAACACAAGAAATTATCTTCAATGCCCGAATGAGCTTGACATACACTGACTAGAAATGATATGAAATTTTGTGTAAAGGCAATACATAATTAATCAATTGTTACCAACAATCTCCCTCTTTGGCATTGATGGCAACACAACATGTTATAATGAAATTAAATTTTTAGAGCAAAAAATAATAATTAAGGAACATATCCTTAGTTTTATTCTGATTTTCATCCTTGAGAAATCCCTCTATTAGTGTGAATTCCCTCTACCTTTAGTTCCTCCCTTTGTCATCAAAACTCTAACTTTAATATCAGACCAAGTTCTTCCTCATTGACATCACCAAACAAAATTTCTTTTGATATGATAACCAAACTCTCCCTCTTTGACATCTCATGCCAAAGACAATATTCAGCGAATTTCAATGTGCCTTATGTACTAATTCATTTGCAATGTTCCCTTGTTAATACTACATCAACTGATTGATTTTCAACATGCTCTGGTTGATACATCACTAAACTTCATTTAGTGAGCTTCAGATAGGGGAATGAGCCCTAACTAAACTCTTAGATACATAAATGCATCCTTAGGTAATGGCTTAGTGAATATGTCTAAAACTTGTTCTTTAGTATTCACATATTCCAATCTTACCTCTTTATCTTGCACCAATTCTCTCAAAAAAAATGATATTTTATAACAATTAGTTTTGTTTTGGTATGCATCACTGGATTCTTTGATATATTAACTGCACTGGTGTTATTATAGTATATAACCACTGGATCCTTGATCTCTATCTTCATATCTACCAATAGTTGCTTGAACCAAACAATATTAGAAAAATTAACTATTGCTACCACATATTCTGCTTCTATTGTGAACTGAGAAATACAACTATGTTTCTTGCTTGTCCAAGACACTAGTCTTTTGTCAAGAAAGAATGCTCCACCACTGGTGTTCTTTCTATCATCAACACTTCCTTCCTAATAAATATTTGTGAATGCTTTCAAATCCAAAATGCCTCCTTTTTTTTACCATAAACCATAATCTTCAGTACCTTTCAGATATCTCATGATTCTTTTGATTTCCATCATGTGATTTTCTTTGGGATTTTCTAAGGATCTTGCCAGCATACCAATTGCTAATGAATATTAGTCCTTGTATGCACTACATACTACAATTTTCTAATCATTGATTTGTATGTGGTCTGATCTACTTCCTTGGAATCATCATTTTTAGAAAGCTTATGTCTAGTAGACATAGGAGTTCTAATTGGTCTTGAATCTTCCATTCCAAAATTCTTTAGTATCTCCTTGATATATTTAGATTGAGTAATGTAGATACCATCTTTCTTTTTTTGGATCTACAAGCCAACAAATAATTTTATCTCTCCAAACATAGACATCTCAAATTCTTTACTTATTTCTTCCAAAAATGCCTTGCACAAGTCATCATTTCCTATAAATAAAGTGTCATCCCCAAATATTTTTGCCAACACAATCTTCTTGTCTGGTCCTTCTTTGCACTACTACATTTGACCTTATTTTTCTACCAAAATTTTTGACCATCAACTAAAATTTTTTAGGTTGGTCAGACTGTAGAAGGCAAAATTTTATATTTTTTACATCTAAGCCTGTGTTGGTCGAAATTTTGACCAACACATGTAGGTTGAAATGGGTATTTTGACCAACGCAGGTAGATGTAAAAACCAAAAACATAATCACTTCTTTTGTGTGATTTTTGGCACGCGCAGGATCATTTGCATTTTGTTGGACTTGACGTGCTAGCTAGATGAAAAACGTGATGCCCTGGTTCTACCCTAGCTTGCTCATACATTTGGTGAAGTTGGGCACTCATCAAAAATGGCTACGGAATAAGAAGGAAAATGGGTGCAAAGAATTCTGGTAATGCTCGACATACACGATCTTAAAAGGCAGCAAAATCAAAAGTCATATCTGAATGCCATTCAAAAATCTGATAGTGAGTCACTAGACTCACTATCACTACTTTCTCTACAGTGGCTTTGGCAACTTTCGAAGATCTCTCCTCAGCAGAATTGCTCATGGGAAGACGCTGATCCAACCATTTGTACTCCTTGTTAAACTTCTCCAGTAATTCATCGGTGGCTGTGAGAAGCACAACTTCTTCACTGTCAGAGTATTCAACCACATCTATGATATTCCATGCTTAACAACAAGATTTCATAGCTTCGTCTACCATATTCTTTGTCTTGCCCTTGTCAAGGATAAAAACAGAAAGCTCAAATATGAGAATTACTATTGACACTGCGGTCATCTTGCAAGAGTGTGATTGACATTTAATTCTGATTCCACTTCAAATTCGAGGAGATGAGTAGGTTTCACACATCTTTTTCCGCTGAAACTAGCGGAGCATTTATCACTGATCAATGGAATCAACTCATTGAATCTGTTACCCTCTTCTTCCCCCTTTTGAAACTACTTTGTTAGATCTTCAGTGGATGTTTTGTTGGCGATCCATAACCCAGCACTACTTTCTCCTTGCATGGTTACACAAGCTTTTTTATATTTAGCATAGGCAGCATGATTATATTTAGTGATAGTGGGAATTTGACATTTTTGATTCTTCACTCTCATCGTATTGTTCCAGATTGCTTATTGAGCAGAGTGTTGGAAAATGGGCTACTCATATCCACTTCAACTCTATTCAGAAGATCCAGATGTTTGTTTCAACTCTCAAATGCCTTTCTCTCAATGCAGACTCTCTGCAACCCTCTGCTCATTCACGAGCCAAATCTATGGCGTAGTCAATGCAGGAGCTTGTACGTGATTATGTGTGGGAGCCTATCATTATTGACAGGAATACTCTAGGTGGGCATTCAAAAATTAAAGAATTGTTTCTTATGTAAATTTTCAAAATCATTTAAACTATTGCCTCCATTGAGAATCATTTAAAGTTTTTTCTAGGTGCTATAATTAAATCATTAATACCCTTTAGTTTGATGTGAGATTCACTAAAAATTACATACATAATGGGTGCAACGATTTTTTTTAGGGGTTGAAATACAAAGCCTCTAGATTAAGATACAAAGTCTTTCAAATATTTGAACCTAGACCTTTTTAACACAATCTAACTAGTTTAGTGCTTGAATTCATTCTAATGGATAGGTAAATAGGATATCTTAAGCAAACACATGAACTCAAATTTGGTAGTATTGTTTTCTTTAGTACCATGGAGTAGAACTAGTTTTGTAGAGTTTATTAAGGATGAAAAGTCTTGCATGATTTTTTTTCATTGTCAGATGAACAATTAATGGAGCTTTTCAGCTTGAAGTTTAGGTTTGTAACTGAAACTTTTGGATCTCGTGATATTCATTTTTGTTGGATTGACATTCCTCTAATTATTTCTTAAATAAGAGACTGTCCAAATGAAATAAGTTTGGGAAAAATCTTTGAAGTATTCAGAAAAATGGGATGGAGCTTTACAGTTGTTAATGTTGTTATTTTGGCTTCAAGATTCGTGCCCTTTTCCCTAATCTGGCCTACAGTTGCATATCCTATCATTTCTTCACCACAATGCAGCACTTTGGGCAAGACATTGATGAAAAAGCTTTCGTGTGTAGAACTTGTAGAATGCAATGGATTGAGCTCACTCAGGTCAAAACTCTAAATTTACCTAAAGATGAAAACTCTTACATGGGAGGCATCAATTTTTCTCTCCCGATTCAGAAGCATTTGGGAAAAAATTGTAGTGGTGGTCACATGAAAATTCATGTTGTTTTGCCTTTTCTGAAGGAGAAGTTCCTAAATTTGAGAAATATCATTTCTAGTTGTGTTTTGCTTTCTAGGATTTTTGGTAAGAAGAAATATAAAATAGATCATAATCATGAACTAAATGAACCTATAGGAAATGTTGCCAAGAAAAAAATGGATAGTGACTTACTTGGTGATGAAGTGCCTATGATATTGCAACAAAAAAATGGGGAATTTAGGTGTGGAAAGCCTGCTTGGCAGCTGCTTTTGGTGTTTCTTGCATGCAAGAACTTTGTGGCATTGGTTAACATTTTTCAAAAAATAAGCATTCTTTTGATGCTATTCTTGAGCCTTTGAATGTGCACACGTCTCTTCTTCATGTTTTGGGAAGTAATTTTTCATTTACATCTAACATACCACCAAAGGACACTAGCTTTGGAGGATATTACTGTAAACTAGTTTGCGCTAAAACCCTTGAAACTGAACCAGCGGAACCTACCCTCAAAGGACAATTTAATGATAACTCATCTAATGCTTGTGAAAGAAGTGAGATGGAAGTTAATTTGGTTTCTAATAAATCCTTGCCTTGTGAGTGGGAACAAGCATCAACTAGTTTGTGTTTTGATATGCCAAAAGAGTATGTTCCCCCAAAGTCAGTTAATAACAAAAACAGTAGGGAACATAAGTCCTCAACGATGGGTCTTGACCTTCAATGCAATACTTGGGAATCCTTGTATTCTACAATTGCTAGGGGTTCAAGTAAAACAACCTCTGATGTAATTCTAGCCAAAAAAATTGGAGGATATGTATTTTAAGGATAGTTGGGGACAATAAAATTTTTTAAGATTTTTGAGTCGTTGGATGAAGAAAATATCAAAGAAGTTAGATGTGGGCTAGTTCTTTGACAATTTATTCAATCATGTGGCTTTGTATTCCTTTCCCATGGAGAAAAATAACGCAACTACATATTTGGTTTTCAAGAAAGCATGATAGCCTCTGGCAAACTGTGAACAATTTTTCCCTATATCCACTGTTTTACTGTAGGTTTCAAATGCTTCATTATCTACTGAGGTTGGAGATTGTGATTTAGAAACTGTTGAGTTAGATAATGAAAAATCATTCATTGAGTCAATGGATGAAAGAATGTAGCATGGCCTTTCTAGCAAAGACATTGATTTGAGAGCTCTAGCACAATGCCTTACAAATGTTGTCATTCTAATATGTAGAAGTACAGCTAGAAGCTAAGCATTGCTCATCTACAAACATTGCAAAAGCAAGCAATTCAACTAAGAGATCCACTTGCCATGAAGTGATGAAGTTGATTTTGGAAAAACCTAAGGAATTGGCAGTCAAGTACAAAGATTGCCCCCTTCCATTATCTACCCATCTTGGCAATTCTGATTTTGATTCTCTATACACTTTTGAGGACAAGGTTAGAGAGTATCCTTATTTTTTGTATTTTTTATTTAGACTTTTACATAGACATTTCTTTGAAAGCTCATTAAAAAAGTTATTGAAATTCTTCACTCAAGAATAGACATGATTGCAAGTATTATTTTGCATGGAAATACTTGCCTCAAAGATTGTTGGGAGCATTGAAGAACCAACAAAGAATAAATTAATAAAAGAAATCTTAAAACTTTTGGAAAAAATCCAATTTAATTTGCCAGGAGGAATATTTAGTGGGGAAAACCTAAATGAGTTTGCAAACAGAGTTATTGCATCCAGGTAACTATCTAACTTATTAATAGACTATGTCTAGTCAATTTAATATCTGATAACACTTAAATTTATCATACGTTCATATAAGCCATGCCCTTCTTTGTAGGTATATTAACTGACTAGACATGGTGATTAGAAAAGTATGTAAGGATATGGAATTTTATGTATATGATGATTCAGGGGATATCTTCAATTCTATGTCCAATGAGGACAAAGATGTTGATATGCAGAAAAATGAGTTGGATGCAGGGGCTTCTTCTCAAAATGATGTCATGGGTACTAATGGTGGGAAAGGGAGAAATGCAGGCCAGATAGGACAGTTATATCATCAGATGTCTACCTTGTATGATTATCAGCATCTTCTAAAGCTGCCACAAGCTAAAAGGGTTTCAAGAAAGCATAAGGGAAATGATTATGAATGTAGACTTAAGAAAGCTGAAAAAAATAGGGAGAGTGTGCACAGATTTGCACATTTCGCACGTAGAGCTTGAGATTTGCAACGTGTGTGGGCACCAAAACATGCTAGCCATATGATTAGGAAGCAATCTAATAGCCAATTAAATCAATTGAAGAAGAAACATATAAAATTTCATAAAGATAATGTGATATATTCTCTCCAATGAGATGTTCAAAGTTGAGAAAATGCAAAGATGGGAGAGAAGTGGGGGTTGAAAGGAAGGCAATGAAAGCTACTATTGATTTTATTGATGAGACACCATATCTAAGAGTGAATAATAGGTCAAAGGCTACTTTAGATGTTGTTCATGAGACTCCATATCTAGTCTTTAAAGTAAAAAATCAAATGTCAGAGCTAGGTCAATGCTGGTTATTAATCCCGATTCAGGGACAGCTCTTGATCAGGGGGTGACTGGCATAGACTCAAAATTAGGACTTATTTCAAGAGCATTATTTGAAAATTTAAAATCTATTTAAAGAAATTCTTTTACCATTTGCAATATCTCTGGTTTTGATCCTATAGAAAATTCCAACTCATGCTAAGTATTTTCCCAATTTGTGTCTATGAAATAGGGTTTTTTAGGCCTGCGAAGAGGTCTTTGATCATAAAAGAGGTAAATATTAAGATATGGAAAGTATTAATTCATTTCTTCCATGTTAAGTAGTATAATTGTTGTCCCTATTTACTTACAAAAATTTCTAATGGGAAACATATAATGATTTTAAGGACAAATTAACCGCAAATTGTCAAAACTTCAATTTTTTACCTACAGATTTTATTAAAAGGTTTCATTTCTGAACTAGAACTACTATTGTAGAGAGTTTCACAACTATCTAAGCCCAATTCAACCAAAGCCCCTAGCCCTTTTCTCTTTCTCCCCTCTACCCTTTATGGTAGTAAGATAGGAGATTCAATGTCTACTATATGAAAAAGAAAAATACTCATAAAATGATTTTGATCCTAGCTTAATACGTGAATATTCTTTAGAATTCTCATCTACCTATTAACTTAATAAGATTTACTACTATTGTATACCTATATCAGTTCTTAGATTTTTCTTCTATGATTTTGCATCTTATCTTGTTTCTCTTTTACCTATTATGCTTCTTCTGAGATAGACTTCATTTTAATACAATTGGCTTTTAAACTTTCTCCTAATGCACTGGTGTATCTTATCTATTCTCTACCTTGGGTCCACTTAGTGGTTGCAGATTGCACGGAAGATGACAACAAATGAGATGGCAAGTTTGAATGGTTACACTTATCTCAGAGCTCCAGATGGTTGATTTAAGAATCCTAACAATCATAGGTTGCAAAAGAATCGCTGTAAACTCTGGAGACTGAAGTTCATGTTAAGTTTCCTTCATGTAGTCATAATAAAAAGATTTTCCTCTTGCATGCCTCTTACTTGTTTTTCATGTGCTTTTTGGGTGGTGCAGTTTTTTGTTTGTTGTACATGTAGACTAACTTTCCTGTCTCTTAGTTAAGTATGAGTTTCACTTGAAATTTAATTGTCAGCTTGAATGTGCTTTAAATATCTTTTAATCTTTTCTTAATTTTTCCCATGTTTGGAAATGATGAGCTATAAATCTTTTCTATCAATGACTAGTAAATTTTCAACATAGGAGAGAATTATTGAAGCTAGTACCTTTGATCTTATTGTACATTTACAAGTCAATTTTATTGAGACATTGTAGTATCAAGATTAAGCCTTCGTTGTTGTTCTCATTATTTCAAATTTTTAAGTATGTAGACTTCATGTCATGTTTGTTCAAACTTTTTGACAAAGTATTGGTTGTGTTGTGTTTCCATATAAGATTCTCATAAGGCTCCAGAAGGCTCTGTTGTGAGTCATAATACTGAAATGAGAACCATTTTGTGAGGTTTGAAATTATGCACAGAAGGCTCCATGATCCAAGTTGAATGTTTTTTCAAGATAGATCAATAGCATGCATAGTTTTTTCAGATTGGAGCAATGAAGATCAAGTTTTTGAGGGGATTCATCAGAGACATTTTGCACCCACAGTTCTAACCTTTCAAACTTAATGACATGTCTGTGCCTTCTAGTGGGAGCTTTAAAGAGTCCTTTAATAAGCTGCTAAACTCAACCAAGTCTCTTTGAACTCATCAACGGAAATTGAACATGACATTACTGTACACTAAGTCATAATACTGAAATGAAAACCATTTTGTGAGGTTTGAAATTCCCGTTGTTACAAGCTGGGGTTTTCGTTACACCAAAAGAATGACCTATCAATGTCCAATACAACCACTAGACTTATAAGGAGAAAATTGTTTAATAGTTTAGAGGAATGTAATCTTTATGATGTATGCTAAGAAATAAGGAGAAAATTATTGTAATGACAATGGGAGGCATTTTATGATCTATGCTGAGAAATAAGGAGAAAAATGTTGTAATGACAATGGGAGGCATCAATTTATATGTTCCTTTAGCATAACTGACTAAAATATAAGACTGACTATCGAAACATCTGAGTTTGGTGTCTTTATTTGTAGCACACCAGATCAAATTTTATATTTTAACTCTTTTCTTCCATTCAGTTGGCAATGCTTTGCTACATAGATAAATATTTTTATCTTTTAACAACTGATCTAGATTTTTTTGAGAATCTTTATTATATAATGAGTTAATAAATTTTTGAGCTATGTCAATGCTGAACCTGTCTAATGAGATTATTCACTAATTTTCAGGATGAGATGAGTTCGGAGTATATTTTTATGCATACCAACCCAACTGATTTAAAGACTTCTCATGAAGAACAAGGTTTGTTCTATTATGTAATATGCACAGTTATTAGCTTTCCATGTGTTGGATGGATATCAAATTTGTGTTTGCTAAAATTGCGTGATACCCAAACAGAAATTGAAGTTCTCATAGAAAGAAAGGTTTGTTCCATTGAACATGATTTTTCATAAATAGGTATCACATATATTCTTTCTATTATTATATATATTGGCATCATACTACTAACCTGGTAGCTAGTGAATGCTGCATTTTCCTTGAACTTGTAGCTGAGATCCAGGAAACCATGGCTGATGAACTTTGATTTAAGTTAGTCGCTTTGGTTTCTAACCTTTCGTCTACCCAGGGATGGTTTTAGTCTCTTTGTTAATGTTTTAAAAAGTTTAAGCCAAGGAAAAAATTGAACTTTGTGACATAAGTCAAGTCATCATGTAGAATCCTCAACCTATGAATACTTGCACCATTTCTAGTCTGTGTAATGTAATTAATATATTGTGCTTCGTATTTGGAATGTTGTTGGTTTGGGGGGGCAAAGTAGTGAGAAAACAAGAATATCATTTGAAAATTTATAATTGGTTTCTTTGTTATTTTTTTTTTACTAATGAATGAAAGTTTAGAACAAATTGGCATTGTAAGATATGAATCACATAAGCATTTTAAGGATTTAATTTTCATGTTTTCAATTTTTTCTGAAGTGGTGTACCCAGGAAGGTCTAAGTCACAATTCTTTATATTGGAATAAAGTATTTCCTGTATAGGGTATGATTGATGAGGATTACTTATCTCATGATATTTTGTGGGGATAGCTCATTAAAAATGTATGAATGCCTTTTGGTTTGTCCTAGTTTTTCCAGTCATTAATGGAGTATTTATAGTTATCCAACTATTTTGGGGTTTTTTGGAAACAAGATAGACCAATTTTCTATAATGAAGTAGAATTTCCATTATAGTACCTGGGATACATACTGCACATCTCAAGTTTATTCTTTAAATGCAAGTTATTTTATAGGTAAAATAAATCAATGATATGTTCTTTTTGTTGATGGGAATAAGAATGTGTGGAGCTTCTACTCCTCAAGAATGCTATAATAGAATGCAAACATATGCAGGTTCTATTGCTAGATTTTTCCCTCACCTTGCTTACATTTTCCATTATGAAATGACAAATGCACTAAAGAGGACAGGGAATGTAGTTGGAAAGTACATTGTTGCAGTAGAGCCTTCTTTTCCTCACATGGTGCTGAACTATGCACAAATTGGCGTCAAAATGGATTTGGAAAATATCTTGCCATACAGAATATTTCTAGGCTCTCCGAGATGACTCGAAGCAGCCACTGGATCATGTGCTCTTCAGATATAGAAATTGTCAGCTATTGGGTCATCTAGTTTAACTTTGACGCATTCTAGGGTGAGCAAACACACAGAATAAAAATAAAGAGAACATCTTGGAAGGGAAGCAAAATAAAATATAGTTGTAATGCAGGAAAAAATATAGAACTCCATTAGTTGAGAGGAAAGTTCCAAGTAGAAAGCGTAAGGGCAAGGTGGTAGGAACAACAATGTTTTGAATTCCTTCTAAATTAGCATATTGGTCATCTAGTTTAACTTTGACCCATTCTAGGGTAAGAGCAAAGATACAAAATAACAATAAAGAAAAAGCCATGGAAGAAAAGAAAAAGAAAATGTAGGTAGTGCAATTCATGCAGACAGAAATATAGAACTCCATTAGTCAAGAGGAAAGTTCCTAGTAGAAAGCGTAAGGGCAAGGTGGGAGGAACAATAGTGTTTGAATTCCTTCTAAACTAGCACTAGTAAAGAATGGTGGGAGTGCTCTTGTCATATGAATTTGGTGTACTGCAGTCTCAAACAACACAAATCCTTGAAGACTCTCAAAGATAGTCAAAGATAAATCTTGGCTAGAAATCAGAGGCTGGTTGTCAACAAAAAAAAGGTAATAGTTGGTGAAGGTCCCTAACTATTAAGGAATAATTAATAGATTCTTGAATCAGAGGCTGCTTGTTAACAAAAAAGGTAAACTCTTGATAGTTGGTGGAGATTCTAAGATGATTAAAAGTCATACAAAAAAGTCTTCTACATGCCAAAAAATTGTGCCATCTTTATCCACAGGCTAGATATGATTTTCATCATTTTTTTTAAGAGAGCATTAACTTGGATATGTATGATCCAAAACTAGAAAATACTATGCAATTGATTCTTAAATAACATTGCCATTTGATTTTTTAAAAACTAGGTATAATTCAAGAGACGTTTAAGGATTTCCTACAAAATTAAATTTAGTTACATTTTAGAGCTGGACACAAAAGCTTGAGTTGCATGCTTGGACTTTGTTTATTTGGGTAATCATCTAAATTGAGTGCAATCTATTCAGAAATTGTTTTGGATACCCATATGCAGCTCCAGCAAAGGCTCAGCCAATGCTTTGTTCCTCTTCCAAAAATTTAAATAAGTCAAATTTGAGCAAAATTGGGCATCAACTAAGTAATACGTGCACCAAATCAAGAATTCAAGAAAAATATAATTCATGTATCAATCATGATAGGAAATCTATTTGATCTATTATCCCAATGAATTAAATTTGTAATTTTAAAGTCCAATAACTTGACACCAGCTCACAATCTATTTGATATTATTGATATTTGATGAACTGGTTAGCGAGCATCTTTGAGATTTTTGCAATTGCATTGGGTGCTTCCTACTATTATTATCCAAACAATGGAGAATTGGAGTGCATGGCCCATTTGGCCCTCTGGCAGCAAAAATAGCAAGAGAGTCACTACCATCAAAGATGTGGTTTTAATGGGAAAATGTTTTACTTTCACAGAAATCATATCCTTAAAATATCTATATATACCCAAAATGGGAATGATTTGCAACATAGATAGAATTACGCATATGTACGAGTGATTCAATCCATAAATGAGCATA
The DNA here is from genome assembly GCA_028749045.1 of Cupressus sempervirens. Classification (NCBI taxonomy): domain Eukaryota; kingdom Viridiplantae; phylum Streptophyta; class Pinopsida; order Cupressales; family Cupressaceae; genus Cupressus; species Cupressus sempervirens. The sequence continues at coordinate 348,952,667 of CM053792.1, read as the reverse complement.
AACATGAGAGTCATTTTACTTACATAATAATTTAAACAAATTATCTAGCAAAGTTTTGTTTTTTTTACAGGCAGTTGTTGATAGTCTATAGGATCTATGGCTTTAGAGTGGGGGATAGATTATGGAACACTGTGGATTGACATACTGTTGGAATTAACTTCTCTCATGTTTTGACTACCGACTTGCTCCCACTGCTAGTGCATAAAATCTGATGCATGTCTAGCTTGACAAATCTGATTTGTATTTATCTGCAGAAAATCAAATTATGTTTTATCCTTACTTGCCATGTACTGCAAGTCACTCAACCACCTCACTATGGTTATATATAGAGGCATGTTTGTAATATTGGTGTGTATCTACATTGTTCCATGTTTTTATTTTTATATGTTGAATCAATGTAATTATGTTGTAGCAGATTTGATGATTGTCTCTATTATTTCAGTGTGCTCTGGTTTATTTTAACTCTGTTTTTACTATGACTCTCCTGCATAATTCCTACAGAGAAAAAGGTCTTAAGTAAAAAATGAATTACTATCTCAGTATGAGAGTCAACTGTTGGAGAAGGAACATTCAGGTTGCCATGCATTGCTAAGAGATGACAAGGTATTATTTTGGTCTATGAACTTTAATATTGCTACTTGTGTGGGAGTTGTGACCATGCTTTTTAGTATTTTTGTTGCTTACAATCTTCTATTGTTTCTTACTTTTGGTGTAGGTGGATGATCTTTCAAGGATGTATAGATTATTTTGTGGATGATCTTTCTAGCAAAAAATGACACCCTTATTTTAGGCACTAAGAAGGTATAACATCCTAATTTTTTTGCCCGACAAAATCCATGATGCCAGTTCATATTTTTATAATTTTTCTCTTGTTAATATTATTTTTTGTTAATTGATGTTTTTAAAAAAGTTGCTAATCATTTTGTTTCATAGAATGCTTCAATACCAGTTAAAGCCATTCCAAAATAGAAGGATAGTAGCAGTTCTGAAGAATCTGAAGAGGACACTGTGAAAAAGGTATAGCGGCATACTCTATTTGAAGTTGAGGCAATTCTGGATAGCATTATATTTCATTGTGTTTAATGTATTCTTTTTCTGTATGCATTTAAAAAACAATGTAGTTTTTCTTTGAAGCACACAATCTTGTGATCCTTTATGTATGCCTTTATGTGATACATGTTTTTTGCCATAAAATATGACTACAATCAAAGGTTGTCTATGTGAACACGAAGGATTTTCTCTACATCTAAATGGGCTCATTATTCATAAAGTTTCTTGATTTCTTATTACTTATTTGGTCCTTCTACCATGTATAGATAATATGATTTCAAATTTATCTCATTCTCATATGGTAGCAGGTAAAGCCAAAAGAATTATAATACCTACAAGGTATACTTGAGTAACTACATCTGTTTCTGTCAGAAGAACATAGATGGTTTGTAAGACCTCATTGATTCAAACTTTGGAACCTAGCCATATGCTTACTAGCCAATCCTTGTACCACACTGAAATTGATTAATTTTTCTACTATGTCTTATGCAAAAGGTTAATTGTACACCACACATCTTTTGGACTTGAGCCCTGAGAATCTTGTATTTCAGGCTCCTGTAGTAAACTAGACATCTGGCTTCTAAAGTTCTCAATGCCTCCTGCATTCAAAGCAATGGCTCCTGTAGTAAATTCTTCATGATAGAGGCTACTCTAGTTGTGGAAAATCCACTTGAAATAAGGCTTGTTGGTGACTAAGAGTGAATACTTAACAACTTATCATCAACAAAATCATAGTGCTGCAATATTTTCATGGATGGTATCACCATGGGAGATTGGTTGTGTATGAGCTTGGTACTAAGTCTACTTAAAGAATGACCTTGATGAGGCACTTTGGTTGGGTGACTTGATGAGAAAACTTAAAGTGTCAACTTGGCATGCCGACCAAGTGAGTTTACATGGTGAGCAAGCTTAGAGAAGCAACTCTATGTGGCAAGGTGGTAAAACCATTGGGTGAGTCAACTTCGTGAGCTGACTTAATGAGTCGCCTCGTTGAGCTAACTGGGTGGGGGTGACTTGGTGAGTTGACTTGGAGAGTTGGCCTAGGGGGCGAACTTGGTGAGAAAACTTAAGAGAGTTGACTTGGTGAGCATACTTCAATTGTCAGCTTGGCGAGCTGACTTGGGATGTCGGCCTAGCGATCTAACATGGTGAGTGGGCTAAAGTGGCAACTTGGTGGGGCAAGTTGGTGAGCTGACTTAGCGAGGCCACTTAGAGACGTGACATGGTGAGTTGACTTGGTGAGCAAGCTCGATGAGCAGACCTAAAGATTGACCTTGATGAGGCACTTTGGTGGGGTAACTTGATGACCGAACTCAAAGAGTCAACTTGGCGAGCATACTTGCACTAGTGCATTTGGGTTCATTTTTTGACCTTCATTGATCAAATTTTTGACCAAATTTGACCAACCCATTGGTCAAAAATTTTTTGGTCAAAATTTTGACCAACTCACTGGTACATGATTTGTCTCAATCATATAACTAATTATATATTTTTCATATTAGTTACTATTAGTGTTTTTCAGGCATTCTATAAAATAGTTCACATGCCTTGCATATGATATGACATTTTGCATGCATCCTGCACTCTCTCTCATCCGGCTAATGATGGATTACGTAGAGTGATCTAAAACCATGATGCTAAAAAACACACAATCAAATCCAAAATGAACTTGCACTACAAATGGATTGTGGAAATCTGATATTGGTAAAATTGCATGCATGTCTACCAGGAAAATCACAACTTAAACATATATTTGTCCTGGTAGACATGCATGCAAAATTAGCAATATCAGATTTCCACAATCTATTTGTAATGCAAGCTCGTTTTGGATTTGATTGTGTGTGTTTTTTAGCATCATGGTTTTAGATCACTCTCCGTAATCCATTATCAATCGCATGAGTGAGTGCAGGATGCATGCAAAATGTCATATCATACGCAAGGCATGTGACTGTTTTATAGAGTGCCTGAAAAAAAAATTACACCTACTTGTTGGTAGAAATTTCTACCTTCATTGGTCAAAATTTTTGACCTTCATTGGTTGAAATTTCTACCTTCATTGGTCAAAATTTCTACCTTTACTGGTTGAAATTTTTGACCTTTATTGGTCAAAATTTCTACCTTTATTGGTCAAAAGTTTTGACCTTCATTGGTCAAAATTTTGACCAATTCCTGGCAGAACTTGCACCATGGCTATGGAAGTTTTTCAACCAATGTATTGGTCAAAATTTTGACCAACCAGAAGGTTGGTCAAAATTTTGACCAAAAAAATTCCGACCAATGGGTTGGTCGAATTTGGTTGACGTTTGGTCAAAAATTGGGTCAAAATTTTGACCAATAATGGTCGAAAAATGGTCTCAAATGTACTAGTGTTGATATATAGACTATTGTTATCATTTTTTCTTTGAAAACCAATCTTTATGAAGTAGCTATGAAATCTTTTATAAAAAGCTTTGGGAGCTTGCTTGAAACCATAAAATGCTTTGTGTAATTTGTAGACCATATCTCTTTTGCTGGGATCTACAAAACCTTCAAGTTTTTCTATGTAGACTTCCTCATCAAGAATGTCAATTTTACATCCATTTGATAAACTTTAAATCCTTTGTGAACTACATATGCTAGTAAATTTCTAACACCTTCTAATCTTGCAACAAGAGAAAAAGTTTCACCTTAATCAATACCTTCTTCTTGAGAATAACCTTTATATACTAACCTTGCTTTATTTCTAGAAACTTCTCCATCTTCATTTAGCTTATTTCTGAATACCCACTTTGTGCCAATTACATTTTTATCCTTGAGTCTAGGAACAAGAGTTCAAGTTTTATTCTTCTTTATCTGTTCTATTTCTTCATTCATTTCTTCAATCCAACTTTCATTATCTAAAGCATCTTTAACATGTCTAGGTTCAAATTCAGCAAGAAAACATGTACCTTTCAATTTGTTTCTTGTCATTTTTTCATCTGACTTGTCTCCAATGATCTAATCAAGTGCATGATACCTTCTAACATATCTTGCTAACATGGGTACTTTGGATTTGGAGTTTGTTTCACTGACCTCTTCATGATCTTCTATAGTAAGCTTGGGTACCAATGTCTATGAATCTAGTCCATCAAACTCAATTTTCTCTAGCAACAACTCGGTGGCTTCTGACTACAACTTAGATCCTTCTGATTATGACTTGGGTTGCATTGGATGCAACTCAATAGTTTTTGAAGATTTTGGGGACTCGAGAGGTGAGGTCTCCTGACTTCCAAATAGATTTGGCACTATATCAGGTTCAAACTGAAAAAATCTTCTATAATCATCAGGTTCTTTATGCTCTCTTCTTCACTCTTTTCTACAAACTCATCAATTCTAACATGTGTACTTTCTATGATATTATAAGTAGACAAATTCAAACATTTGTACACTTTACTTTTGCAAGAATATCTTAGAAATATGCCTTCATCAACTTTGACATCAAATTTACCTTTCCTATATTCTTTCAAGACATAACATTTACTACCAAATACATTCAAGTAACTTAGATTAAGTTTGTATCCATACCATAGTTCATGGGGAGTTTGATTTGTGTCTTTCTTAAGTTGTACTCTATTCAAGGTATTCACTGCAGTATTGATTTCTTCCTTCTAGTATTTGATTTCAACATTCTTTTCTACCATCAATATTCTTGCACAATCCATGATGGATTTTTTCCTTCTTTCTACTATACCATTTCACTGAGGTGTACTGGGGTTGATACCTATCTCTTAATTCCTTTTTGAATGTAGAATTTATTAAGCTCATTGGAAATGAATTCACCAACTCTTTCTGATCTCAAACATTTTAGTTTTTTGTCATGCCCATAATTGTACAAGGCAAAATACAACTAATAATTCTTTTTTGAAATTTCAATGTTATAATTCACTTGATAGACTTGATGTTAAGTTTGAATGGGTTGAAACTCAATCAAGTTGTTAGTATACTTGAATGGTACATAGATATAACTGAATGTGAATAAGCTGCATTCAAGGTTTATGGGATTGTGTGAAGGGTTCAAACTTTGTCAACTATTTTGAATCTTCGACTAGACAAGGGATACCTAGTCCATACTTTGACTTGTGATGATAAGTTTGTAGATGGGACGAAGATTGCTCCACTCAAATCTAAAATCTAGTGTTCTATACCGGGTTGCCGGGTTGTTCATAATGTATGCAAACTATGTTAAAATGATATTTAATTATCATTATTACTTATTTGGTTATAATTTAAAGTTATTTATTATTCGCTTGTCCAATTTTAGGTTACAACTAGGTGTTGAAAATTAATTTCTTTTTTCGTTCTTTTATCTCTCAATAGTGTCAACCCCCGAATACAAAGGTGAAACAATACACTTGATCAATTTGAATTAAAAAGGATTCTTCACAAAAGATATAAATGATTAAGGGTAACATTACTATTAATGTATCTTTGTTTTTTTTTTTTTTTGTTTATAAAATTTTAAAGAAAAGATTTATCAACTTCCACTAATATAAGGTTTTCCTATACATTCTATTAGCAACATAATCTATTAATTTGATACCTCGTAATTTTCACTAACACATAGTTTACCTAATAAATTATCTAATAAATACTCTTAATATAATTAATATAATACATTTCCATTAATCTCCTATTAATGACATAACTTATGATAATGAATTTTACTTAGTTCCTAAACTTAATCTAATTTCTTAAGTCAAACTAAACAATGCATATATCCTAATCTATGTGGTTGCATGATAATCTCAATGATAATATTAATGCACATATTATTTTCTATGATGACCAGGCCCTAATTTTTTCTCGTGGCTATACAGCCACAAAAATACACTTCCTTTACATTGCTTTTTCTAACTTTTTAAAAAATTAACTAAGTCCTCTCCTTCGTATGGAAGTGCATTTTTGTTGCTGTATAGACATTGCCCTAATTTTTTACCCCACATATACCTTCTCCTCAACTAGGTGTGGGGGGCTAGAAGTCCTCAAGAATATGCTTTTCTTTATTCTATGCTCAAGCTAGGCACCTAGGATAAAAGTTGGTGTTGAAGGTCATGCATTTATTAAAAAATTTACACTCCTCTCATTTCAAACATGGCTGCCCACCTCTTCCCTTGTTGCCCACATATTTCTAGTCCATGGTGGTATGAGAAAAAGGAGGGTGGTTTCACAAGACAACCTTCCACCTCATTCAATATGCCTTCCTAGTTTAAGGCGCCTACTAGAAGGAGAAGTTCTATTTAGGACATAAAGAACATGAATAATTATGTTGACTTTTAACAAACCTTGTCTCCCTTTTCCCCATGCATGGGTAGGTGTGTAGATAGAGAATACTTGGGATATTTCTTTCTTTCAAATCTCCCAAACTAGGCATATGTAAGGTTGGTTGCCCATGTCAGTTTTAAATACAATTACTTGCTTCCTTCCTAAGGTCAGCCACTTGTATGGTTGCCAAGGTATCCCATCACCTTTAGTAATTTACCATTTTTTGTGTGTTTGAGTTGCTTTTTAATTAATATGGAATGTGTTATGCTTAGGTAGAGAGAATGGCTAGTTCATAACATATATAATTCCTTATTTATTATGTTAGGTTGGTTTAAGATTATAAAAGATTTACTTTTGTATCCTACTTCTTTTTTTATGTATATATATTTTTTAGTATAGGGTCATGTCATAAATCAAGGTCTTCTTCACTCAAGTCTAACATTATTAATGGGGAGATTTTTGAAATGATTTATTTATAACTCATCAATTTTGAAGATATTCATATTTTATTCAGGGTCTATTATTTTAATGGACTGTAATAAGATGAGGCATTATTTGGTTTGCCCATACATTTTCCAAAAAAAAAATTATGCAACTACAGGTCTCATTTAAGCTTAACTTATTTGTCTAGTTTCTTTCATGTATTCTCTAAGATTGTTAAATTTGAGTTGATATTATTTAAACATTGCAACATGAATTATAATTTATATTCTAATAAGCAAATCTAACATAAACAACTATTGAATTACTAATAAAATCTACTTGCAAATAATTAACATGGAACTTAAATGAAATCCTTTGATGGTAATCTAACGAACATCAAAATTTTCAATATACCTCATTGACATCCAATCCCATGATCTAAACTATCTACAAATTCATTACTATCAATCATATATTCCACAACTATTTTGAAAGTAATTCTGAACACCAATGCAACTAAATAATTCTTATGGAATTTGAGATAAGAATATCAAAATGATACTATCCTATTCATTCTTCCAAGGAATATCATAATACAATTTCTTTTCATCAACACATTCTAATTTAAAGTAATGATAAGGCAACATCAACACAATACCAAGCAAGCAATGGGGTGGTGGAATCAACATATCAAGATACACAATAGAAGGACCTCACAACAAGATGTTTCACAACCTCTCTATTTGGCATATGCATGAGATTATTAACTACACCCTATCATACAATGAATTCATGTAATAAGATGAATTTTTCCTCCATTTCAATACTAAAAACAATAGTATTCTCTTCTTTTATGCAAGGGTAAGACTTCACAATCTCCAAATGTCCAAGGCCTCAAGCAAAAACTTGCAAATAAAAGACAAATGTAGAACCATGGAGGCTCACCTCCCAACCTAGGTCTCAAGGAGGCCACCCACCGAGCTTGGAGAAACAAGGCACAACTAGTTGCACATCTTCACATCCACAAAACATGCATAATCATGACAATATAACAAAACACTACACAATACATTACAAGACAAACCAAACCAAGGCATGCACAAATATTCAACAATTGAATCAAATTTTAGGGTGAAGGTGGGCTCTCTCCATGAGGAGGATTTCCAAGCAATGGTTCACAAATATGCACATATTTTCATTATCAACATGCCCTTTCGAGGCTTACAATATCTTCCCTCTTCACACACCTCCTTATACCTCCTAAAATGCAAGTAATAAGAAGTCCATATTCCATTGAACACATAAACATCATCTCCACACATGGGACAGTTCCTCAACTACAAAAGTGAGCCCAACTAACCCCTTCACCCAAGCATATCTTCCCTCCCAAGGGTAAGTGATGCTTCGCACCCATTACACAACACACAACATGAAAAACAAAACAAGATTCAAGGAATAAATCACATAAACTTCTCACATGCAACACTCAAACCAAAGATCTTTTTTCACAAACCACATCTACAATACACCAAATTTATCATGAAATAAAGAATTCCATATCTACTCTACATGCAAATGAAGAACACCATGGATCATGAATACCAACCTCACTCCAAGCAATGACAATGAAAAGTTGTAGTAGAGCTCCTTATTCTCTCCCTCCAAACCCTAGTTGTCTCTAAAGATAGAGAGTGGCCAAGTGAGTTTCTAATTTGGCCATGTCTCTATATATCACTCTCATTTTCGAATTCAATATAAAATGCATTCTCTTTGGGGTCTCCTAGGTCTTCTAGGCACCCTAGGGGTCACTAATAGCCTTCTAACTTAAAGTATTATCATGGGTAGGTTTTATTTTCATCTCAAATACACCTTATAGCTACTTTTTGGCCCTCAAATGCTTGGTAAAGTGTAATTTCAATTTTCCTATGGTGATAACCCTATTCTCTTGCTAATTTAAGGCAATAAGTCAAATTTTTTCAATTAAGGTATTTAACTCTGGATAAGGTGGCCACATGATCCATCATCAAGAACATGCCATTTTCACATAACAAGTACAAGTGTCAAGTGACACACACAAAATTCACTATACATCACACATGACACATTGAGAATCTACACATTAAATACATACTACACACATAAATCTCATGTTTACAAAATGAACACATCACAACAAAGTTTACAAATCTTATAAGATTCACCTTGGCAGTGTCATTTTAACATGTGTTTATACCTTTTTTCCCCATTAAGTTTCCATGGTTCCTTTCCTACACACTAAACTTGAGCATCAATAGTCCAATGAAAAGTCACATATAAAATATATATGAAAGTAAAATTACATAATAATTTTTTTATTCCATCATTCACATATAACACATTCCATAATCAACTTCCTACTCTCCATTATTTACATATAAAGCATTTAATCATTAATCCTCAAAATAACTGCATGTTACTAATTTTTTTAACAAGATCAAATTAAGCATTTGAAACAAATCATAGTTCCATTTCTTATCATAAAAGTGAAATACTAAATAAATATCCATTAATCCATCCATTATGCCAAATAATTCCTAATACATATCATAATGGAAGACCACAAGGTAAATATCATTAGTTAAGTAGAAAAATTTATTGTCCATCAAGTATCAAAATATGTATGTATGTCGAGATATCTAGTTCCAAGTAACAAAATGGAAATACAATATCTACGCTATGATGGGTCAGGGTGAGGCCTCATAGTTTCTTTCTAGTTTCCTTCTCTACTCTTGCTAGATACCACTTAAATTTTTGAAAAGCTTCAAATTTTTCTTTTAGATACCTTACATTCATCATTCTAGAATAATCATCAACAAAAAGAATGAAAAGCTTGTCTCCACTGTAACACTCTATTCCAATAGGTCCACATAAGTTTGTGTGTACAAGCTCTAAGAATTCTTAAGAATGATAGTTCTTTCTTTTAAAACTAGTTTTTTCCATCTTACCAATTTGACAATTTTTGTATAGACCCATATTGGGTTTCCTCAAGCTAGGAATACCTCTTACTCTTCTATTTTTGCTTATCTTGACCAGATTATCAAAGTTTACATGACATAATATTTTGTGCCATAACCAACTTTCTTCTACTTGAGCAATAAAACATGTACTTTCACTAAGATCTAGATAGAATAGATTACATTTTGTTTGTTTGCCAGATCCAACTAGATTTTCTTTTCCATCCAATAGTTTCACTTTCTCATTCATGAATTCTATCTTGAATCCAATTTTATTCAACTATGCCACACTTAGTAGATTATTCTTTATTCCTTCAACCCAATAAGCATTGTCACATCTAAATTCATTGGTTAATGAGATACACGCTTTTCTCTTTATGCAACAAGGTTCATCATTTCCAAATCTCACATTACCACCATCATAATGTTCCATGTGTTCAAACTTAGTTTTGTCTCTAATCATATGATGTGAGTAGCCACTATCAATAATCCATGTATCATTTTTTTCTAACATGAGAGATAAATGCCATTTTATCTCCTTCATCATCGTATTCATCTTTTACAACAATATATACCATTTCATCTTCACTGTTATCAGAATCTTTAGCCATAAAATAGGATTTCTTACCTTTGTTTTTTTAGTCCTTGTAGTTTTTGAATTCCTTCTTGCCTTTGAACTTATTGTTTTTTTTTCATCTTTGTCTTCTCTATTTGGGCACCTTGCAGCAATCTGACCAACTTCTTCACAAGAAAAATAGATTAGAAGAATCTTACCTTTATACTTTCCTTTGCCTTTGAAATATTTCCTTGCAAGTAGGGCCTCAACAACTTCAAGATCACTATCTAAACTTTCTTCCTCTTCTTCACTTTCTAAATGATTGTCTTTTGATTTCTTACCCTTTTTCTTGAGTGAAAGCTTGGCTTCAAATGCAAACTCAATACCTTTGGAACGAGGGACATAGTTATCATAGTTATCCAACTCAAAAGCTGTCAATCTTCAAAAAGAGCATCCAAATGTATATTGCTATTTGGATTACATCTCATTTCTTGAATAATAGACATTCTAATTGCATAGATAAGAAGAAGGGTTTTGAGTACCTTTCTTACAACTCTTTTGTCATCAATGTCTTCAGATGCTTTGATCGAGCTTACACTTTCTTTAATTCGCTTAACATATTTTGCAATGTTTTCATCTTCTCTCATCTTCATCTGATCAAATTGTCCTTTGAGACTTTTGAATTTAGCTCTTCTCACATTATCATCTCCTCCATAGATGGCTTTCAGTTTGATCCACATATCATAAGTTGTAGTGCAACTTTTGACTTCATCAAATTCAACATAGTTAAGAGCAGAAGCAATGTCAATCATCATGATGTTATGATTTTTCTTTTTAGCAATTCCTTCAACTAATAAAGTTCCAGTAGGAGTCTTGTATTTGTTGTCAAGATATGTACAACCTAAATCACTGATAGTTTCCAAATATAACCTCACAAGTCCTTGCTATGCTACAAAATTTTCTCAATTCAACTTGGGAATCTCTCTTCTATAAGACATCTTGATCTTTAGCTTTGGTCCTTGAAACCTTATCTACAAGCACCAAATGCTCTAATACCAATTGTTAGAAATGTAAGAGGAGTAACTAAGAGGGGAGGGATGAATTAGTTACCACAAAAACAAATCCAAGATCCCTTAGATGTCAACACAAATCAAAACTGTGTAAACAAAACTCTATTGTAACTCAGCAAATACATAGGCACTCGATTTACACTAACAAATGTTGTAACTTAGTAAACACTGAAATAACTCAGCTTGAATGCTTAACATGAAAATCTTAAGATATTATCTATGATTGATCTTACTTTAACTTATTTACAAACACATAAAAGAAATAGCATGAACTACTAGTAAATATGGACTCAATTTTTGACCAATTTTTGGTCAAAATTTTGACACAGGTTGGTTGAATTTTGACCAAGCAGTTCATGGTAATTTTTTTCGTCAAAATTTTGACCAATACATTCATCGAAAAAATTTAATTTTTGCTAGCTCTGATTTTTCATTGTTGGTCAAAATTTTCACCAATGTTTGGTCAAATTTTTTTTAGAATTGGTGGAAATTTCGACCAATTCTTTATAGAAAACTATCAAGAATTGGTCAAAATTTCCACTCGTGTTTCGTCAAATTTTTTGATATAGTTGGTGGAAATTTCAACCAAGCCTTGGTAGAAAACTATCAAGAATTGGTCAAAATTTCCACCAATGTTTGGTCAATTTTTTTTAATAATTGGTGGAAATTTTGACCAATTCTTGGTAGAAAACTATAAAGAATTAGTCAAAATTTCCAACAATGTTTGGTCAAAATTTTTTTTATGTTGTATCAAGCAATTGTTTCTTAGAGAATTTTTCTTCTCAAAGGTGTCCTCTAATTATAAAGTGTCCATTTCATCAACAGATGATGGAATGGATGCTTTACAATCAAAGGACACCTTTGAGAAAAAAATTTCTCTTGCTCCAACTTTATCTTTACAGAGATTTAAAAGGTTGCAAATTTAATGGCTTGGATAAGAAACAATTACTTGATACAACATGGAAAAATTGGACATTTATGCATAGGGCACCATCAATTATGTGAGTGATGCAGATGCAGCTGAATTTTTTTGGGCCAAAGCCACCAATTAATATAAGGAACTTCTAATCTCCATGAGGTCAACATTTGTTCATATATCATCAATGATACTCCCTCAACAGTGAATTGGTAACTGTACCACTAAGAGTTTTGATCCTCATTGAAATAAAGCTTACATTAAAATGTAATGTTTCCAAATACAATTAAGCTTTATAAATCTATACAAATTAGATATATGTACACATGTACATATAGACATATGCATACACATAACATACATACATAAATAAAAATACATACATACATATATCATATGTGTGTGTGTGTGTGTGTGTGTGTGTGTGTGTGTGTCAAAAAGTTGATTGCATTGTTACTTGATGACTTCCACTAGTTAGCTAGATTTTTTGATGGATCCACAAGGATTCGGATTAAAACAATGGAAACATGTCATTTGTAAAGAATGTACCTCAATAGCTACATCTTGTTTTTCAACAGCAACCACCAATGTTTTGATATTAAGAGCATGTCCAAAGTTGTTTAAAGTTTGGTTGGTAACTGTCATGCACAAGCACAAGGAAAATCATTAACATATAATAATATAAGCAATGTCTAAATAGGATATATTATTTCAAAAAAAAATTCATGTAATTGATAACTTCATTTAGTCTATCTTGCTAGTCCTCCATCCAAAAGATTTGAAAAACCAAAAGAGGAACTATGTGGTAACATCCTTCTTATCTCTGATACTAGCATTGCTTAGATGTATTTATATATTTTGTAGGTTCTCTTTTCTTGTGATTTTACTGAAGCATGTGAAAAAAAGTTTATAGAAGAAATATGTCATGAATATTAATGGAACTTGGTTGCCATAGCTAACTTATGTAAACAAATAGTTTAAAATATATTTACCACAAAATTCTCAATTAAAATACAAAAATTATAAGGTGATCGTTTATCCTGCATTAATAAAAAGGGGAAACAAATAGGCATTGGGGTGAAGTCCCAAGAAAAGTTGATGTGCAAACATCTTCTTGGTTGGTACAAACATGCAAAAAAGAATGCAATGATTGTCCTAGATTAGCTACAGCATACACTAAATACCTCACATCTAAATAAAAAAATAAAAAACAATTTAAATGTTGACCATTGGAGCTTTGATTAGTTAAAATAATAATAGTGTCTGCATTTCCAAAAAGCAAAATAATTGATAAAGATACTTGGAATTGCTGAAGCTCGAGAATTGCACAAAAACCCCTGACTGGATAGCGTAGATTTTGTTGATCCACTACCAGCTTGCAAAGAAGGTGTTGCTTGAGATGACTAATCATGCACAAGATTTAAATGCAAATTATATTTCTAGTATTGAGCACAAGCATGATTTTTATTGCTTACAAAAGATCACTCTAAAAAAAAGGGTTAAAAAAATGCCTAGAAATCAAGATTAATATACAAATGATATATAATAATTTTTTGGAAAAAAATAAACTATTAAGTAAAAAGTAAGATCTTGTTTCTTGATTATAAAAGGCTACAATATAACACCTTCAATCTTGGACCAGATTCAATTTGGCCATTGGCTGACATCGTCTATCCAATTGCCAAAAGTGAAGGTTATCTAACATAGCTTGTTGGATTTCCATGTTGTCTTTGTACCAATGCAAATTGTGATGATGTTAGAATCACAATTGACTACCATGTAGAATTAGAATTCTAATAAACAAACACAAACGATGACACTCAGCTCTCACTATGTTGTCATTGGACTAACTACCTTCAAGGGATGTGCTCAATTTGGATAATAATAGGATGTTTTTTATAAAATTATTATATTGTTCCACATGGGATAGCAGGAAATGGTACTTGAGTTGAAACAGATCTATACAACTGTGTAACATAGATTCATATGGAAGAAGGTGTAACATAATTTTTTTTTGCTATCAAATATTTCATTCAAGAATGAGACTATTACAACGTGGCCAAATTAAAGAGAATGTCCAAGTTGACCTATCCATTAACATAGATGATCAAGTGAACTCACAAGATATGGAAGCCAAGGTTAGCAGAAATGACTTTAAAACAAAGATCAAGTTTTTGATTGGTAGAAAAAACATTTTATGTGGAAAACTTGAAAAAAATTAAGTGCTATCAATGCATATCTAACTCAATGCACATGTCATCTTGCCACTTATCAAAGCAAGTTAGAGAATGTTTGTGATAGCCAAGTGTTATGGGGGTTAATGTCTGACAATGTTATCATTCCAATAATAAGTTGGGAACTACTATCAGAGTATTTTGAGTGTACAAAGCCATGATTGTTTCCCAAATGCCTCATTCTCCATACTAATTTCATGCCACCTCAGCATAATGTTTAGTCTGTTTAATTTGTAATTCAAAGACATTGATTTTTGATGGAGTGTTAAAGTTTCTTGAATTTTGAAGGATTTTTTAACCTTTCTAAGTGTTTTCTTTTTCCTATTACTTCTACTTCAAAAAGCTACAATGATAGTCATTTACTATTTAGAAGATAGTATTGTATGTCCTATATGATAGAAGCACAACTTGCATCACTGATTATAGCCTATATAACTAAAATATGAGAGCAACTACTATGACAAGGTAATTGTTGAATAGAAATGGGACAAACATATACATTGGATATACAAAATACATTTCAAAATAACTTTTAAACTTCTAACTCTATCAATGTGCTTTCTATCCACTCATGTGGTCTAGCCCATTGTGCCTTCCATCCCTCTCAGAATCTTATCACCTTGAATGAATTGCCTATAGGGGTGATTCACAACCTCAGCCACTGGTAACCCAGTAATGACAACAAGTGATACTACTTCTACAGGAGCTTCTCTTTCTTTCCTTTCCTTCATTCTTTGTTAATTTATCTCAGCCATGAAATTCTCCAGGGTAGGCTCAAAGGGAGTATGTTGATTTGAGTAAAGCAAGGTTCTTCATGAAGATCTCTGCACTTATTCTATCCATCACTCTCTTCCCATCTACACCCCTACTCAGATGGTCCTAGTTCTAGTTTTTGATCCTCCAATCGAGGCAAGGTAGCTCCCCCTTCCTTATTTCATTTCATCTTAATGTACATTACATGGAACTTGAAGTTCATGTGGCAATGCTATAGAGCCTTTAGAAGTTCTTTTTCTTGGAGAAAAATTTCCACCTGACACCTATGCTCAACACAATTATTAATTACCAGATATGCCCTGGATCCCTGAAATTATAAGAATGGATGGTGTTCATAAGCAAGGGATCTATTCAAAGTTCATCATGATAGTGATTTTCCTAAAAATCTATCTTTAAAACACTACTTCTACACACTTCATCGCATATCACCCCTCATTCTACAACTAATAGATTGATGTATCCAGAAGCATAAATGAATTGTGGCCAATTTTATGTAACGGTGAAAAGTTGTAGAATTATTTCTAATGGACTGACCTTTAGCATAACAAACTACTTACTACAGACTATGAATTTTTAAATCTACCAAGCAACCACATTTCCTTATGAAAAAAAGAAATCCATTTCAACAAAACACCCAATGGTATTGGTTAGCATCTATAGTGGTTGGCCCCTACCCATCAACCAACCTGGCATTCTCACCCTCCTTTTATTTTCTTGGCTCATGATGATCATAATATATTGAGGTCATAAATTAACTCCCCACTGTTCAACTTCTATAAACATAAGATTGGAAATTAATATTTATGCAAGCCACTGAATAGCTTCCATATTTTCGAAAATGCTCATGATCAAATTGGAAGAGAGTTAAAGGAAAAGCAGTTCACCAATGATAAGTTCACATCATGATGAAAACATCATTTGCACTAACACTACAAAGTACTTGTTAGTTGAAATAAAAATTTGGGGTTAAATCTAAATAATGTGCCTTCAAAAATAAGCTACATCGCCACCAACAAATTCTTATATTCAAGATCAACCAAAAGTTTCTTGTAATGGATATATAATGAAATATAATAAATTTACAAAGATCATAGGCCAAACATACAAAAAGAACAAATAGTGTAATTTTTAATTGAGAGCAAAAAAAGAATAAGACTCCTTGCCCTTGATAATGCAAGTAGATTCCAAAAGAAAATCTAGTTAAAAATTTCATTCATTGATATCATAGAGCACATAATTTATAGAGATAGGATATAAATATGCTAGTTAACACTTAGCAAATAACTAAGATTTTGACAAAGAAAAAATATGATCTCCCATCTGTTAGGAATAAACCACATACAGAAATAAAAATTACATGCAAATATAACCAATATCAGAAAATAATAGATCACATAGAAAGGAACACAAGACACCAAGATTTAACATTGTTCACCCAATCCCTAGGCTATGTCCACCAAACAACAAGTCCAATATTATTACAATCCAATGATGATTACAACCTGATTACAATCTATAATCCCTTACAGCTCAATGTCATTCATTGATATCATAGAGCACATAATTTATAGAGATAGGATATAAATATGCTAGTCAACACTTAGAAAATAACTAAGATTTCGATAGAGAAAAAATATGATCTCCCATTTGTTAGGAATAAACCACAGATAGAAATAAAAATTATATGCAAATATAACCAATATTAGAAAATAATAGATCACACAGAAAAGAACACAAGACACCAAGATTTAACATTGTTCACCCAATCCCTAGGCTACGTCCACCAAACAACAAGTTTGATATTATTATAATCCAATGATTACAACCTGATTACAATCTATAATCCCTTACAACTCAATATTTCCGCAAGAAGCAATTTCGTATCACAACTATGAAATAATCCCTAACCCTAAGCCCTTTCTATACAAGTGTTAAACCACTTTAGGGTTATAATTAATAATTACATGTTGGGCCAAAATTTTGATAAAATAGGGCCCAAATATTTTTTTTGCCCCGAGCCCCAAAGAATTTATGAAGTATGTACAATACTTTTTCTAATCAGTCACCACAATCTAACAATCTTCCACTTGGGGATTGATTAGGCTCCACACTAAACAACAATCTCCCACTTGGAGACTGATCCTGTAACAATACTGCTAACACATGGGGATCCCATTAGATCAAACCACCCTAGACTCTGTTGTTCTTGATTGCTATTTAGTCTAGAAGACCAACCGAAGCTAAAGAGGAATTCAACTTCTCCCTTGTCACTACCTTGGTAAACATATCCACTAGATTTTCATCTATATGTATCTTGTCTAGCTTTAACTGTCCATCCTCCAAACCTAATCGAATAAAATGGTACCGCAATTGTATGTGTTTGGTCTTTGAATGCAGAGCTAAATTCTTCACAAGATGAATGACACTCTGACTATTTGTAAACAAGTAATTATCCTTCTAAGGGTGTCCCAATTCTTCTAAGAAGAACTAAAGCCATATCATATCCTTGGCTGCCTCTATAGTAGCAACATACTCTACCTCTATAGCGGATAAAGCATTAACCTTCTGTAACCTAGAAACCCAACTCACGGTTGCCTTACTAATAGTAAAGACATGACTTGTAGTACTCTGCCTAATATCAATATCCCCTGCCAAATCTGAGTCAACATAGCCCGATAAATCAGTAGTAGAGCCCCCAAAGTGTAAACACTTATTGGATGTTCCTCTCAAATAGCTAAGAATTTATTTGACTAAATTTCAATGCTCAATTCCTGGATGACACATATATCTGCTAACGACTCCCACTACATGTGCAATATCTGGCCTTGTACATACCATAGCATACATCAAGCTTCCTACAACTAAAGCATAGGGTACCTTGGACATCTTTTTTTCCTCTGCTTATGTCTTGGGACACATCTCCTTAGTCAACTTCAAATGACTAGTTAAAGGTGTGCTAACAACTTTAGCATTCTCCATAGAGAAATGTTACAACACCTCCTCAACATAATCAGCCTGAGATAGCATCAATTTTTTGTTCTTCCTATCTCTGCAAATCATCATACTAAGGATTTTTTTTGCTGCCCCCAAATCCTTCATAGAAAATGCATGTGCTAATTGGCATTTTAGCCCTGTAATATGATCCTATAGGATTTGAGCAAAAGCACACAAAAAATCCATGAAGCCCAAGAAAACTCGCATGCAGAAAACCTATCACGGAGAGGAAAAAGATAAGAAGAGGCAAGGGTTTGATCTGAAAAACTTAGACAAAGAAAATATTATTCAACGGATCTTCATAATGAAAAATACAAAGAGATCAATCCTTATAAAAAGAAATCAAAACCCAAAAAGAGTAACCTAAAGCCTAAAAAAGCTAGGTTGCACAATATAATTAATAAAATATTAATTATATGCACCTACAAGATAGCTTAAGAAAATTAGAGTAATAGAAAACTTAATTAATTAAATCAAAGTGATTTAATTAATAAGTGCAAACAAATAATTACTCTAACACCCCCTCTTAAGCAAAGCTCAGGAGGTAAGCTAACCTAGCATAACTATGAAAGCATAAAATTGGATCTTGACAACAAGGCTTAATCAGGTACCCAATCACAACAAAATCCTACTCCAAAAAGAGATAGCAAAGAATGTTCCAGAAGAAGGAACAAAGAAAGATCATGAAGAGAACCACTGAAGCATGAAAATCCACAAATCTCTATCAAAAATGTTGATCTATAGAACCTCCATGGAAATAGAAGGCACAAACCAAGCATGTCTATATGGTAGATGATCCATCTCATCGAAATGCATAGGTAGCCAGCCACTACAATCACCTAGTATGTAGGATCAGGTACTAAATATGTAGCTCACAACAATGACCCATCAACCAAATAAGCATAGAACAAAAATATAACCCCCCCTCAAGGCAAGTGAGTTGACAGGTAGTTAAAAAGGTGGGTCAAAAAATCTCCTACAGCACAGGAACCAGACACATCGAAAGTGAGGTACAAACACCTATAAAGGCACGTGTTACTGACACTACATGAGGCAAAAGAGGAAGAGGGCACAAAACTGGCAAACAACTATCCTCCCCATGGCACTTTATAAAATAGTGTGAGTACAACAAATGGCAATGATGAAAAGGATCCCAAAATGCAAGAGTGGCACTTTATCTCAGTGTTTTTGCATAAAGATGCTTACAATGAATATCAACAATGATCAGAAAGGGAAAAAAGCTGATACAAAAGATAGTACAGCCCAAAAAAAAAGTTCCCATGCCAAGAAAATGATCCTCGGACTTGAAACACCCAAGATATCCATCATAGAGCAAAAATGCCAAAAACATGATAGAAAGAGCATGGGGTAGAATCTGGAAGAAATTACATCATTTCTAAGAAGTAGACAAAACCAGGTTTCCAAAAATATCACGTTTTCAAAAAATAGAGATGGGATGCACAAGAAACGCTCATTGGAGTCAAAAATAGAACTTCAGACTTTAACTCAGTATGCTCAAGATATGGCCAAAAAAGTGTGAGCAGGTCAAAAAGGAACCCTGGAGAGCCTGCAGGTGTGCTAATGTAGTGCTAACATCAGTATTTTACAGTAAAAAATTTGATGGCCAGTGGACTGTCACAACAAAAAAGGGACTACCACGTGGCAGTGCGGGCCCAAAATGGTGACATGGAGGGAAGATGTGGTAAGGGCCATGTGGCACCCATGTCATGTGTCACCTGCTGAATGGTGCTGACTAGCTTGAAAAAGCCATGCAGGCTACTAAATAGGTGGAGCCACAGGAGGGCGGCGGCCGCAAGGGCTGAAGATGTCAGTGGGGTTGTGGTGGAGGAGGAGGAGGAGTGGCACTAGGGTGGCCGTGGAGCAGCAGAGGCTGGTGGGTGGCACCACAATGGCACCGTAGTGCTATTACCAACAGCTTTGGCATGTGAGCCACGTGGTGGTGACATGGTGGTAGCCGCTGGGTGACAGTGCCTTTGGCCACTTTTTTATACTTTTTTTTTCTCTCAAAAATCGTGTTTGTACGGACTCCCGAGGGACAAAAAAATTTGCCTGATGCTACAGAAGCCAATTCTTTTTTTTAATATGAATCTTGACAGTAAACGGCCTTTCAAATCTAATGACAACGTCTGTTTAGCCTCAAATTGCTCCAAAAATTAGTGACCCCCCTATTTTCTCAAAAATACTCAAACAAACACCAGATCTAATTTGCCAAACCCTTGTTCTCCCTTTTTCTTGAAACACTGAACAAGCTACAATAGATCTGGCTCTAATACCATGTAGGATTTGAGAAAAAGTGCACTACAAATCCATGAAGCCCAAGCAAACCTGCATGCACAAAACCTGTCATGGAGAAGAAAAAGACAAAAAGAGGCAAGGGTTTGATCTAAAAAACTCAGATGAAGAAAATATTATTCAACGGATCTTCATAATGAAAAATACAAAGAGATCAATCCTTATAAAAGGAGATTGAAACCCAAAAAGGGTAACCTAAAGCCTAAAAAAGCTAGGTTGCACAATATAATTAATAAAATATTAATTATATGCACCTACAAGATAGCTTAAGCAAACTAGAGTAATAGACAACTTAATTAATTAAATCAAAGTGATTTAATTAGTAAGTGCAAACAAATAATTACTCTAATAGATCCATGTTAGACCCAGCAACAAGCATATCATCAACACATAAACATAAAATAATGTAGCTATCATCATCCAACCTCTTAAAATAAACACAATGATTTGAATGACACCTATTGTATCCATGCTCATGCATAAAACTATCAAATTTCAAATACCATTACCCAGGTGCTTGTTTCAAGCCATATAAACTTTTCTTCAATTTGCACACTAAGTTCTCCTTACCTTTGACCTCAAATCCCCATGGCTAAACCATATATATCTCTTCATCCAAATCACCATGAAGGAAGGTTGTTTTAACATCAAGCTACTCTAAATGAAAATCTTCAGTAGCCACAATACTTAAGATAGTATGGATAGAAGTCATTTCAACAATAGGAGAAAATATCTCATCAAAATCAATGCCCTTTTTCTGTGCAAATCCTTTTAAAACTAACCTGGTTTTAAATCTTTTCTTACCTCCATCCTCTTCTTTTAACCTGTAAACCCACTTATTCTGTAAAGCTCTTTGACCTATAGGAAACTTGCATAAATTCCATGTCTTATTCTTCAACAAAGAGTCCATTTTGTCTTTCATTGCAGACTTCCATTGAATCTTAGTATCCACCTATATAGCTTCATCATAACACTATAGTTCACAAACACCAGTAAGTAAAATTGAATACAAAGAGGGAGAAAATCTTTTTGGAGGCCTAATTTGCCTTGCTGACCATCTAACATTCACTGATGTGTGTTGTATTTTTCATTGCAGTTGTTGCACATCAAGAGGGATGGCTGGAACATCTTCTTTTGGAGTATCATCTAGCACTACATAATCATCTTCTTTCTTCTCATGTTGCTACAACAGATCTTTGTACAACACTTTCTCATTGAATATGACATCCCTGATTCTTACAATTTAATAATTTTCAAAATCCCAAAGCCTATAACCAAATTTATTCATGCCATATCCAACAAATACACATTTCTTTGACTTAGCTTCCAGCTTGGTTCTATTTTCAGAATCTATATGAGCAAATGCTTCACAACAGAAGGTTTTGAGAAAAGAATAACTCACTTTCTTACCAGTCCATGCTTCCTCTAGAATACCACAACCCAAAGGAGTAGAGGAAACTCTATTAATCAAATATAAAATAGTATTGATAGCCTCCACCCACATGTGTATGGGCAACCTAGCATGCAACCTCATGCTCCTTGCACGCTCCATTATAGTCTTGTTCATGTGTTTAGCTACTCCATCTTCTTGTAGAGTCCTTGGAACAATTTTTTGTCTATGAATACCATTAGTGGAGCAATAATCTTCAAATTCATGACTGCAATACTCACCAACATTATTAGATCTAAGACATTTTAATTTCTTACCAGTCTCATTTTCAACCAAGCATTTCCATTTCTTAAAAGTTTGAAATACATCAGATTTCTATCTAAGGAAATAAATACATACCTTTCTAGTTGCATCATCAATAAATGTAACATAATAATGAGAGGCTCCAAGGGAAGATACCTAAGCTGCTCTCCATACATTGGTATGCACAAGCTCTAATTTTTCCTTTTTGTTTTCCTTCCCTGTCTTTACAAAACTCACTCTCTTTTGTTTTTCATACACACAACTTTCATAGAAATCCATATTAACATATTTTAGACCTGGTAAAACATTCTTTGAATGAAGTACTTTCATACCTTTCTCATTCATGTGCCCAAGTCTGTTGTGCCATAATGGGGTATATGCAGGATCATGGTGTGCCAAAAAATGGTGATGTGAAAAAATAGAGTTTAAAAAAGTCTAAAAGCATTTCAAAATCCACTCTGACTTTTTTCCACCCATCCTAATACCAAACCTAAAAAGTAGGCCCCCAACCCTTATCGGGTATCTAATATCATATTGGATACTCGATAACTATCACCGTTATTTTGAAAAAAACACAACCCGCAGGTTGTGTTTTCATAGTGATAATGCATTTTCTTGCTTGAATATCTATTTTTTGATTGGATATGCGATAAGAGGTAAGGTTTTTTTTTTTTTTTAATCAATTTTAGTATAAATTTATTAAATTTTATTATAAATTTGTTAGTTTTAGTTGAATTTGTTAGAATTTAGGTTTTTTTTTTATAGAGATTGTTAAAATTTAAGTTTTTTTAAAATATAAATTATGTTTTGCAAATTAATAGGTATGGCAGACCAAAATGATGATACTGAGGCAAGGAATGATGTTCCTTGTAACCCCCCACCAAATGATCTAGTGCCCTTGAAAAATCATCCACCAAATGAACTTTTACCCCCTAAAAACCCTCCTCAAATCAAGGATTTGATATTTGAAAATATCAACGAATTGAGGACTTTGCGAATAACATATAATAATGTACCTGTATTGGCTCCTATGTTATCCATGTTAAACACCATAGTGGATAACATTGAAACACTTACTAATGAACAAAATGTTGCTCTTTGTTGGCGTGATGAAATGCATGAGATGTTTAATGATGGGTTGGACTATGATGAGGTTGTGGCCCTCAATATAAGTAAAGATGATTTGGTTGCCCTTTTTGTGAACCCAAAAACTTGTTTGCCAGTTGATCACAAAAGCCTGAACTATCAATTAAATGGTGCACAAATGACACCATACATGTGAACTTTTGGGATTGTAGTGGATGGTTTTTGACATCCCTCCACATAGCAATTTAGAGGTGCCATTTTATTTCATTAGAAAATTGTATGCAGAATTTGTGTTGAAACTCAAAGTGAAATATTGGAGCATGAAGCCCAACATGGGTGTAGGACTAGGAGCTCCTCAGGATAGACCCTCTTCCTAGCGAAAGAAAGTTGGCACTTTTGTCGCCCCTACTAATGTCTCCCCCCCTCCTTGAGTGTAGCATCCTGATATTATCACAAAGGCTAGCTCTTAGACCATTAGAGCCATCCATAGGCTAAGTAGCCTATTGATATCTCAAGCTAGGTCAGTCCTACCTCCCCATGTTGATGATGTTGGCACGAGTTCATCATCGGCTAGCTCATCACATGTTTGTGTGCCTCATACTTGCATTACATGCAATAATATTTGTTTAGGTCCCATAAGTGATCTTCCTAAGTATCAATTTGTATTAGATGAGGACACACTAGATGCACATGCAGAGACTACAAACCATGATGCGAGAGAGGAGGGGCATGCAGAGACATGGACTCCTTCTATGTCAGTACATGTATACATTTTTTTGTTATGACATTTGTTATTTAATGTTAATTTTTATAATAGAGTAATTTTAATTTTTAAGCCATACTTACTTATACATGTATGTGATCTTCATTCATGTTTAGTTGATGACTGAGGAGGAGATGAGACAGGTTGATGATGCCACGCTCTCGGCTATTTGAGACATCTACAGTACATTATGTTGTGTTCTCATTATTTTTTCTATTTGATATTGTAGCATATATGGTTTCTAATCTTTCTTTTATCTTGCAGGTACCACCTATCCCTAGAGGACAAAGTGCAAGGGATGAGCTAAGACTAATTGACAAAGGAAAGGTAATTAGGTTCTTTCTATTTGATTAAATATTGATGCATTCTTGTAAAATATTTGTGGAAATGAAATTTAATTACATTCTTTATTGTATAGGGTGTGGCTACTGGCAATGAGCCCATACAGATTCTGCATCGTAGATGTTCAGGCATTTCTATTTGCACTGAGAGCTCCATTGTATGTATAAGTATCATTTATTTTTTATTTTTCTTATCTTCATAAATAAATTCAAAACTGATTTCCATGATACTAAAAACTACTATTTTGTATCTCATAGGAAACTCCTAGTGCACATGAGGTTGGATGGGAGAGTTTTGTATCTTTGATGATGCAACCACTATATCCTAAGGAGGAGCCTACACTAGTAAGTTGTAGTTTGAATTATCGATTAAATATGTTATAAATTTAGCATGCTATGAATTATAATGTTATATTTTAAGTTGTAGATTCATCTGACAAACATATTTGAACATACACAGGCCACAATTAGCAAGGTATAAGCATTGATGAGGGCATACGAGAGGACTCCTGACTGGCAGAGGAGGTCAACGAGAGAAGGTATTTATTATGAAATTTTAATAGTATAAAATATCATTAATAAAAAGATCATTATGCATTTGAGCAATTTAATGTTAGAACAAAGAATCATATAAATTTTGTAGTCTAACTTTGGATTTTCCTTTTTTGTTTATGTAGGAGGCATCTGATTCACCTAGTGCAGCGAAGAGGCTGCATTTTGATCATCCACTAGCATCCTAGGATAGTATAGTTGTCATAGAATGCACCATGAGACATTTTGAGATGGCATATGCCACATTTTTTATAGAAACATTGATATTATACACATTTTGTATATGGATCTATGTACTTTGATATATATTTGTGTAATTTGTCTATGGATACATGAACTTTTATATATATTTGTGTAATTTGTCTATGGACACATGTATTTTGATATATATTTTTGTCATTAATGTGCACAATGATATACATACTAATTTAGTATCTAGTATTGTTCAATTTATCGTGGATCATGTGTATTGTTCATGTTTATGGAATATCATTAATTTTGATCATGTTTGTTATATTCGATTCAAATACAATAATTTGTGAATAACATTTTAACAACCTTTATTATCAAATTTGGATGCAATGTTTAATTTGAAGTGCTATCATGACATAAACATGTTAACCTCCTACACAAGGTTCACATAACCCCAGATTTGATTTTAAACTCCACCTTCAACCTTGAAACTAACTCTTGGTTTCAAATCTAATCTCAACACACTTAAGGACTCCACTCCTCAACCATGGATTGTATTCCCAACCAAGAACTCATTCCTAGACTCATAATCTTTGATAACTAGCCCTTCACTTTGTTACTATCCTCATACTACAACTTTTCAATTTCAACATAGCCTCAAAATATCCCAACTTAAGAGACTTGATTGGATCAAACCTTTTTAACTTGGTTCCCCAATACCATACCCATATGAATAACATCTATACATTTCTCACATTGATCAGATTACCCATACTAATCGACTTAACAAAACTAGCTTCATTAATGCATGTTATCATTTCATACCTTATATAGGTGTTTCCAACCTTGTATGGTCATGCTCAAACCCCTAATTGACTCTTTACACTCATTTTCACTTTGCAAGAAAAAGTTATGACTCATTTTCCATTAGCATTTGATAGTTCATCGATAGCTCTCACGAGCTCCGAGTTATGGCCCTCGGAAGATCAACCTCAAAACACACTTAGATCACCTTGGAGTCTCCTCAGTACAGGGTGGTTGCGGACGATGGATGGTCTCCATGGCCAGAACAAGGGCATCACTAGGGTTCACCCACCCATTCGAAGCTAATGGCACTAATGATTCGATGCCAATATCAGTGGTTTCAAAGTTACATTGTGGTGCACCTATGAACTGAGGCGCACTGCGAGTTTTGGCATTGAGCAAGATCGTTGTGCCGAATCCAAATGGAATATGATCTCTCAAAAATGAGATATGTTATTTTAGGCCTTAGCATCACCATCATGTAGCATTTGACATTTCATCGATAGCCCTCATGAGCTCTGAGTTACGACCCTCAAAAGATCAACCTCAAAATGCACTTAGAGCACCTTGGAGACTCCTCGGTACAGGGTGGCCACGAAGGATGGAGGGTCTTTGCAGCCAGAACAAGGGTGTCACTAGGATTCACCCACCCATCCAGAGCTAATGGCGCTAACAATTCGATGCCAAGATTAATGGTTTCTAAGTTACACTGTGGTGCACCTATGAACTGAGGCACATTACGAGTTTTGGCATCCAGTGAGATCGCTATGCCAAATCCAAATAGAATATGATCTCTTGAAAATGAAATAGGTTTTTTTAGGCCTTGGCATCACCATCCTATAGAAATTGATGATTCATCGATAGCCCTCACGAGCTCCGAGTTACAACCCTCAGAAGATCGACCTCGAAACACACTTAAAGCACCTTGGAGACTCCTCGGTATTGGGTGGCCATGGACGATGGAGGGTCTCCGTGGCCATAAAAAGGGTGTCACTAGGGTTCACCCACCCATCCAAAGCTAATGACACTGATGATTCAATGCCAAGATCAGTGGTTTCAAAGTTATGTTGTGGTGCACCTATAAACTAAGGCACACTACGAGTTTTGGCATTGAGCGAGATCGATGTGCCGAATCCAAATGGAATGTGATCTCTTAAAAATGAGATAGGTTATTTTAAGCCTTGGCATCACCGTCTTGTAGCATTCAATGGTTCATCAATAGCCTTTATGAGCTCTGAGTTACGACACTCAAAAGATCAACCTTGAAACGCACTTAGAGCACCTTGGAGACTCCTCGGTACGGGGTGGCTGCAAATGATGGAGGGTCTCTGCGATCAGAAAAAGGGTTTCATTAGGGTTCACCTACCCATCCAAAGCTAATGGGGTTGATGATTTGATGCCAAGGTCAGCAGTTTCAAAGTTACGCTATGGTGCACCTATGAACTGGGGCACACTGCGAGTTTTGGTATTGAGCGAGATCATTGTGCCGAATCCAAATGGAACATGATCTCTCAAAAATGAGATAGGTTATTTTAGGCCTTAGCATCACCATCTTGTAGCATTCAACATTTTATTGATAGCCCTCACGAGCTCTGAGTTACGACTCTCAGAAGATCGACCTCGAAACACACTTAGAGTACCTTGGAGACTCCTTGGTACAGAGTGGCCATAGACGATGGATGGTTTTCGCGGCCAAAACAAGGGTGTCACTAGGGTTCACCCACCTATCTAGAGCTAATGGCACTAATGATTTGATGCCAAGATCATCGATTTCAAAGTTACGCTATGGTGCACCTATGAATTGAGGTACACTACGAGTTTTGGCATCGAACAAGATTGTTGTGTCGAATCCAAATGGAACATGATTTCTCAAAAATGAGATAGGTTATTTTAGGACCAGCATCACTATCTTGTAGCATTCAATGTTTCACCAATAGCCCTCATGAGATCTGAGTTATGACCCTCAAAAGATTGACCTTGAAATGCACTTAGAGCACCTTGGAGACTCCTCGGTATAGAGTGGTCGTAGATGATGGATGATCTCTACGGTCGAAACAAGGGTGTCACTAGGGTTCACCTGCCCATCCAAACTTAATGGCGCTGATGATTCAATGCAAAGTTCAATGGTTTCAAATTTATGCTGTGGTGATCCTTTAATGTTGTAGAATGTTATTTTTATGCACTTTTATGGATGTGTATTTGGAAATATGTGTTACATTTCTTGTGTTGTGCTTGGCATGCAATTGAATAACAAATGATTAAGTTTCTAGTTACAAGGCATACAAAATGTCAACATCATACACCATTCACATACATCACAATGACAATAATTTTAATAAGAACATTAACAAAGCACATTTACAAATTCACATTTAGTAAAGAACCATTGAGGCATTGCAAGAGCCAAGTGCATATAGATTGTCATGACATGTACCAAATGAATACACAAGATGACAAATCACATAAAGTCAAGACCCCCAAATAGAAAAATTAAGACTGGGAAACAAAGCATATCAACAAATCAACACACGAGGAAGTTAGGGAAGCACATGAAAGCAATTAAACTGTTGTTTTCTAAAAATGTTCACATGAAAATAAACAAATCTTCACCAATATAACTCAAGGTTATTTTCATTAAGATAAAAATTTATCAAAGAATGTTCTCCCAATCATTTTTAAACCAATTAATTAATTTCTAACTCAAGATTTTGGAAGACAAAATAACCATTTAATGCCCAAAACCAAGAAAATAAGAGAAAATAACAAATTCATTACCAATCAAAAAAAAACTTGAAGTGAAAAAGTTTGGCATGAGAAATTCGTTCAGAAAATGCACACAAAACAATTTTTTTCTTCCCGAGCTAAATTCGAATTCAACAAGAGATTTTTCAAAAACTTTAAGAAGAATTAAAAGAAGGAAGAATGATAGATAATCCTAAAAGATGAACTTTTCCCTTCAATCAAAAGATTTAATTTAAAATCATAAAAATACACTAAATAACTAAATTAAAATCTAAAATAAAATCCCAAAATTAAAGTATTAATTGTTGAATAAAATATATTGCCCTAAAAAACACTAGTCTATGACAACAAATAATAATTATAACACTAGTTGGAAACTCCTTCCAATGAACCAATGCTTAAATGAACTCACATGCCAACTTGAGACCACTGCACGCATCATACATTAGATGGTGCAACCAGTTCGCAATCACAAATAGGAAGCGCGCGCTTCAATTATTACCACTTGGTAAATGATAGGCCAAAATAAACAATATGTCAATTTCTACCCAAACCATCAATGATAATTATGGATAAGGAAATTAGTTGGTCATTCGATTAACTCCACATTTAACAACCATCTCGGTTATTATATATATTTTTGGGTATGCTAGCTCATCCCTACCAATTCTAGGGAATCCAATGCCTAATTTGTTAGTATGAGAACCAAAGTACATGCACATATATCAAATAGTGAAGGGGTGGGAGACATCATGTTGATCTCAAAAATAAGTGAATCTCTCTTCGTACAAATACATTAGACAAACTCTAATAGAACTAGTAACATAAGTATGTTGTTGACCAAACATTAGTAGATGCATGCATGAGTACATCAATGATTTTTAAAAATGTAAGAAACCACCTAAACAATCAACATTCCATTATTTTGTTTAGCCAACATGTCATCCCGATCAATTATTAACCACAATTATCAAGTAACCCCATTAATGTAGCTAGGTGTTATTTCATTCACAATTCTAAAATGGCTATACATTAACACTAGTACATTGGTATAGCAGTTATGATAATCTCTTTCTACATCCAAGCTAGAGTCCATGGCTACATTACCTTCACAAGAAGCAAGGTTTGGGTGGCAGTACAATAGTTGTGAATAAGTATGTTGACCAATGGTGTCATTACAAATCTCACATATACTTGTATGGTGTTCCATGTATTGATGTGATAAAAAAGTGCAAGGAATGGTTAGTGATTGTGTGTCACTAGGGGTCCTAGGGCCCCTAGGGACATAGGTTGTCATGAAATGCATCGATAGGGGTCATAGGTTAACCTATGACAACTATCGATGCATTTCATGACAACCTATGTCCCTAGGGAATCGATAGGTGTCATAGGTTAACCTATGACCCCTATCGATGCATTTCATGACAACCTATGTCCCTAGGGGCCATAGGACACCTAAGGATGCATTTGGTTGGTTATAATGCATCAAAAGGGGTCATAGGTTAACCTATGACCCCTCTCAATGCTTTTTATGACAACCTATGTCCCTAGGGGCCCTAGGACCCTTAGTGACACATGTGGTTGGTTCCAATGCATCGAGAGGGGTCATAGGTCAACATATGACCCCTTTCGATGCAATTCATGCCAACCTATGTCCTTAAGGGCCCTAGGACCCCTAGGGATGCATGTGGTTGGTTCCAATGCATTGAGAGGGATCATAGGTTAACTTATGAAACCTATCGACGCATTTCATGAAAATGTATGTCCCTAGGGGCCTTAGGACCCTTAGGGACACATTTGGTTAGTTCCAATGTGTCAAGAGGGGTCATAGGCTATCAATGCATTTCATGACAACCTATGTCCCTAGGGGCCATAGGACCCCTAGGGACACATTTGGTTGGTTCCAATGCGTCAAGAGGGGTCATAGGCTATCGATGCATTTCATGACAATGTATGTCCCTAGGGGCCCTAAGACCCCTACGGACACATTTGGTTGCTTATAATGCATCGAGAGGGGTTATAGGTTAACTTATGATCCCTCTCGATGCAATTCAATAGCAACCTATGTCCCTAGGGGCCCTAGGACCCCTAGGGACACATGTGCTTGGTTTCAATGCATTGAGAGGGGTATAGGTTAACCTATGACCCCTATCGACACATTTCATGATAACCTATGTTCCTAGGTACCCTACGACCCCTAGGGACATATTTGGTTGGTTATAATGCATCAAGAGGGGTCATAGGTTAACCTATGACCTCTATTGATGCATTTCGTGACAACCTATGTTCTGAGGGGTCCTAGGACCTCTAGGGATGCATGTGGTTGGTTCTAATGGATTAAGAGGCATCATAGGTTAACCTATGACCCCTCTCAATGCAATTCATGACAACCTATGTCCCTAGGGGCCCTAGGACCCCTAGGGATGCATGTGGTTGGTTCTAATGTGTTGAGAGGTGTCATAGATTAACCTATGACCTGTATCGATGCATTTCATGACAACATATGTCCCTAGGGGTCCTAAGACCCCTAGGGACGCATGTGGTTGGTTCTAATATGTTGAGAGGCATCGTAGGTTAACCTATGACCCCTCTTGATGCAATTCATGATAAACTATATCCCTAGGGGTGCTAGGACCCCTAGGGATGCATGTGGTTGGTTCCAATACATCGAGAGGGTCATAGGTTAACCTATGACCCTTATCGATGCATTACATGACAACCTATGTCCCTAGGGGCCCTCGAACCCTGAGAGACACATTTGGTTTGTTATAATGCATCGAGAGAGGTCATAGATTAACCTATGACCCCTATCAATGCATTTCATGACAACCTATGTCCCTAGAGGCCCCAGGACCCCTAGGAATGCATTTGGTTGATTCCAATGCATCAAGAGGGGTCACAGGTTAAGCTATGACCCCTATTGACACATTTCATGACAATGTATGTCCTTAGGGGCCATAGGACCCCTAGGGATGCATTTGGTTGATTCTAATGCATTAAGAAGGGTCATAGTTGGTCATAGTTTAACCTATGACCCCTCTCGATGCATTTCATGACAACCTATGTCCCTAGGGGTCCTAGGGCCCCTAGGGATGCATTTGGTTGGTTCAAATGCGTTAAGAGGGGTCATAAGTTAACCTATGACACCTATCGATGCATTTCATGACAATGTATGTTCCTAGGGAACCTAGGACCCCTAGGGACGCATTTGGTTGGTTATAATGCATTGAGAGGGGTTATAGGTTAACCTATGACCCCTCTCAATGCATTTCATGACAATGTATGTCCCTAGGGGCCCTAGGACCCCTACAGACGCATTTGGTCGGTTATAATGCATCAAGAGGGTTCATAGGTTAACCTTTGACCCTCTTGATGTATTTTACAACAACGTATGTCACTAGGGGCCCTAGGACCCCTAGAGGTGCATGTGGTTGGTTCTAATGCATTGAGAGCATCATAGGTTAACTTATGATCCCTCTCGATGCATTTCATGAAATCCTCTATCCCTAGGAGCCCTAGGGCCCTTAAGGATGCATTTGGTTGGTTCCAATGTGTCAAGAGGGGTCATAGGTTAACCTATGCCCCCTATCGATCCATTTCATGACATGGTATGTTCGTAGGGGCCCTAGGACCCCTAGGGATGCATTTGGTTGGTTATAATGTATCGAGAGGAGTCATAGGTTAACCTATGACCCCTCTCGACACATTTCATCACAATGTATGTCCTTAGGGGCCCTAGGACACCTAGGGATGCATTTGGTTGGTTATAATGCATCGAGAGGGGTCATAGGCTCTCGACACCTTTCATGACAACCTATGTCCCTAGGGGCCCTAGGACCCCTAGTGACGCATGTGGTTGGTTCCAATGCATTGATAGGGGTCATAGAGGATGCATTTCATGACAACTTATGTCCCTAGGGGCCTAAGGACCCCTAGGAACGTATGTGGTTAGTTCCAATGCATCGAGAGGGGTCATAGGTTAATCTATGACCCCTATCGACGCATTTCATGAAAATGTATGTCCCTAGGGTCCCTAGAACCCCTAGGGATATATTTGGTTAGTTATAATGCATAGAGAGGGATCATAGGTTAACCTATGAACCTATGACCCCTCCCGATGCATTTCGTGACAACATATGTCCCTAGGGCCCCTAAGACCCCTAGGGACGTATTTGGTTGGTTTTAAATATATCAAGAGGGGTCATAGGTTAACCTATGACCCCTCTTGACTCATTCCATGACAAACTATGTCCCTAGGGGCCCTAGGACCCCTAGTGATGCATGTAGTTGCTTCCAATGCGTCGAGAGGAACCCATGATCCCTATCAATGCATTTCATGACAACCTATGTCCCTAGGGGCCCTAGGTCCCCTAGGGATGCATGTGTTTAGTTCCAATGCGTCAAGAGGTGTCATAGGTTAACCTATGACCCCTCTCGATGCATTTCATGAAAACATATGTCCCTAGGGGCTCTAGGCCCCCTAGGGACTCATGTGGTTGCTGCTAATGCTTCAAAAGGGGTCATAGGTTAACCTATGACCCGTTTTGATGCATTTCATGGCAACTTATGTCCCTAGGGGCCCTAGGACCCCTAGGGATGCATGTCATTGATTCCAATGTGTCGAGGAGGTCATAGGTTAAACTATGACCCCTCTTGACACATTTTATGACAACCTATGTTCCTAGGGGTCCTAGGGCCCATAGGGACGCATTTGGTTGGTTCTAATTTGGCAAGAGGGGTCATAAGTTATCCTATGACCCCTCTTGATTTATTTCATGACAACCTATGTCCGTAGGGGTCCTATGACCCCTAGGGATGCATTTGGTTGGTTCTAATGCATTAAGAGGGGTCATAGGTCTATCAATGCATTTCATGACAATGTATGTCCCTAGGGGCCCTAGGACCCCTAGGGACACATTTGGTTGGTTATAATGCATCAAGAGGGGTCATAGGTTAACCTATGACTACGCTCAACACATTTCATGACAACATATGTCCCTAGGAGCCCTAGGACCCCTAGGGACACATTTGATTGGTTATAATATGTCGAGAGGGGTGATGGGTTAATCTATGACCCCTCTCGATGCATTTCATGACAACCTATGTCCTTAGGGGCCCTAGAACCCCTAGTGATGCATGTGGTTGGTTCCAATGCATCAAGAGGGGTCATAGGTTAACCTATGACCCCTATTGATGCATTTCATGACAACATATGTCCCTAGGGGCCCTAGAACCTCTATGGACACATGTGGTTAGTTCTAATGCATTGAAAGGAATCATAGGTCTCTCGATGCATTTCATAACAACGTATGTCCCTAGGGGCCCTAGGACCCCTAGGGATGCATGTGGTTGGTTCCAATGCTTCGAGAGGGGTCATAGGTCTCTTGACATATTTCATGACAATGTATGTCCCTAGGGGCCCTAGGACCCATAGGGATGCATGTGGTTGGTTCCAATGTGTCAAGAGGGGTTATAGGTTAAACTATGACCCCTCTCGATGCATTTCATGACAACCTATTGTTGGAAATATTCAAGATATGACAAGTTACTAAGAGGGGAGGGGTAAATCAGTAACTTTAAAACTTTCCTTTAAATTCACCAGGCATCCATCTATACTACTTCATACATTAGTACTAAAAGATAAAACATTTATCACACAAAAGAACACAATATTTTGGTGACCTAGAAACTTTTCGAATAGAAAGTAAAATTGGGGTGGGGATGATACCCACAAAACTTCAATACTACAGCATAAAGTTGGCTTATTAAGGCTTACATTGACCACTTCTGGTGATCTTCCTTGTTAGGAGCACAAAGGACTGCTAGGTCGACCTTGTTAGAGGATTTACAAACATACAATGAAGTATGCACTCGATTAAGAGATTTTTACAAAGACTGTTAAGTCTACCTTGTTAAAAGATTTAGAAAATTGATTCACCTATTAAGATGAAGTAGCGGATCTGCTTACAACTGATTGTTGATAAGATCCTTTACACATTGATCACCTTATGTGATGAATATAACTTTTTTGTCTTTGTATTGACCTTTTTGTATTCCTTGAACTACTGTTGATAATCTTTCGCATGTACTTCTCAAAAATATTTCATATCACTTCGCTATTGCTTCATACATGTGATATCTTACAATACACCTTAAATATATACCTTTCAAATTTACAAAACTGCAAGGTCAGCCAAAACACAAGTGAACAAATGCATTACAAAGTCAGCCCAATAGTAAATAACTCGAGTTCACTAAACTAACTCGGTGACCTTCTGATACACGGTGTTCACTACATTAGTTGACATCGTCATGCATTCCATAGAAATGAAGGCTCAATCCATACTAATCACTCGATGTAGTTGTAAACTCTGACCATTGGTGACTTGGTAGATGTAGTGTCACTCGGTAGATACTACATACTAAGTTTACCCTTCTTCACTCGATAAACACTACTTCCAACACTCGATTTACATTGAATCTCCATGACACAAACTTACTGCTCGGTAGACATTGTAAAGCATGGTAGACAATGAGAAGCTTGGTAGACACTGCTAGTCTTCACATTGCCTATATTTACTCAGTAGCTACTGTCTGCTCGATTTAAACTGTTGAACTCTTCAAAGCTTGGTTGACATTGGAATGCTCGGTGAGAGTAGAGAATTAAGTGTTGAGTTCGGTAGCCATATTGATATGGATAAGTGTTGTCACTAATGGAAATACTAATTTAATGCCAACAATCTCCCCCTTTAGCATTAGTGACAAAACACTTATAAGCCAAAACATATGTACATAAACTAACTCACTAATTTTTTGAATTTTGGTTTTTCAATATTGATCTTTGTAAAGCTGTTGCATATACATTTCTAAATATATCTCCTTGATGACACATAATGTATATACAA
The DNA here is from genome assembly GCA_028749045.1 of Cupressus sempervirens. Lineage (NCBI taxonomy): Eukaryota > Viridiplantae > Streptophyta > Pinopsida > Cupressales > Cupressaceae > Cupressus > Cupressus sempervirens. The sequence continues at coordinate 348,916,986 of CM053792.1, read as the reverse complement.
AGATACTTAAATACATAGCTATACACATATACATGCTAACTGTAGTGAGTGCTATCTCCCCCTTTCTTATACTAATATCTCTCTTTTATATACAAAATTTCCTTTTTTACTTACACTGATATCTCTCCCCTTTTTGACAGTAATGCCAAAGGGCTACATATACTACCTATATAGTTACACCAAAATGAGAGAGAAATTCTTGATGTACCTTAAGAATGAGCGAGAATGAGGTATCCCAATTTTCTTGCAAAATTTTAGCGGTGGAGAGAGCAATCTGAACATCTGCTGATAATTTGATCATGTGATCTACCACTGAGAAGTTCTGATCCTAGACCAATGTCTTGTAATGAGCAATATGTTTCTGCATTGTATCCATTATTGGCAAGATCATGTTCTAAATATCAATCAAGGTTGCTCTTATTCTTACTTCTTCTCTTAGAAGTTCTGCCTGCACTTCTGCTAGATACTTCACCTTGGCGTGATGAGAGGAGCTGGAAGAGGGGTCAACCTGCAACTTTGATGCACTAGATTTCATGTCAGCATCAATCTTATTTAGCTTCTCCTTTATTTCATTGGTAAAACCAGACACATCACAAAGTTTGGCAAAAAGTGATGTTGCATTATTAAAAGAATTTTTAAAATTACCCAAAAATGTGGACAACTTCACTTGTTTGATTGCAATCTGCTGAGCAATATGCTCCAACACCTTGTTATCAAACTTCCTTTCAGCCTTTTCAATTGGCTTCTCTTTTCCAGAGGAGTCCTCCTTATATTTCTATACAACCTCTTCTAACTGAATCAAAATATATTGAGTGGAATCCACTTCAATACTTATAGCATCTATAATTATATTCTTGGCATTTTCAATTATTCTGTACTCCTTATCCCTTTCAAACCTTAGCTGCTTCTGCGTAGCTTTCTTCTCTATGAGTTGACTGGCTAACCTCATTTCTTCAATAGTAGCAGTCCATAGTCAATCTTAGATATTATTATCTCTATGTCTAAGTTAATGTCTTCTTCAATTTTTTTTCTAGTGATTAGAAGTTTTAATGGTTGCCTTTGTTTTACTTCAGTGATGACTGGTTTGACCTTTGGAACAAACACAATAGTAGAGATAGAAGGGCTAGCAGTGAAAAATGGAATAGGGCTTAAGGATCGAATGCCAATAGAAGTACTAACTGGACCAAAAACTGAAACACTTCTCAAAAATGGTGCCACACTCGGTAGAATACCTATAGAAGTGTCTGAACTAACTAGAATCGAAGTAGATGTAGATAATGCTAATGAAAACAAAACTATAGAACTTACTGATGCACTAACTTAAGATGCAGAAGCAGAGGGAGCTAACTTGGTAGTTGAGGAAGTAATAGTCAACTCAGTAGATGAAGTGCTTGACACTTCCATTATAGACACTTGGAGCTAGGAGGTGGCTAGTGAAGATTGAGAAATTGATGTTGTTGATGTGCTCACAATCTCACTAGTAGAAGCTATCTCCACAGATGTGATATTATGTGGTGAAGTGTGAGGAAGAGATGCAATTTCTTTTGTTGCAATTCTGACCTAATCATCTTCATCCATTTCTTCCTCTTCTACTTCTTCCTCCTTTCCTTTTTCATCCATTTCTTCTACTTCCTCCTCCTCTTCTTTCTTCTCTTCCATTAGAGCATGCAATTCACCTTCAGTAACTATGATGGAAGGAGTGTTGTCATCATTATCATCATCATTACTATCATCATCTTTAATAATAACAGTTTCATCTGATGGCTTGTTGAGATGATATACATCTCTCCAGATGTCTGAGGCATGCTTAACCACTGATTCTATGTTATTCATTAATATAAAACATGAGTTAAGCTTTAGAATCATTTTGTCTTCATGCTCTTTTATTGCCTTCTTTACTTTTGCATTAGTCAGATTAGGTACTAACTATCTCAACTATTGTTCAAAGATGTCTTTTACAGTTTGCATCGTGTTCTCCCATCTAACTTGGATTTTGGCAAAAAGATCTACATGGATTTGAGGTTGCATTTTAGCAGGGGAGTATTTCCAAACACCCATCTTCTCCATGACTAAGTCCTCAATCTCTTTCTACTCAGTTGGAGTTTGATTCTCATATTTAAGAACTTTGAAGTTACAAATTCCTACTCCAACTCTTAGTTGTTTCATCCTTTCCTCAAATTAGGTGGAGAGCAAATGAATACAAGTTTAGTTTTACCTTTCCTACCTCTCCTGGAGAACACTATAGTTGGTTTCTTTTGAGGTTTAGTGATAATCACTCTACCTTTCCTCTTCATTGGTTCCTCTTTATCCTCCTCTTCATCCTCACCCTTGCCCTCGGTAACCATTAGAGGACCTTCAACTATCTTCAATTTTGCAATCCTCTTCTTGCCTTTGATGAGAGCTTGAGGAATCTTGATACTGAGCTCTATCCTCCTCTTGGCTTCCTCATAAGTACCAAATGCAAGAAGATTTGGATTGGCTAGCTCATTTACTAAAGCCTCAATAATGTCTCTAGCTTCATCAATGTTAATTTCCTAAGGCAATGGTTTTACCCATGCCACTCTCGGTATGTGATGGGGACACAACCCAAGCACAAAATGGACACAACAAGAAAAGGAAAATTGTATTAACTGTAAAAATAAGCTAGTACATTCACTACAGAGAAAATAGACTTCAAAACATGCCCTAAGGGCTTACAATAGCACAAAATTGGAGATAATTTCTCCTTTTTGGTACCTCCTCTCAATTTCCACTCTGAACTGCCTTTTACAATGCCAAAAATGTCCTTAAATAGACCCCAGAGGGTTAAGGACTAGGAGTACATTCTAGAAAGTGCTAGTAGGCATCCATTGACCAAGTAGAAGGCTCCAGAAGCCGCGTTAGAAGTTGGTGCAAATGTAGAAGAATCCAAAAATGGTAATCGAACTTTTAGGAGGCATAACTTTTGAACCGTAGCTCCGATTGACGAACCGTTTACATTTTCGAAAAGCTCTCGAAGCGCTCTATAGCCCTATGGACCAGCTTTGCTCATCCCCAATTTTTTGGCCCTTTTCAAGGTCATTTAATGCCCCTAACCTAACTTTGAAGCATTCTTAAGAGGTCTCCAAAAATTGAAAAACTGCGATAACTTTCAAACCGTGGGGCCTTTTGACTTGATTCTTTTTTTGGAATGCTCTAAATTGCAATTACATTCATCTGGCCAATTTACACCTCCTAGCTCACCAAAATGATGGCTCAATTACATACTCCTATTTTTTCGGCATTTACATGTATCCCAAGGTGTTCAAATACTCTATCCTAGAACACTGATAGTGGAACTGTGAGAGTTGGAACCTTTATTTGACCCAAATGGGTATCTAGAAATGAAAACTCATGAAACAGAAACTAAGTCTAAGTACATTTTTTTTTGGGTGACATAGGATTGCCCTTATACCTCTGGATGCTCCTGCATTAGACACCCAGGGTAGATTGAAAAGTGACCCTGTCACTTTATGAATGGTAGAGGAAATCCCAAATGGGAAACCTTAGCTGCTGAAATCCAGGTTGAGTCCTTTATCGACCGTCCTTTCCACTTGACCAAATACTCTTCATACTACCTATTTCTGGTGCTCCTACCCACACGATGATCTAGAATGTCTTCTATCTCCTCCTTCTTAAAAGCAGGAATTGGACATGGCTCTAACATCAGTTCCTCATCTGCAACATCATCATGATACTCTGTTAAGTCTGCAATGTTGAAAATAGAGATATGTGAATACCATCTAGCAACTCCACTTCATATGTATTTTCCGAGTCATGTTTCTTTAGAATTTTGTAGGGGCCAAATTTCTTCATTTTTAGCTTGTTGTAAGTACCGGCGGCAAATCTTTCTTTTCGTAAGTGTACCATGACTAGATTCCCTACTTGGAATTCCTTATGTCTTCTCCTTTGATCAGCCCTAGCTTTATACTCTTGATTCATCTTGGTAATTTTTGCTTGAACCTCCTCATGTAGATAATTGATATGTTCAGCAAATTCTTCAGCTTCAACACTTGTCCTTTCCCCTTGCTCTATCTTCCTCAATTCTGGCGCAGTCCTTCGGCTACTTCCATATACAATGTGGAATGGTGATCTACTAGTACTCCTATTTACAGAGTTATTGTAAGAAAACTCGACTTGTGGTAGAATCAAATCCCACCCCTTGGGCTTATCCCCAACTAAACATCTCAGTAAATTGCCTAGACTTCTGTTTACCGCTTCTGTTTGGCCGTCAGTCTGTGGGTGATGTGTGGAACCAAATTTCAATTCTGTTCTCAACTTTTTCCATAATGTTCTCTAGAAATACCCTACAAATTTAGTGTCTCTGTTAGAAACTATACTCCTTGGAAGACCATGTAGTCTTACCACTTCTCTGAAAAACAAGTCTGCAATATGGACAGCATCATGAGTTTTGTGGCATGGAATGAAATGTGCCATTTTGGAGAACCTATCAACCACCAAAAATACTGAGTCATTACCCCTTGGTGTCCTTGGAAATCCAAGAACAAAATCCATACTTATATCCTCCCATGGCTTTGATGGAATGGGCAATGGCTGATATACTCTAGTATTGTGGCTAAATCCCTTGGCAACTTGACAAACCTAGAAACTCTGTACAAACTTCTTCACATCTTGTGAAATCTGAGGCCAAAAATAATGTTTTCTAAGAATGGAAATGGTCTTATCTTGACCAAAATGTCCTGCCATCCCTCCACTATGTTTCTCTTTAATCAGATTTTCCCTCATGGAACTCCTTGGAATGCACAATTGGCTGCCCTTGAATAACATACCATCCTGAATTAGATAGTCTAACCAACTAGTTCTATCTACAGCAATAGACTCTTTACAAGCTTTCCACACTTCAGAAAAATTAGGATCTTCAGGGTACAGATTCTTGAGTTCATCAAACCCAACTACTTTAACTTGCATTACTGTAAGCAACAACTGTCTCCTGCTTAGTGCATCTGTAACCCTGTTAGATTTTCCACTTCTATGTTTGAACACAAATGTATAGCTCTGCAAGAACTCTACCCACTTCATATGCCTCTAATTCAATTTACCTTGGCTATTTAGGTATTGTAATGCCTGGTGATTAGTATACAAAACAAATTCCTTTGGCAATAAATAATGCCTCCATTTCTTTAAGGCCTGAACTATTGCATAGAACTCTTGATCATAAACAAAATACTTCTTCTTTGCATCATTCAATTTTTCACTAAAATATGCAATAGGCTTACCTTCTTGGCTCAATACAGCCCCAATAATGCTGCCACTAGCATCACAATCCACCTGGAACACCTTTCTAAAATCTGGAAGTGCCAACACAAGTTGTTCTATCACCTTCTTCTTCAGCAATTCAAAACTTCTCGCAGCTGCTGCAGTCCATTTGAACTTTTTTCTATCCCCTCTTATTGTGCCAGTTAGGGGTGCACATATGCCACTAAAATTCTTAATAAACTTCTTATAAAAACTAACCAGACTATGAAATGATCTTAGCTCAGTAGCAGACCTTGGAGTAGGCCATTCCAAGATGGCTTTTACCTTCTCTGGATCCATTTTGAGAACTTCAGGTGATATAACAAACCCCAAATAGACTAACTCCCTTTTTGCAAAGATACACTTCTTCAAATTAATTAACAGTTTCTCTTCCCTTAACCTTTCAAGGACACTATGAATATGCAATAAAATTTCTTCCAAAGTCTTGCTGAAAATTAAAATATCATCCAAATAGACAATAACAAATTTTCCCAAGAACTTCTTAAGTACCTCATTCATAAGCCACATGAAGGTGCTTGGGGCGTTCGTCAATCCAAAGGGCATGACTAACCACTCATAAAGACCCTCCTTGGTCTTGAAGGCTATTTTCCACTCATCTCCTTCTCGAATCCGTATCTGGTGATAACCACTCTTGAGATCTATCTTTGTGAAGTACTGAGCTCCACTCAAGCAGTCCATAAGATCATCCATTCTTGGCAAAGGAAACTGATATTTTATGGTTATCCTATTTATAGCTCGAGAGTCTGTACACATCCTCCACTCTCCATCCTTCTTTGGTGCCAATACTGCAGGTACTGCACATGGACTCAGGCTCACTCGAATCAAGCCCTTCCTCAATAGCTCCTGAACCTGTCTATTTAGCTCCTTTGTTTCAGTAGGAGTCATCCTATGAGCAGCCTTGTTAGGAAAACTAGCTCCTAGAATTAGATCTATCTGATGACTGATTTGTCGTACTAGTAGCAATCCTTCTGGAACATTATCAGAGATAATATCTCCAAACTCACCTAGTAAATCTGAAACTTCAAGTGGTATTTCACTACTACCTTCTTTATCTTTCCTAGGAATCAAAGCATAGCACATATGTTGATGTTTCATTCCATCTAAAAACTTTCTTCCATCAACAAGACAAATCCTAGCACTGCTACATACCTTTTCACCTTCCTTTTTCATGGGCTTCAGTTTGTGGTGAACTCCATCATTTGTTAGAGAGTATGTGTTTGCATGACCATCATGTACTACATGTCTATCAAACTGCCATGGTCTACCCAACAATAGATGTCAAACATCCATTGGAATAACATCACAGGGAACTTCATCATGGTAACTCCCAATTTTGAATTTCATGAGACATTGTTCACTTACCAGGACCTTATGATCATCTTTCACCCAAGCAATTTGATAGGGCTAGGGATGCTTTTCCCTCTTGAGCTTCAGCTTAGAAACCATCTCCTCTGACACCAAGTTGTCAGTGCTACCACCATCAATGATCACATCATAACATTTTTCCTCACATTTGCACCTGGTACAAAACAAACTCCTTTGTCCTAGTTCAATCTCACCACTTAATAGGACCCTTTCATTTACCAAGGTCTCTCCTCTTTCTACATCCTCTAAATGTGATGACTATGCATCCTCATCCACATGAGCAACCCTAGCTTGACCCTCATCTCTCCTGTCTGTCCTTCCTTGTCAGTGAGGACATTCAAAGGCACGATGACCTTCTTCATTGCAATGGAAAAAGGTACCACGGAAGCCTCCTCTTCCTTGTCCACGTCCTCTACCTCTTCCTCTCTAATTTCCAAAGTCTTGATCACAGGAGCAGTTGAAACCCTCATTCCTCTAGTTCCTGCTAGTACCCATATCTTCATTTTTTTTTGGGTTTCATTTCGACCTCCAGATGACCTACCGCTTCCCCTTCCTCCTTGACCACACCCTCTTTGTCTCCCTTCAAACCTCTTATTCAGCTTCTCTTCAACTCGTAGGGAAAATTGGTATGCCTCTTCAACGCTGGTCATTCTTACTGGACTTAATTCCTCCTAGATGCTAGGTCGCAACCCAAAAATATAACGAGAAACCTTCTCCTTATTTGCTTCTGCATGCCCTGCTCTAATCAAAAGTCAATAAAAATCCGCTGTATATTCTTGGACTGATCTTCCTGCTTGCTTTAGCCCATGCATCTTCTTAATCAAATCAAGCTCGTAGTCCACAGGAATGAACTGCTTCTTTAATTTGTCCACCATGCGATCCCACCTTGTGATCTTCTCCTTTCCTCTTTTGTTTCTTTCCAATTGAACCTCTTGCCACCAGATTTTGGCATGGCCTTTCAGTTTGGCCTTTGCAAACTTAACCCTGTCTGGGTCCCTAATATCCTCATACTCAAAGTATTCTTCCAGTTCATTGATCCAGTCAATCAACTCATCTAGTTTCAGATTTCCTGAAAATACACCCACATCAATTGTAGGTCTTTTCCCAAATTTGGTAATGGCCCTAAAAAGCCTTTCCTTTTCCTAATTCAAAACTTCCTCGTCAAATTCCCCTTCTAGTCCAATTTCTTCTTCTTCATTGTCATCCTCGCTGTCGTCACGTGCGGCAACATTTGTTCTTCTACAGAGCTCCTCCTGCAATGCTTGTACTTGCCTTTGGAGGGCTCCAACCTCCTCAGGATTAACAGCTCCGACCCTTCCGCCATGCTCTCTTCATGGAGGCATCTTCTTAACTCAAACCCACAACCACACAGTCCTGGTGCAAACTGTCTCACAGTTGGCGCTCTATCTACACACTCAGGAAAACCAGCTCTGATACCACTTGATGGGGACACAACCCAAGAACAGAATGGACACAATAGGAAAAGGAAAATTGTATTAACTGTGAAAATAAGCTATTACATTCAGTACAGAGAAAATAGACTTCAAAACATGCCCTAAGGGCTTACAATAGCACAAAATTGGAAATAATTTTTCCTTTTTGGTACCTCCTCTCAATTTCCACTTCAAACTGCCTTTTATAATGCCAAAAATGTCCTTAAATAGACCTCGGAGGGTTAAGGACTAGGAGTACATTCTAGAAAGTGCTAGTAGGCATCCACTGACCAAGTAGAAGGCTCCAGAAGCTGCATTAGAAGTTGGTGCAAATCTAGAAGAATCCAAAAATGGTAATCGAACTTTCAGGAGGCATAACTTTTGAACTGTAGCTCCGATTGATGAACTGTTTACATTTTCGAAAAGCTCTTGAAGCGCTCTATAGCCCTATGGACCAGCTTCGCTCGTCCCCCATTTTTCAACCCTTTTTGAAGTCATTTTATGCCCCTAACCTGACTTTGAAGCATTCTTAGGAGGTCTCCAAAAATTGAAAAACTGCGATAACTTTCAAACCATGGGGCCTTTTGACCTGATTCTTTTTTTGGAATGCTCTAAATTGTAATTACATTCATCTAGCCAATTTACACCTCCTAGTTCACCAAAATGATGGCTCAATTACATACTCCTATTTTTTTTGGCATTTACACATATCCCAAGGTGTTTAAATACTCTATCCTAGAACACTGATAGTGAAATTGTGAGAGTTGGAACCTTTATTTGACCCAAATGGGTATCTAGAAATGAAAACACATGAAATAGAAACTAAGTCTAAGCACTTTTTTTTTGGGTGACACAGGATTGCCCTTATACCTCTGGATGCTCCTGCATCAGTATGACATCTTGAATGTACACTCTGTCATAGTCCACCATGAAGCATATGTCATCCTTGTAGTCTTCCACAAGCTTGGGTGGGATTCAGAATCTATTGTTCATTTCACCTTTTTAAAGTTTTCACCTATTTCTTCAATGAATTCATTTATCTGATAAAGAACAGGGATGTCTTTCCTCCATATGATTGTGCCCTTAAATGGAAAGAATTTTTGAACATAAAAGAATAAACAAGTAAGCAATGAACCAAACATGAAGGAATTGTTCTTGGAAGTCTTCACACTTTCAATGTTTTTGTTCAATTGCTTCAGTAATACATCTGACAAATCAAATTCAAGGTTCTTCTTTATAACCTTGTATGCTAGGTCAACTGCCTCACAAGGAATGTTGTTTGATTGACTCGAGCTGTAGATCTTATGTGCAATGATATGGATGCCAAACCTAAGCTCTATGTCAGTGACATTGTTTAGTTTCAAACCTCTACCATCCTACTCGGCTAGGGTTTCCTTCTGCAATTCCTCCTGACCTAGGGTTTTCGTTGACTTAGCTTTGCTTAATATTGGTAGACCTATAACCTTGTATATCATCTTCTTTGTAATCAAAATGGGTTGCTCCAACCATAATTGACCATTGTGGAACCGACTCAATATGTATCTTATCCATTTCACTTGGAAATTTCGAGGCATGTGAGGGATATGAGTTAATCCTTTAACTTCCAAATGTTTATGCTTAGGTTTCAAAACTCTGTCAACACACATTACAGCTAGGGTGATATCCATTTCTAGTGTCCCTAATTCTTGAATAGAACATTTAAAGTGAGTTTGAATGTCATTAATTAGGATTACCTTAGGTAGGATTTGCGACTAAGCTCCATAAGGATCAAGTGATTCAGCAACGGCTCGAACAATCTTGAAATTAGGTGCTTTCCATTTGATGCCCTTAACCAACATTTTACAACCCTTATTTGGTTTAGTGTTGCTTCCACTAGTAGATTCCATTGCTACTCAGTAGATGATAAAATTTGTGAAGATCTCACTGCTAAATTGCTCGAGAACACTACAATGCTCTTTCAAATTGCTCTGCTCTTTGAATGTTGTGGATGCGATGAAAAATGAAGTCAAAATTGCCCTTTGGTTGAGAAATTTTCATAAATGCTCAGTGCCATTATGACAAAGTGCATGAGAAACTATCATCCACTAATCTAACTCGAAAAGAGTATCAACTTGGTAGACAAACCAAATTTCCTTTACTCCCGACCTCGCTTGGTAAGGTCTACAACCAACTTTCCTCAGTGGAGTCTGATGCAACTTGGTGAAAGATGTTCTTTCTGTGATCCTAGTGTATCTAAAATACTAATTGGATCATTTGCCTTCCTCATATTTCTTGGAACTACTTATGATTTTCTTGCTAAGTACAACTCCAATACATTCTTAGGAATTTAGTTTGAGGGGATGCAGTCACCCACTTCTTGAGTGACTTCACTACCATGATTCAAGCTTGTATCTTCAATAGATTTAGGAATCCATTGCTGCCTTATTTGTTTTCTTATATTGTTAGCCCTTGCTTTCTTTTCATCTTCAATTTTGCCTATATTCATGCAATTTTTAGCTATATGACCGAGTTCAGTGCATGTGTAACACCTTATAGTAGTATCTTTCTTTCTTAGGTGATGCCTTGCACAATTTATGCCAATGTGTCCATATTCTCCACAATAATGACATTTGCACCAGGTATTGTAGTCCCATCCAAATATTGCCTTTACAAATTGTTCAGCTAGATTGAATGATTTGGATCTGCATTGAGATGCCTTGTGACTATGCTTTGTGACCATGCTTTTTGCATTTGTGACATTTACCTTCAAATTTTGGTTTCTCTTTGCATTCATTGGCTTTGTGACCATGCTAATTGCAGTTGTAGCACTTCCCATTGAATTTTTCTTTTCCATTGCTCCAACATTTGTTTGATGTATGACCAATTTTCCCACTATGATTACATGAGAGTTTTTATTCCTTTTTGCACCTTGCTTGGAAGATTCACCTTGTTCTTCATTGTATCCTAGTCTTGCTTTACCTTTTTTCCTATGAAGATTCTACTCATTTTGTTGATTCAATTGATTCATGTCTTCTTGTGATTTCAACATTCTTTCATTGATTTTTTTTTTAGCATTTAGGTCATTCTTCAATTTTTCAACAATTTGATTTTCACATCTCAGTTCTCTCATTATTCTTTCATTGATTTCCCTTTCATAATTTAGATCACTTCTTATTCTTTCATTCTGTGCTTTGAGAATCCTAGTTTCTTCATTTGCTCCAGTGATTTGATCAATGAGGTCTTCACGCTAATTGGATTGATTTTGTTGTTCATTGTTTCTTCCCTCCAAGTCTTCATTTGCCTTATTCCTTTGTTCCAAAATTTCAGATAGCTTGATTGTTTGGATTTCTTGTTCTCTTCTGAGTTTCCTTACTTCTTCTTGTAGAGAGCCATTTTTTGCTAGGAGTTCCTTGATTGCCTCATTAGCTTCATCTGAGTTGCTTGATGGGAAAGAGTCTTCAATCTTTTCTTCAATATACTGATGGTCATCCATTTGTCTTGCAAGTTCCTTCCTTCTTTTTAGGGATTGGGAAAGATGCTCCTTTGCTTCTTTGAGTTGAGCTATGGCCATTTCCAAATCTAGCTTTTCATTTTCAATAGCCTTGTCAAGTCTGAATATCTCCATTTGTCCTTAGATCTTAGCTCAAGTTGTCAAGCTTCTATCCTAAGAACCACTATGCTCTAATACCAATTTTTGGAAATATTCAAGATATGACAAGTTGTACTAAGAGGGGAGGGGTGAATCAGTAACTTTAAGACTTTCCTTTAAATTCACCACACATCCATCTATACTACTACATACATTAGTACTGAAAGATAAAACATTTATCACACAAAAGAACACAATATTTTGGTGACCCGTAAACCTTTTGAATAGAAAGTAAAATTGGGGTGGGGATGATACCCACTAAACTTCAATACTGCAGCATAAAGTTGGCCTGTTAAGGCTTACATTGACCACTTCTAGTGATCTACCCTGTTAGGAGCACAAAGGACTGCTAGGTCCACCTTGTTAGAGGATTTACAAACATACAATAAAGTATGCACTCAGTTAAGAGATTTGTACAAAGACTGTTAAGTATACCTTGTTAGAGGATTTAGAAAACTAATTCACATATTAAGATGAAGCAGTGGATCTGCTTACAACTGATTACTAATAAGATCCTTTACGCACTAATCACCTTATGTGATGAATATAACTTTTTTGTCTCTGTATTGACATTTTTGTATTCCTTGAACTGCTGTTGATAATCTTTCGCATGTACTTCTCAAAAATATTTCATATCACTTTGCTATTGCTTCATACATGTGATATCTTACAATACACCTTACATATATACCTTTCAAATTTACAAACTGCAAGGTTGGCCAAAACACAAGTGAACAAATACATTACAAAGTCAGCCCAATAGTAAATAACTCAGGTTCACTGAACTGACTCAGTGACCTGATACACTGCATTCACTGCATTACTCAACATCATCATGCACTTGGTAGAAGTGAAGGCTCCGCCCATACTAATCACTCGATGTAGTTCTGAACTCAGTGACCACTGGTGATTCGATAGATGTAGTGTCACTCAATAGATATTGCATACTGAGTTTACCTTCCTTCACTCAGTAAACACTACTTCTTCCAACGCTCAGTTTCATTGAATCTCCATGACACAAACTTACTGCTCGGTAGACACTGTGAAGCACAGTAGACACTGAGAAGCTCAATAGACACTAGTGGTCTTCACATTGCCTATATTTACTCGGTAGCTACTATCTGCTCGGTGTAAACTGTTGAACTCTTCAAAGCTTGGTTAACATTGGAATGCTCAGTGAGAGTAGAGAATTAAGTGCTGAGCTTGGTAGCTATACTGATATGGATAAGTGTTGTCACTAATGGCAATACTAACTTAATGCCAACACCTATGTCCCTACGGGTCCTAGGGCCCCCAGGGATGCATTTGGTTGGTTCTAATGCATCTAGAGGGGTCATAGGTTAACCTATGACCCCTATCGACTCATTTAATGACAATGTATGTCCTTAGTGGTCCTAGGACTACTAGGGACACTTTTGGTTGGTTATAATGCATTGAGAGGGGTCATAGGTTAACCTATGACCCGTCTTGATGCATTTCATGACAACGTATGTCCCTAGGGGCCCTAAGACCCCTAGGGAGCCATTGGAAATGTGTCGAAAGGGGTCACTAGGGGCCTTAGGGACATACGTTGTCATGAAATGCGTCGAATGGGGTCATAAGTTAACCTATGACCCCTTTCGATGCATTTTATGATAATATTATATTTAATAATAATATAATACTATATATTTTAATATAATAATATATTATTAGATTATATAACAATAATTATCATATATGTTACTAGATTATAAGTTTAATAATAATAACAACCATATATAGTATTATATATAATAATAGTCATATAATATTACTATATATATTTAATAACAATAATATTTATCATATATATTACTATATTATATTTAATTATAATTATTATTATTATTATATTTATAACTATATTATATGTAATAATAATCATACATATTACTATATATAATAATAACTATAATCATATATAATAATAATAGTTAATAATAATAACCATAATCATATGTAATAATAATATCAATGTCCACACTTCCCCCAAATAAATTTCCCTCTAAAACCCTCTAAAGTTTCCCTCTCAAATTTCTCTCCAAAATTGCAATTGGAAAATTTCATTCCTCTCAAATTTCCCTCCCTCCAAAATTGCAATTGGAAAATCATTCCTCTCAAATTTCCTTCCAAAATTGTAATTGAAAACTCACGTAGTGATCGAATACCTGATTTTATTTCAGGTATCCGATTAGGCTCAGTATTTACCAAGCCTATTTGGTCAACCTAAAAAACATGTTTGAGAAGGGTTTCACTGACACTCAGACTTCAGGTAGCCATCTAACAATGTTATTTTCATCGAAATTGAATGAAACAAAAAGGGTTTTTTTATAACACTCGAGATTCCATCACTATAATTACTGTCAAATTCTAAGTTTGATAAGTATTTATTAGTTAATTTTCAATGAAAATGATTGTAAAGTGTTGCTTGACATACTAATTGAAAAATAGCTATAACTTTCAAACGATATAACATTTTTTAAATCCAAAAGTTGCATCACATTCTATGTTTTGCCTAGAAAAAATAATAATTTAATTTGGTAAAAAAATTTATTAGTTAAGGTGGTCAGACACGAGATTTTTTTTCGAAAAAGTTTAGTTAGAAAATTCATATTTAATTATTTATTTGGAATAAAAATGCCCAAAAATGTGTCACATCTGGGCATGAGTCCACTTTTTATATCTATAATTATATTAAAAAATATTATCATTTGATTTTGATTAAGGTGGTTAGACATACACCTACTTTTTATTTTCACTCTAAAATTTTCGTAGTACTACATTAAAATCTAAACTTTTGACCAACCAAATTTTTTTTCTCCAGATAAAGCCTAGTAGCTTAGAAACTACATTCAATTTCCTATAGATTATTTTCTTACAACTTTTTGATATAAAGTCCAAAACCACTTTAAAATTATGTGTCAAGTTGACATAACCCTGATTTGCTGGTTTTTCATTGCCACTTAAGGCCATAGTTTGGTTGACCATGATCCTGCACATACCTAGTGCTATATTAGAATTTACAAAAACTATTTGTTCTCCCTGCTCAACTACAGCAACTGTTCCTGAACATTCATTTTTCTCTGAAACAAATAAAGTAGAAGGAACAATATGACCTGTACAAAGATATAAGGTACCTAATTTCACACCTTTTGCTACTACAAGGGAACCTTTTGAAACCTTCCAATTTTTATCAGAATAACTACACAACCCTCATCACCGAGTTTCCCTGCTGAAATTAAATTCCTACTCAACCTTGGAACATGTCTTACCTCATGTAGTAGCCAATGATTTCCATTCTGCAACTTAATCTTAACTTTTCCCTTTCCAACAATCTGACAGGGTTCATTATCCCCCAAATAAACAAGCCCAAAATCCCCTTGGACATAATCAATGAAATAACCTCTATGAGGTGTAGCATGAAATGAACCACTAGAATCTAAAACCCAGGAATCATCAACACTTTCTAAAGATAGAAGCAAAGCATCCTCTTTGAATTTGTTCCTTACCACATTTACCTCCTTGTCTCCATCTGGTTTATCTCTTTCATTTTTCTTTTGATTCCAACAATCTTTTTTTTTATGCCCTAGTTTCCCACAGTACCAGTAGTCATTCAGTCCTCTCAATTGAGACCTCCTCCCCTTTGACTTTCCTCTTGATTTCCCATGATTTCAGGAATTACTTCTTCTCTCAGTCATTATGCCCCTACTTTGTGCATTCAAAACACTTCCTAATGTAGATCCACCTGAGGTTTTTCTATGAATTTTCTCACTCAAAACAACACCGATCACATCATCATATTTTAGGGTACTAGATCCAGAAACAAAATTACTCACAGCCATTACCAAGCCATTCCAGCTTTCAAGAAAAGAACACAAAATCAAGAGAGCCCTAATTTCTTCATCAAAATTGATACTCATAGAAGATAACTAACTAGTAATAGTATTAAACTCATTCAAATGATCTGTAACAGATCCACCTTCTGCCATTTTCATATTAAATAAATGCTTCATGAGAAATACCTTGTTTGAAGTGGAGAGCCTTTCATATAGTGTCGCTAGGGTTTTCATCAACTCTTCTGTTGTCTTCACTTTTGCAATATTAAATGCCAAGAATAATTGAATTCTTCCAAGTGTCTTTCTGTCCAAAAGATCCTATTTGTCATTTGACATAGACCCCTGATTCTTGGTTTTGCCTTCCAATGGCTTTCATAAATCCTTCTAATAAAGATAGTCCTCCATTTTCATTTTCCATAACTGAAAGTTCTATCCATTAAACTTGACAACCCTCAACTTACCTTCATCTACCATTTCTCCCACTCAACTGTGAGACTTTCCTGCGGAAGATAATTGAAAAACAACCTCGCTTTGATACCACTTTTCAGGAATAAACCACGGATATAAATAACAATTACATGCAAATATAACCAATATTAGAAAATAATAGATCACACAAAAAAGAACACAAGACACCAAGACTTAACGTGGTTCACCTAATCCCTGGGCTACGTCCACCAAATAGCAAGTCTAATATTATTACAATCCAGTGATTATGACCTAATTACAATCCATAATCCCTTACAGCTCAATACCGCCGTAAGAAACAATTTCAAATCACAACTATGAAATAATCCCTAACCTTAAGCCCTTTTTATAGAAGTATTAAACTGTTTTAGAGTTATAATTAATAATTACATGACGACCCAAAATCTCGATAAAATAGGGCCCAATTTTATTTTTTCTACCCCAAAGAATTTATGAAGTATGTATAGTACTTTCCTAATCAGTCACCACAATCTAACACCATCATTACTTTTAATGCTTTGTCCTTCAAAAAGGATAGTGAGTCTTTGGAAGCCTCTTCCAGAGCGATCACAAAGTGCTCAAACCTGCAGCAATTAAAAAGTGATTCGATAGACATGTCCAAAATCAAGGAATATATGACTACAAATATTGTATCTAAATGAATTGTAGCTCTTAAAATATGCATGTTTAATATACTAAAAAGCAATGTAGGAAAATTGCTAAAAACATCAGAGAGAAACTTTGCATATAGCAGATGATAGATAAGCAACTTTTGGCTCAATTTTTTCAATAGTGGCAAGGAATACACAATAATGATTTCTATCTTCTATAGAAAAATATATGCCAGTGAATTTAAATCGGCAATGGAGTTGGGAGGAAAGAAAGAGATAACTTCATCCATTTGTTTGTGGAAAAGCAATAAGCCATACAGCAGTCTATAGTGTAGAGAAGCAACCATGGATGGGATTTAGACAATGAGGACACCAAACTCTAAGAGGACAAAATGGATTGCAGGTGTTGTGGAGTCAAATAACCAATTTAAATGGTTGTCCACTCTCCCAAAATCTACAGAAACTTAAAACTAAATCCATTCTGAAAAAGTCTTTCTAATAAAATGTATATCAGAAAATCTCCTTTATTTTACACATTATATTTCCACTCACTGTTATCTAACAACCTCATTTTCCCAAAATCTAATAAGTAATGAACAAGAAAATAGATACACATGCCAAAAAGACAAAAAGCACAATCCCAAATTGCCCACTGGAAACTGAACCCACGATGCTCTGTACCAATAATGCTTTCACAACTGATGAATCCCACCTGAATATTTCAATACAGAAGTAATATGCCCACCCAAAAGGCATTTTAGTCGAAGGGATATGTTCAGGGTAGGTTCCATTAACAATGTTATGATAAATACCACCATACCTAACATCTAAGCCCGCTAATGAACATGCCATGCACTACAACCCCTCAATGTGATTCTTGAAGCTTTAAATTGGCTAAAAAATAGCCATACCACAACTACCCAACCTTTTTCTAAAGTAGTCACAAACATTCAATAAACTACATGAAAACAAAGATAGGTATACTTGCCTTTGTAAATGTAGAAATAAGGTTTAGGATTCAAGTTCCCGAGGGAACTTTATTATGAGGATTTGTAAAAATGGAGTAGAGTAATAGGGATAAGGAGGGTGAATTGAATAAAATACATGTCACCTAAACTAATTAGTTTTTTGAACATTGTTGATTATGAATGAATTTATGATTTCCTATATTTGAAAATACTTGAAGGTATTTATATTAATGCTTTTTCTTCATGGTATTTTTGGAAGCAGATAATTCTAGATCTTTAAAGGGTTAACATAGTTCATGAGCTCCTAGGGAAGATGGGATTCCTACTGATGTATCATGTGTGCATTGTGGTTCAGTTCTATTAGAACCTGTAATGATGACATTAACATGACAAATGAAGCATCTGAATAGATAGATCTCATAATCACAAAGCCCTGTCTATCCTATTATATAGGCATGAGAAGCAATAAAAGACGTTGAATGTGAACAAATTGCTTGATTCAAAGATACCTTCTTTGCTTCTCTATTTCTGATTAGGTTTCCATAAATCTTCAACAGGTTTGCATATTAAGTTTGGACCTCTAATATGCACACTACAAAACTCGTGGATGAAGCCTTGCATTTGATAACAAAAATTCTTTACTTGGTAGAAATTTTAATTAAAAAATTATGATCCCAACATCATAAAATTAATACAAAAACCCAACTCAAATGACTCTGCGGAGCATCATCACAAAATGATACTAAAAGACATTGGAGTAGGCAGGAGAAGCAAAATAACATATTGTATACAATATTAACATGGTGACAGGTAATCCTTGGAAGATTAACAAGATTATACAAAAAATAAGATTATCTATTATGTAATAAAATATTCACATAACACAAGTCTTTCATTTCTCGTTAGAGTTGCATTGATCCACACAAAATCCCAACTCAAATGGCTCTAGCCAAATAGTAGACATTAGACGTAGGTGGGACAATAAGAATAACAAATTGTACACAGTATTGCCTGAACAAGCATGATGATAGGCAATCCCATGAAGATCAACACAATTATGCACAAAATAAGATTAACTATTATCTAATAAAACATTCACATAACATTTGTCTTTTATTTCTTGTTAACATACCCACCTTCTTTTGAATTATAGAGGACACAGAATGGATTTTGTTATTGTTAATAGGATTTCTAAAATAACACATTCTCTACCCTACACTAAAGGTAATGGAAAATCTAACAGTATAACATAAGATATAGACCCAAATTTCCTGACACATTTTTAGTAGTGATTTCATGTCTAGCATATTTCTTAAAACACTATAGATAAAATTGCAGATTGCATCTAAACTTGCTTTTGTTTATAGTTTGAAAACAAGAACTATTCTAAAGTAATGGCATCGTTGTAGATTGAAACTTTGAAACAACTGAATAATACTACAAACAGTGAAAAGAAGATCTATATGAAAAGTACATTACTATCTACGATAATGGGAAGACTAAGTTTCAAGATTACTAAGCTTCTATTTACTGAAAGTTTGTGATCGCAAGAGAATTGTGTATCGAGGGTAATTAGCAGATAGCAAGCTATCAAATAATAAATAATTGAATAAAGCATTACAACTAACCTCCAGCATAGACAATGCTTTTAACAGTAACAAAGCAGTGCTTTTAACCTCATCTTTAAGGTATAAGAATGACATTATTATATTCTAAAATCAATGCCAAACTTCACCACTGCACAAATCTAAGCCACACATTTTAACTAATGAGGCCAACATAGCTTGCAAAATTATTGTATACTAACATTGGTATTGAACTTCTCTTGCTTTCTATAACCAGGCCACACATAATAAACACCTAGGCCAACATAGCTTGCAAAAGCTAACTCCTAACCAAGTGGGAAGGGGAGGACTCATGTTTGATTAGGAGTTTTTATTAATTGCTTCTATACCTTTTGTCTCGTGGAATCATTTATGGTAAATTTTGTTATTTGGTCATCTTAATAACATGTTACCATGCAGTTCATAAATCTTATTCCAAATGAATTAGCAATGAAACTATCTGTCCTCTTTCAAGGCATTCCATACTAGAGACATTTTTGTGTCTAAAATGTTGCACTTCATGCATCAAATAATTTATCTTCTTTTCAACTATATTATTTTGAAATTTTGTTGTTGTAAGTGATGTATGAGCATCCCGCGGTGCAAGGGCAATTTTGCATCACCCCAAAAAATTGTATTTCCTTTTTTTTTGTAGGTTTGTTTAGGTGTTTTGGAGCCTGTGATGACACTTACAAGGTGTAGGACAGTCGAAAGGTTGAAATTATAAAAATCACCACATTTTTAGTAAGTCAACCTATATGGGTATGTACAAATAGGAAAATTGACCCCAAGAAGCAAAATTGAAAAATGAAGTGAATGGTGAACACCTTTGAAACCTCAAAAGTTTGGTGTCTATTTGCATGCAATTGTGATAGTACATATGAGCTAGCTGCAAAGTCATTTCACAAAACAGTCAAAAGAGGGCTTCCTAACTGAATTTCAATGAGATCAAAATGATGGTGATAGATGGCATGCAATGCTAAGAGGGCTGGTTCAAGCTTGTCCAATCACCATCCCTCAAAGCTTGGGATTTTTTTTCAAGGGATCTTCTGCAAACACATGAAGCTTTCATAAGCAATTGACATTTGCCACTTAAAAAAGCAGGTTAAACTGGGAATGATCTGTTAAGCTTATAATATGTTTGGCATAGAAGCCACTTTCAATCTTACGTTTGTATGGGAAGTACCATTTATGGGGCTTGAGTATTGGTTATCATCCTAACATTTGTTCCACCTTGCCACTAGATCAATGTCTCTAGGCATTTTGGTAGAGGCGTATTGCCAAGTTATTTGTTTGAAATGCCCTCTTCCCTCACTCAGGGCAAGGGTTATCCCTCAACAAAATTTATACTATTGAGATAACCTGATCAGGATTTTGTTTTCTTGGCTTCTCGGGAGTGAATGCATATCTTGCCATCCATACTTGTGGGAAACCATTGGCCTAAGTACTGTTGGATATATCTTTATTCTGTTTCAGTTTTAGTAATCAAGGAGTAAATATTTATGAGAGCTTAAAATTTCAAAGTGAAGGATATTATCTGCTCATTTAGAAAGTACTGCAATATTTGACAAGTTGTATTGTGTTGTATTTTTATTTAGAAAAAGTCCTCAAAGGATCAAGATGTAAGAATTCTGGAGAAAGAATCACATGAAGACCATGTGCCTAGTGCTATTGCACCACTGGAACCATCATCTAGAATCAGAGACCATGAACAAAATGGACCTGTTCGAGAACAGAATAAGCAGACAGGATTTGCTGGTACAAAAAAGTTAGCTACCTCACTATCAATTGATAAATCAGTTACTATGCTGGCAGATGAAGAACAATCAGAGTCTTATATACAGGAAATCATTACTACCAGGGATGAAGGTGAAAGACTAAGGGAAGAATCAGCAGCCATCAAAGCATAGTCTATTTTTCGGGGCTATCTGGTACTAAGTTTTTATCAATAATTGTTCTGTTGTTTTCTATTATCTATGTTTATTAGCCATTTATTTTTTCTGGCGATTGCCTAATTTTAACATGCACTTTTATGTTGGTGGTTAGGATCTAAAACCTTTTGAAATGATCAAGCCCAATTTTTGGTTTTGTAGGCCCAGAAAGCTTTTAGAGCTTATGAGGCCTTATAAGGCTACAAGCTCTTGTTTACGGACATTTGGTTAGGCAACAGGCTGTGGGATCCTTACGTTGTTTGCAAGCAATTATTATATTACAAGCTCTTGTTTGTGGTTGCCAAGTTAGAATGTCAAAACAAGGACTGGCTATACAAGGGAAACTTGGACATAGACACAGGCATAATCGTTGAAGAGGAAATGAATTGGTAGTAGATTGAATACAAATATTTTGTGGAAGCTCATGTTAGATGTTATTAAAAATTATTTTGACTGCTGATACAATAGCAATAATTTTTTGGACTATTTCAGGAAAGAAAGAGGTCCAAAGGTTTTGTGGCCAATGGAGCTTCCTAACCTGAAAAATTGTTGGCAAATGCATTTGCTTGTCAGGTAATCATAATCTGCACAACTAGTTTGAGTGATGGAATTTCTTCCAATCTGTTCTTAAATTGTTGCATATATTGATATTGATTTCAATAATTGTCTGAGAAAACTTTTGGAGCATACACCCAAGATAAATTCTCTACGAATTGATTGTGGTCCTGATGATTCCAATTTGGGATGGGTGTGGATGGCACGTTGGATGTCTGCTTATCCTTTGAAATATTCTAAGGAGACAAATAATACATCAAAGAAATAAAAGACAAGTGAGACTGCAATGTCAACTGAGGCTGAAGTGGAAAGGCCTAAGTGCAATGCAACGAAGGCTTCAATTTAACATCAGATCATTTTTCAAATCATACAGATGTTGAACCTAAGAACCCAAAGCGTGGTCTAAGAAAGGTCTCAAAATTAGCAACAGACTCTGTTTTTGATCATCATGAAGCTGAGGTTGAGAGGCCTAAATGAATATTTAGAAAAGTGTTCAATTCAATAGTAGATTTAGTTTCAAAGTAGACTGAGGTTGAAACTGATAAGGTTAAGCGCAACACAAGAAGGGATCACATTCAATTGTGGAATCTACATCAAATCATCTAGAGGTAGAAATGGAAAAGGTTAAACGTAACTTAAGAAAGGTGTCAAATTCAATGGTTGATTCAACAACAGACACACCTGAGATTGAGGCTGAAAAGATTAAGCGCAGCTTGAGAAAGGTATCAAACCCAACAGCAGATGCTATATCATCAGATCATCTGGATGCAGAAGCTAAGATACCCAGGCACAATTTTAAAAAGGAACCAAATGCAACATTGGATGCTACATCAGATCAAACTAGCATGCAGAGTACAACACTTATCTCCACAGATATAGGAATACATGATGAACCCGTTAAGCTTGTATCTTCAGATCATTTCTCATTTGATCCGTTACATAAAGAGCTTGAGACAATTTCCTCTATTCAGGAAGTATCTATAGCCCAGCAACCAAGCCCACCTGAAAACATTACCAAAGAGGATGAATTATCACAAGAAAAGAAGGAATCTTCAGTTTCAAATGGAGATCTTGTACCTTCCAAACATAATACTATTGATTCAATGATCAAGATAGAACCTGAACTTCCTGTGATAGAGCAAAACACAGGTAGAAGGCGTAGCTCATTTGGATCTGCAAAAGGGGATCATTCATATAACAATTTGCAAGGAACTCCATCAGTTCTTAGCTATATGGCTGCCACTAAGTCAGTGAAGGCAAAGCTTCATGCTCAAGCTTCTTCAAGGATGAGTCTAGACGTTCAAGAGAAGAGCACTGGTATGATAAGAAGACACTCTCTTCCATCAACACCCAATTTGAAGTAGTCTTCGGTATCTCCAAGAACTCACAGGGTGCTGCCACAAGTTCAAGCAAGGAGTAGAAGTGACCGATCTCTTGGTACTGGTAGGAAGTTAACCTTATAATTGAGATTATATCCATAGTTGCTTATTTTTAGCCCATTTGGGTTTAATTTTTAACTTGTAATTCACTTGTTTTTAATATGGCAAGTACTTTGGAGACTAACAATGTTTCTTTATGATTGTAGAAAAGGAAATTCATGTTCAGGCTGACTGGTGGAGGTGATAAGTATTGAGCCTATCTTGATATTTAATGCATTTGCAACATCCGTGAGTGTCTTTTTGTGTAGTTTACAAGTTTAGAGTGTATTGCGTTTTATATGCCTCGAAATGTCAAGGAATTCTTGAGCTCGTAATCCAGCTATAATGTATATAGAAAGTAGCCCCTATGAGATATTTATGGTGTTTTCTTTCTAAAATACATTCTTTATGGGTTTACATTCTAAAATAAAAGAAAATTTGTTGTTACAGTGTGTTAAAATTCCAAAAGCCCTCAAAAATAGTTAATAATCTTTAGCAGAAAGTTCTTAGATCTCAAACATTTCTCTATCCCTGTGCTAAATCTATTAGAATTATATGCAGGAAAATAAAACAAACAATACAACATTAAAAATGTGAAAAGAAGGAACATTTTAGTGTCGGGACTACCAACAGTCACGTGGAGATGATGAGAGGAAGCGCGGCGGGTGTAAGACCAAAGACAATCTGCTACACTGGCCCTGAAGTATTAAATATGATGTTTTTTTTGGTTCTATAATATCATGAAATTCACAATTAAGAAGTGCAGATAAACACAAACACTTGATTCAATCACATCCAGCCCAACTAATTCCTAAAACCCACCACGGAGACGAAGCACCAACTGAAGGGTGGACTCCTTTTGAATGTTATAATCTGCAAGGGTACGTCCATCTTCAAGCTGCTTCCCCACAAAAATAAGCCTCTACTGGTCAGCAGGAATACCTTTCTTGTCCTGTATCTTGGCCTTCACATTATCAATGGTGTCGGAGCTTTCCACCTCCAGAGTAATTGTCTTTCCAGTCAAGGTCTTGACAAAAATTTGCATACCACCTCGAAGACGAAGCACAAGATGAAGAGTTGACTCCTTTTGGATGTTATAATCAGCCAATGTCTGACCATCCTCGAGCTGCTTCCCAGTGAAAATGAGCCTTTTCTGGTCTGGCGAAATGCCTTCATTATCTTGGATCTTAGCCTTCATGTTGTCGATAGTGTCAGAGCTCTCCAATAGAGGTCTTCAATGTGTTCATGGGTATCATTAAAATGGACTAAGGCACAACAAGCATATCCTCATCTAGAAATAAAACTTTTGGTTGGTCCACTAAATCAGTTTTTTTAGTGTCACCTTTTTGGTATTCTTTAGACTCACAACTTAGGAAAGCCCCTTGGTCAATAGGCAATTCACCATCCGTTGCAACAATTTCAGATTTGTAAGGTAGACTTTCTAACAACATGTTGATCTTATTCTTTTCAAAATTTACCAAATGCAGCATCCTCAAGTAAATTTACTCCCTCACCAAATTCGGGACCTTTCAAGTTGTTAGTTTTGTCATCCAATACACTATCATACATAAGTGAACTAATAATATAAACACACAATTCATCATACCTTTCAAAGGTGTTGTCAATGTCAATAGGCCTTAAACTTGTTGTTTCACTGATCTACGTGCAATGTCAAAGTTGCTGCTATGTCATTAAGCAATTTCTCTTTATATGAAGATGTATTTTCTTCCTTAGAAACATCTTGAGACTCCAACATGCTCTCTCCTAGAGTAAGACTGTCATTAAAATGTTTGTCAATAAGAACTTCCAAGTCACCAATATAGTGATTTGTATATCCCTTAACCCAACAATAGCTAAATCCATCTCCTCGCAATAATTTGTGTTATTCCCTAGAAACAAAAGTATGGGATTCCTATCTTCTTCATCGCTCATCCAAACTTCTTTGGCTAAATTATCTTCCTTGCTAATCCTACAATTCTGATCAGGTGTCTAAGCCTCATGACATGTAAAGAAAGTCAGCTCCCTTCTCATTTGGCTCTTACTCTTTTGGGAGACACTGCAACTTGTAAACCCATTGAGATTAGTTCATATTCAATCCTTTATTTCTTGAACCTTTTAGTCTTTTGCTCAATCAACCCTTTTGAGAACTCAAAAGCCATAGGTGAGATATTATGCTTCTTTTTCCAAATGGCTAACAAATCTAATTGCAATTTCTTGAAGTTATCATCATCTTCATCTAAGATTATTGACATAATAGTTTGCATAGAAGCCTTCACATTGTATGGATGTAGCTTCTTGATTTTGGTTTTAAAACATTAAAACATTTGTAGATTCAATTTATCACATTTGAGATCCAACTAATGATAAATGATCTAGCTCTTGCCATAATTTATAAATTTTTAGCCCTCTTACCAAAAGTAAGAGCTTTGACATCATGTAACCCATGTAGGCTCTCCACAATCAGTTGAACCTTCTTCGATATGTCATCATTATAGGGTGTTACAGGAGTTGTTATTCTTAATACTTATGATCTCACTACGACAAGAAGCAACTCCAAGTCGGACCTCTTCATAAGAATGTTCAATAAACTTGTGTTGGGCCAAAGAGAACATTGAGGACTTCAAAGCCCACTTCCCAAGCCTCCAAGCAAATTGGTCTACTTTAGACAAATATGAGCCTAATTATTCCAATTTAGAGAGATCGCAATCGAGAAATGTTATGGACTCCAAATGAAATTCAATTACACAGAGTCAATTTCTTACTTTCTTTCCTTTCTACAAGTCCCTTAACTGATCACCTTTAAATTTTAGACAAAATCACTTTTTTGATCTGCCCTTGTCTTCATCTTTCTTACGACACACTTTAGGATGGTAGGATTCAACTTCTCTGATAACAGTAAAAGATGTCCCCTTGATTTAATAATTTTTTTAATGCCTTTTCCATTCATTGAGATTTTGTCAGACAGTTTGCCTACATGCTTATAACTGAGTTTTTCTGATTCATTCCCAGTTTGCAATTGAGTATGTTTGTTGCTATTTGTTAAATGACTCTCTGATTTCCTTCATTATTGAAACAATACATAACATAATGATTGAATTCTGAAACAAATAAACAAATGCTGATGACACATACTCTGATAACATAAGAAATTATTTCCACTTATAAAACTGATTTTAGAGATTATAGAATAGTTTGAAATACATGCCAGACCTAGTACTTGCTCTACCAGAAAATACAATGGAATGGCCTACCAAATAATGTTGCTCCAATCACAAGGATGTGCTTAAACACCTCAAACAGCAATATTATTCCTTTCAGACTCGCAATGTCTCATCCCAAGAGGTTTATAGACCAGGTGCGGCACCCTTCAGGCATGTACAACGTTTTCTTAGAGAGCTACAAACATGTACGAAACTCCTACTTGACACTCCAACCCTTGCAGCCATGTTATAGTTGTCTACAGTCATAAATGGGTTGCTACAAGATGCTTCCAGACAGCTATGGCTTTGTCCAGACCTCTTTGAGGCTTTTACGGCCTTCATAAACTCCTCCAAACTGATTTATTAACTTCACCAACAAGGGCAATTGGTTCCACAACAGCTTGGCCACAACTTCTGTTCCCAGTGAGAGTTTTAACAAAGATTTGCATGCCCCCTCTGAGACGAAGTACCAAGTGGAGGGTGGACTCCTTTTGTATGTTATAATCCGCTAGGGTTCGCCCGTCCTCGAGCTGTTTCCCAGCAAAGATAAGCCTCTGCTGGTTCGGGGGAATCCCATCCTTGTCTTGGATCTTAGCTTTTACATTGTCAATGGTGTCTGAGCTCTCAACCTTGAGAGTAATGGACTTGCCTTGAGAGTAATGTATAGGTTTATATTTATCAATTCATGGGAATGCATCAAGATCTAGGATAGTTGTACGTAAGGAGAGTACAGGATATGATATTATTTTCAATTAAGGGATAAAATAGGTTTTAAGGGGATCTGAAACCCCATAAAGTTCTTACGAAGATATAGCAACAAAGTCCCAAAATGGATCAAAGGTGGACACAACCGACTGCTCCTCAGCTAGAAGCCAACAACCAAATACTGGCACCCATACAAACCTAACCAAACCAAAACAAACTGGCAAATAAAAAATTAAAAGGATTGAAAACCCAATCCACCTCGACAAAAAGAAACCCTTATCTGGTTAACACAAGGAAAACACTAGGATTTTCCTTTACCTCCCTTTCTCTATGAGCTAAGCTCCATGTTGACTTGAGGAGAAGATTTCTGATGATGTTTTTGAATATTTGGGATACGTCCCTCCACAACCAATGAAAAATCCTCTAGCGAATTTAGAATAAGCTTATCTATTGTAGTAGATCCAACAATCAAAACTTCAATAGGGCTAGTAGCTATAAATACAACAAAAGACAGAACAACAACAATAGAACCATTATTGATAGAAACCCAACACAAATAACCATTATTGGTAGAAACCCTGTAGAAATAGAATTAGTGCTAGTACCTACAATAACATCCAAACTAGCCACCACATTACCTACAAGAACAATAATAGCATCATTTGAAATAGGAATCACAAGAATAGGCTTGATAGTGGGAAGAACCTATAGAACCTTCTTAGTGTATAGTATGAGACATTAAAAATGAGGTATATTATTTCAATGAGGTTATTTTTAGAATTTATTATTTCAAATATTTTTAGTTTTAAATAACATAATCATGATTATTTGTTTTTGCTGGATTATTTCTTGAAACAGTTTCTTACACAAAATTTTAACCCTTGTAATAGTGATGCATATTGTTCTCTTTTCTGTTATGAATTTTATATCAATTTTCCATGCATTGTTGACTAGTTTAATAGTAGACAAAATTAATCTTGTGTCATCTCAATCTAATTATCATTCACAATAGAAATTAAAAGTCTTGTCACAATTTTTATGTAGATCTTGAAAATGTAATCCCACAATTCTATATTTTAAATCTTATGTATTCCAACAATATACTAACAAACCAATTTATTAAGATTGAGAATTAAAAAGTCAATGACAAGCATTTCACTTAATATTTATGATGGCAATTATTACTCGAAAATTTAGAATCTAATTTAAACGGTTTTAAGAGTATCAAAAAGGAGGACACCAATGTTTGGGCCTTCCCAAGCTTATGGCCTCACTTTATGTTTGTTTGATTTTCTATATTTTAAAACAAGTGAATTTGTTTGTGTTTTACCCTTTGCAATGCTTCATATTAAAAATTATTGAAAATATACAAATATTTATATAAAAACACAAAATGCACTTATTCAAATTCAAAGCTTTATCCTTGATTCTAAGTGGAAGAAGTGCATGTGTGGGTCCCTATTAGATTCCTAAACCTTCCAACAACACAAAGAAGTTTGATGAACAAATCAACTTAGCAAAGGAATGCAACCACAAACAATACATTGATAAGAAGTCACATTGCTAGACAAATGTTGTGGGAGCATTTTAAGTGACCGGTTCAACAAGAAATTTATTGATCTGCTCTTGCATCTCATGGACAGATGCCCCGAAACCATCATTGCTCTTGAGAATGAATTGGCATACTCTTGCAGTGTCGAAAAGAAGCTTTCTATAACATTTCGGTAACTTTCCTGACTTTAAAAACTCATAAGTCAGTTCAATCAAACTTTCCTCGTTGAAATCAAATAGAAGACTTAGAATTTCTTCCTCTGTGAGCTCAGGATGCTCTTGTTTGCAGCACTGAATGAAAGATACCACTTCACCACGATCTCTCTCAACCTACATCAAAAGGATAAGTGGTTGGTGGTTATAATAATTAAGTATTTAAAGTTGACTAATTTTTTATAGTTTAATTTGTTTCTTACTGTGTGATGTTTAAGCTATTTTTAACAAAGAATTAATGTTGTGTTAGACTCACTGTAAAAGTTCTAGCATCATTCACTAGACGCGCTGTCAAACATACGAGATTGAGAAAGGGTGCTCGAAAATCCAACTCAGAGAGGAGTTCATCAGGAAGAGGCTCTCCTGTGAAAAATGTGGAATTTAAGATGATTGCTGCTAACCCAATTGACACTTTCCCATTCTCAAGATACTCCTTCAATGGTGGCATGCACTTTGCATGTGCCCATTCAGCTTCCTTTGTTGTAGATGATAGCAGGTCCTCCCACTAAAGCCCATAACACAAGGATTATGATAGAGATGTATAATAATAAGAATAAGAACTTTCTATTGGTGGATTTTACTAAATGTTAATTTCTATAAGTTTGTGATAGAATAATTGCACAATAAAGTCAAGAAGGAGAAACTTTATTGGATTTATAACAATCAGTATTCTGGGTTAGCTAACAATAAATAATAGTCAATTATAAAAAGACAATAACACACATATGTTTAGGAAACTTAATGCATGCTCAAATGTCGAGTCTTCTATTCGGCCTAAGACAAATTTTCTCTTCAAAAATAAGATATAAGTTTGGTACAACAATCTACATATACAGAGTCCAAGAAAAAACTTTGTGAATCTTTTTACTTTCTTTACCTTTGAATTATACATAAAATTAGTCTTAATTTTTCCAACCTTAGGAAATTATATAAAACCACTCTCCATTTACTCAACCTCATTTGAACTTAAAAATATTTTTAAAGAATTAAAAAGTAAGTTGTTGCTAAATATCTAGTTTTAATTGCTTTAAACCAACTCCACCCTATTACCTTGGACTTTAGTTCAGTAGGATCTACAATGCTTTAGTTTTAATCATGTTTATAATAGTGATTGATTCTCATGATTTCACTTATTTCCTTACTTGTATTTGCAAGCCAGCCTTAAACATCACACACAAATTAAGTTTGAAAAATAAAGTCAATTTTGACTATTTAAAACATTAGCTTAAGAATCAAACCTATCATGTTTAAACAGTATGATATTTGTCTAAGAAGTGATGTCAGTTTTATTCCATCATTATTGATATTAGCTACATGTTCCTCAACATAATTTGTTCTTTTAAACAGTGATTTACTATTGTATAAATCATACACTATGTGCATAATCCAATCAATCATTATCGACTATTGAATTGAATTTCATTAAGATCTATGTTTTTTAACTCTTTTCTTCTTCATAACTAGATCTTTGCTGAAAATTCTACACACTCCTCTTTTTGAAGTAAACCAAAATTAACATTAAAGCTCAAAGCATTATATGTATACTTACAACTGAGCGAAGGTAGGGCAGCATGTCACGCCCATGAGCCTTCAGTGCTGCTTGTCCTAATTCGTTTACAGTATTGTAAAGACCTAGATAGCAGATCTTCATGTCGGTCGTAAAGTAGTCTAAAAGCGATAAATCCCATCTAAGTGCTCAACCAGAGAAAACCATATCAAACACGGAATGAAAACATTTGACATGTATGTTGCTCAATATAGATAGATTGGCAGATAAGGAATCACCAACACTGTACACTAGTTGTAGACTAGACTGTGAAAGGATCTTAAACATCACATACTAAGAAAGAAATTATGCTTTAAAAAAAAGTCAATTTTAACTATTTAACCTTTTTAGCATAATCGATCAACTAAAAGAAAATCACTCTGACCTTTTCACAGCTTCAGTAAATAACTTTACTTGGTCAAATGAAACGTGGGCATCAAAGAGGTCATCCAGAATTATGAGAAGGGAGGCTGCTTTTGTGTAGGCAATTCTACAAGCAGAGTATTCTGGTTCAAACATCACTAATGCAGCGGTGAAGTGTATTTCCACTTGTCTATGTCGAGTAAATGTAAGCTCAGAAAAACCGCAGCCCTTGTACCATCTTTACTATTCACAAACACACAAATACAGTTCAGAACATATTTTCACAATCCATAGATAATGTTTGATATAATTTTTTGGAAGTGGCTATCCTCTCTATAAATTGCACCATTGATTAAATTTCAAAAAAATGAAAACACAATGAAATTTTCAATATTTGATTTTCAAGATCTATATATTTTGTAATAAAAAACAACAAAAATTTTGAAAAAATTTCACTGTGTTTTCATGAATCTGAAAAAGAATCTTCATTTTCTAAACAACTCAGTTATTCACACAAATGTAAACTCAGTACATGAAATACCTGATTATTTCTTGAATTTCCATTTGATGTAAAGCCTGCGCTCTGTTGAAGTCCAGTTTGGCCAGTTCTAAATATCTCTGGTCATTCAAATTGGGCATTCTGAAATACAATTTATTCTATTTAGTGCACTGAAAATCATTTTCTAAAATTCCCAGAAATTGTTTTGTAACTTAATTGCTTACTGATACAGTGTCTTCTCCATCCATGGTTGGTTACATGAAAAGTGTTCAATGTGATATCTGACCATCAATCTTGGGAAGTTCGTGTGCCAGGGACAGTCTAGAGCACGTTCAATCTACATACACCAACCAATGAATAAAGAGACATTGTAAGAAAACAAATTGATGATTCAATTATCAGATTTTTAGTCAAATTTATTAATTTATGTTTTATGAATAGTGGTCCACAGGAATTCATATTTTTATATGAGAAGAATCGAACATTTTTTGAAAAACATGTGTTAAAATCTTGCAGTCCTTTTTAAGATTATTACAAAATTTTTTGATTGTTTTTCACATGTTTATGCATAGGAAAAAGGTGCATGTGTTGTTAAAATGTTCTATTAGATTATAGGAGGCCTATTTTTACAATACAGATGATTTCAAACTTTTATGAGAGTCTAAACTAGGGAACAAAGTTTTGGAGAGGAATGCTATTTTAATCTATTTCTTTTCCCATCTTGGAAATGTAAATGTCAAGAATGGGCAACACTTGGAATAGTGGTTTAGCCCATGGTATTAGAAAACCAAAAGTGGTTTCCAAATTGTATCATTGAATTTTGTTTGTAAGGTTGAATGCTATAAGTAGTCCCTCCAGCTTGAGTTGAGGTGATGCCCCTCTAAGAATTTGCGTTGCAAGTGTATTGTATCTTCTTCATCTGATAATACATTATGGGGGTTTTGGAGGGTGGAGTTTTTCTTGGTAATCACTGTTGATTGTTCTTTTATGCTTTTTCCCAAATCTTTATGATACTCAAGTTGAAATTTGCATAATCCTCTCAAGATTAGAGTATGAAGCATTTTGCATACTTTTGCTTCCTCACAACATTCAAAACTCATTGCATCTAGGTGATACTCAAATATATGAAGGACCAGAATTTCATCTCTCCCAATACTACTCCATCTCAAATACTGATAACTAAAGAATTTCTTACATAATTTTACTAATAAGCTCATTTTACAATAATTTACACCTCTTCGCGAAGATTTTTCGTAACATCCAGATCCCGAGAGATGGTATTGCTTTGAATACATTCAGATAGGAAAGCCTTAGCCATGGCACTCGTCTCTCTCATTAATCTTTCTTCTGGGAAGTTTATCTGTGAACATTTGTACAGGCTCAGCATATCTGAAGGTCCCCCACCATGAAGCTCATCAACTTCTATATTTTCAAGAACTTCTGCAACATGAAAACATTAGCAGTTAAATTTTAAATAGAAAGCTTTGAATCCTTCACCAATTTTTATAACAGTTGGGTTGGGTTTTACTATGATGTACCTGATGAAACATTGTAGCCATGGAGTCTCAAAAGTCTAAGGCCAGTTGCTGTGCAATCAATGTCAGGAACAACACTCTCCCTTCCAAAGCCCAAGCCTCTTTTATCCCAGTACCTGTTAAGTACCTATTATTAGGTTCGAGTTTGTTTTTTAACATTAATCTCTCTTGATAGTTTAAGACAGTTTAGTTAGACTGTGAGTCCACAATAGTGAGTTACAGTTTAGAAAAATTTTCAAAGAAGAGTAGATAAATTCCCAAATCTTTCTATCAAAGTCCAATATTTTCCATAGAAATTACTTTTTTGACTGCTTTCAATCAAAACGAATCAAACAAGTACTTCCATTACTCCCAAATCTTTCTATCAAAGTCCAAAACTTTCAATAGACACTACTTCTTTGACTACTTTAGATCGAAATGAATCAAAAAACTACTTTCTAATGAAAGTAATAAGTTACATTTGATCAAAAATAGCTTAGTACTTTCGATTCTAAATAACATATCATTGACTCACCTGAACACATAATCCAATGTTTTCTTGATCTCAGTTTGGAAATAGCGGTCAATCCCTAAACGCTCAACATTGTCAACTGCTCTCAGACGTTCACAGATATCTACTGGATACACACATGGTGCTGCCAAATCCAAGTTCAATTCAGTGCATTTTGTGCAGGCACTGACTAATCTTCAGACAAAATATACCGAAAACCAAAAAAAAATTTAAAAAATCATTTGTGCTCATCTATGCTCATATTAACTTGTGCATTTCATAATTCTACAAAAATTTACCATGGTCTTTGAACTTAGAAAGAAGGGTGGTCAAGAATTGTAGGCATTTCTTGTCTCCAGTATGTAGGAAGACGCAGGCTGTAGATGCCGGGGAGCCTAGGAAAGACCCATCATTGGATTGCAGGTTAAGTATGACTTTCCAATCAACTAAATCTTGCACACCTTCCAAATAGTACAAAACACCAGTGGGAACGACATGAAGGCGCTTTACAGAAATCCTGCACAAGTTAAAGATTATATTTCTACCATCAACACATGGCATTTATGAGAAGGATGGATTAAAAAATGAGACAGACTAATCTGTAGATAAAATGTACCAAAGACAAAATAAAGTCAAAATCTTTTCTTTTTTTTCAGATTCACAAAGCAATTGTTTTCCAATTTTTTTTTTTTGTTTTCGACTACAAACTATACATTGAGATTTTCAAAAAAAATCCATGATGTTATCTATTTTTGAAAATTAGTCAACTATTAGAATAGAAATCGCAATTCCAATAATAAATAGAATAACAATTGCTCGTTTTAGAATCAAAATTGAAATACATAGTAATACTCTAAATTTTGATTTTGCATTCCTAAACTTCAAAATTTTAGACATTTACAAATGCCTATTCCAATATAATTCCCGTTACCAAACAACACCTTTAACTTTTTAATTTTAATATTATTTTTCATTAAAAATTAATTGTGCAAGATTTGCATGATGAATTCCGTTATTTTACAATTTTACATTTGTTTCATAAGAATGACTAATACTGAAGTTTTTTCAAACATACATTTTTGTGTTCACCTCCCTCCTTCCACTGATTCCTTTGAAATCATCTTCATCCACATCGAGTCCAAGGCTTTTGGAGTCGTTGAGCAATGCAGTAAAGACCATCTCAAACATTTTAGACGATCCATTCCTTGGTATCTCCTCCATCATTCGTTTTGCATGTCTTCTGATGAAATCAAGGCCTGTAAAAACAAAACTCTTTGAAATGAAACATTGTCATGGATTGTGGAAGTCTTGCCTACTTTTAGAAATCGTACTTAATTTACATATGTTGATGTCATACTTCATTATTTTATCATTATTTTCTTTTATTTGAATGCATCAGAAAGTATGATTCAAAATATTAATATTAAAAATATTTGTATAATTAAAATTAAAAATAATATTGAGGCATTTATTCATCTAAATTGATCAATTTTCAAAAAATTGAAAAATATAATTGATTTTTTTGAAAATTTCTGCATAGTTTGTAGTCGAAAATAACAAAAAAATGAAAAAAATCATTATGTATTCAAATCTGAAATTTTTTTTGACTTTGTGTTGAGATTAACTCATAATAATAATTAATCTTAACAATAATAAAAAATGAATCATAATAATAATTAATCTTAACAATAATGAAAAATGAATAATTTAGACTTCACTCCATTCTAAAAAAAACCTTTTAAAAATCTTTTGAATTTAAAGAGATTGTATATTGATAGTAAACATTGGACCTCTGTGAACATGAGCCCTGTGAGTGTTCCATACG
Source organism: Cupressus sempervirens (assembly GCA_028749045.1). Lineage (NCBI taxonomy): Eukaryota > Viridiplantae > Streptophyta > Pinopsida > Cupressales > Cupressaceae > Cupressus > Cupressus sempervirens. The sequence goes on along the minus strand of CM053792.1, from coordinate 348,881,926 downwards.
GTGAGTGAGATGACGCAGGCGAGAGTGTTAAGGATTCTATCGCTCACAAGGAAGACATTTTCCTGTCCCCAAGAGCCATCCCTTAACTGGTTATCAGTTACCCATTTAAGCGTCTGGGGAAATTGGGGTTTGCGAGAACCATCAATGGCGGGAATTCTTGCGAGCCATGCAGTATCATATGCACTTGGGCTTATCTCACCCTCCTCCATAAAATTAAACTTCTCCTTTATCTCGTCCACCAAGATCTCTATGCGTTTCTCATCATTAATACTGGCTTCCTGAAAATATATGTTCATCATCCATGAACAAAGGTTTAAATTAGCAATTGCATACTTTTATACATGTAACTAAGAGTTTAGAAGAAATTCAACTTTTCATACAATAAAATTAATTTGTATAATATAAAACGTAAATCAACTAATAGGTGAAACAATCTAGTAGTGGCTGAGGCTAATTTAGGATGCCTACAATTCTTAATCCGTATATCGAAATTTGCAGATTTTTTTTGGTTAAGATCAGTAGATGAGTGAAGTGCTTAAAGCTAATCTTTAGACTTTTCTGCATTTAGGGAATTCTTTGTAGAACTTGTAGAGTGTGAGGTGGTCTAAAAGTGTACTTGATACCTGCCACTAAGAACCCCATAGACCAACTAGCAACCAAGAAAACTAAAAAATTATCAATTAGTTATAAGTGCTTTTTGATAGTGGTAATTGAAGGGAGAAAATAATAGTAATTAAGAGTTTAGATGTAATGCTACAACTGACTAGTTTCCCCAATTATATATATTTAAACAAAAACAGAACTCCTAGATCATTGAGCATTTCAATCCAATGGAAAACGAAGCACAGAAGGGATAAAACCACTTACCCACATAGATGAAGGATACGCCTTTGGCTTACATCTGTGGGTGGACAATGAAGCTGCAATAACATTCAATCAATATGAATTTAAATTGCTCCAAGTACTTTATCAGATTTCTACATACAATTTTATCTTAGATATTTTAATATTTATTTTGATGGTAAATTATACAATGTAGTCTGAAATATTGATGATAACAAATTCATACAACATTAAAATAAAAAATTAACAAAACTATTTTTACATTAAATTGTATGAATTCTTTTTTGTTTTCCTCTAATGATAAATCATATAGTGTAATCTGATATATTAATGACAACAAACTCATACAATATTGAAATCAGAAACTAATAAAACTATTTCTAAATTAGATTGTGTGAATTTTTATTTTTAAGATTACAAAAATATAATTCACCATTAGAACGTAATTTCCATATTGAATTTGTAATTCATCCTCGAAACTAGAGATTACAGCATCTGGGCCACAAAAGAAATTATTCTCGGTGGGATGTAAACAATCTAACTCAACATTGGACTTACGTACCTATTTTAGCCCTAATGGACAGTAATCTCCTTTTGTCAGAATGAACAAGGTGTGTTTCAGTATGATATGGAGTTCGCCATTGGAGATATTTAGTGGTAGAGAAGAGTCCCAAGGAAGAATACACAATCTTGGCCATTTTAGCAGCTTAGAGAGAAATTCAAAGGTACCAACAGCTTTGCTTAACTTGCATATTCTTGGCATGAAATAAGAAAAATATAATTTGGCATATTTGCCGGTTTTGAAATTATGACTTCACAAAAACCAGGTCGGAATTTCAAAACAATTCGGTGAGGAATTAAATTTGGCTCAAATCAGTCGCATTTACATTGGGTGAATATTAATGGTTCTCATAACTGTAAAAGCTATTGCCTTCTTGTTGAATAATACATTATAGTTCTTTGATTTAACGTTGTTGAATACATAAATTGGCTAGGTGAATATTAATGGCTCTCATAACTGTAAACATTATGGTATTTGTTGATTTAATGTCTAGATATCATTCGTGTCTATAAAGTTGGTATTGGTGATAATCATTATTCATAGCTAATGTATTTTTTCAACAAGTTATGTATGTCATATAAGTATACCAATCAACTCAACAGAATATAAAGTAGAATATAAAGTAAGTTTCATTTTGAACAAACTTGATTGTTTCTCAGTCTTGTATTGCTGCAAACGTTTATTAACATAGGTGTTTGAAGGTTCTCACATAATTAAAATATTCTTAGATCTTATTAAAATTAAGGAAAAAAAATTGTATTATAGAAAATTTTAATTTATTTTTTCACAACCAAAAATATGTAGCTTTCTAACATTAAAATATTTTTATTAGCAGTCTATGGCTTTCATAAAATCAAATCTTTTATTTATTTCACATTATAAAATAAGAGTTACAACAAATATTGTGAAAAAATAGTAGATTCTTATTCTATGTTTAAAATGTCAAATATATGGAAACTCTATAAAAATAATATTTTGAAGTTGCATTCTTTGTTTTCGCATTTAATCTTTAAAGTGAAAAAATAATTTTCTCTATAAAAATTAAAAAATCCATTCTTCTCTATTATTCTACTTGAACATTTATGCACTTCTCACTTTATTTTCATTTCTAAATAAAACATTTTACTAATAAAAATTCATTTTCCTCATTTCCATGCTTTGCATTTCTTTCTTCAAAATGTCAGTTTCATATATGTCACTGCAAAATAAATAATAATAACAAACACCTAGATAAAACATTTAATTTCTTGAGATAAGATGTATGAGAATATACAAAAGATATTCACATCTTGTCAAATATATCATCCCACTTGTCAAATATATTGCCCCACTTATTTATTTTATATTGTCTTATTAGCTATAAAGTTTGGAAATAAAAATATAAAAGCAAGTTTCAAAACAAAAATATAAAAGCTCCCTCATGATTGTAGTAGGTTGCAACATAAATGTTTTATAATAAAATTAATTAAGTCTAAAAATACATGAGAATTATATAGAATGGAAAGTTGTTGAAAAATAAATGGTCATGATTGGACAACTTAATTAAAAAATAGCATTGCAATGAATGCTATAGTTTCCTACCTTCGACAGGAACTAGCAAGGACGCAAAGCGTCAAAGTTCGTACCTACAGTTTTTGCATATGATAAATAACAATTTAGATAGTGTTTTATACATTGGATATGCAATAGGATAAATCATGTTGTGCACTTTTTCATTGTATTTCAATAATAGTTTACATTAGCAAAGCATCTACTCAATCATGTTATACAATTTGATAGAACAAAAGTATGTCTTATAGCATATCAATGCATATACATTATTTCATTATACATATATGACACACATAATGTACTTGGATATGAGACTCATGCATATACATTGTTTGTTTACACACTTTATTTTATATTGACTAGTATATTTTGTAACTGCCATTATTTATAGCTTGATATGTCTTTATAGCTATTCAGGATACTTGCAAATTTCATTTTGTGCATGTTAGTCTATTGAAATTGTCTCATAATAACTTGCTTTTCATATTTTAAATAAATGCTAATTTGTGACTAGTCATATTTACCTTTTGTTGTGAGAAACTGTTCAATCTCCATTTGTTGGGAAGGAGTCAATAAACAACGTATAAGATTTTCAATTGCATAAAGCCCTCTTTTAAAAGTGATCTTCATTATAGGTCAAACTTAAGGTGCACCACTCTTATATTCATGATGTATTCACAACCATTGGTTCTCATCTTGTTTGCTATACTACTAGTGAAATGTAGAATCTGACTATTCTCAAGTCAACATATTTTAATGGAACAAACATTACGTAGTGGAATGTAGAATCTAACTATTGGTAAGTCATAACTTTGTTCTTTTGCTTCAATTGTCATGTCATCAAATATATGTCTAAAACATTAATTTTTTTACTAGTATTTCAATAGCACAATATCAATCTTGATGATTAATTCACAACAATAATAGATTAAATATATGAATTTAATAAAACATTACAAAATCTTAATGAGTAATTCAAAGTAATAATATATTAAATAATATACTATATTATTATCACCTTTTATTTGAAAATCTCTTATTTCAATCAAAATAAAAACTAATACTTCAAAATACATAATCAAAATTCTTTCTTAAACAAATAGAAAATTATGTTATATTTAGACCATTTTATGTTTAAAGGCTCTAAAATTCATTTCTAATTTCAGTTCTATTCCTCATTTTCCATTTATTTATGTATTTTATATAAAAAATCATGTATTTCATATTTATTTGAGTAGAAAACTCCATAGGCCTGTTCCTGTATCACTTCTGTATTCTCTACAAAATGATCTACTCTTTCACTCAACCCTTATCTCCATAAAACTTGGAGATATTTCTAATGGCAAACATTTGTGAACCATAATGTTCCAATGGCAACAATCACAAACACACTGGAATCACAATATGCTACTAGTGATGCTATGTTAGTTAATTGAGTTTGGCTTTTCAACCTTTCTCAAGGGAGTTTTCCCAACAACTTCACTAGATCCATGTTTGATTATATTTTGGTAAACTTATGAACCATTTTGTATATTAAATTATTATAATCTTGACTTTTCAACCTTTCTCAAGGGAGTTTCCCCAACAACTTCACCAGATTCATGTTTGCTTGTGTTTTGGTAAACTTCTGAACCATTTTGTGCATTAAATTATTGTGATCTAAAATATCTACACAGATCTTGGCAAAAAAACTCAATTCTTTTACAAGAACTTGATTCTACACAATAGATCATAGATCTCAAATTTTCAAACAAAAAACTCAATTCTTTTACAAAAAATATATTATAAACAATAGATTTGGACAAGCTTCCATAGATAGATTTCATGTTAATATGATGATCACAAAAAATAATGCAACTAAAATTTTAATGTAGGATGCTAAGAATAACATCCTAGATTCTCAACTATAAGGTCCTCTCTCCTAATGTTTATTAATTTTTTTTATCACTTCATAAATTTAGTGAGAGGATTCATTAATTAGATGAGTTGGATAGGTAATGTGTATATACTACAATATTATTATAAGATGGAGTGCAATAAATAAATTAAATTTTATAATAAATAATAGATACCATTTTACTTTTCATAATAGTGTTTTAAAAATTAGATAGCATAAATTATAAATTGATAACTAGAGTGTAGTAACTAAATATTCCATGATTGTTATATATCTTTTTTTGTGTGTATCTGTAGGTGCACTTTCAGTACACCATTTTAAAAACTTTTAAAGTTGCCTCTCATAAAGAATTTCCCAAAAATTGTTCCCAGTATGCTTAACAAAGTTTTTATGAAGGATTGAATTATTTATGGGTCCAGATATACAAATGTGGAAGCAAATAGAAGTCAAAGTTCATTTTTCCACCATGGAGAAGCACTTTTTGAATTTTCCGCAATGGAGTAGTCAACTTGAGATTTTCCACCAAAGGAAAAATGAAGTGTAGTGGAAAACTCATTTTCCACTACGACTTTCGCAATCATTTTCTAATTTTTCACAATGGAGTAGTCAACTTGGGATTTTCCACCAAAGGAAAAAGGTAGAGTGGAAAACTCATTTTCTGTTGTGCCTTTCGCAGTCATTTTCAAATTTTCCATTGGAGAAGCACTTTTTGAATTTTTCGTAATGGAGTAGTCAACTTGGGATTTCCCACCAAAGGGAAAAAGCAGAGTGGAAATCTCATTTTTTGCTGTGCCTTTTGCAGTGATTTTCAAGTTTTTCATTGGAGAAGCACCTTTTGAATTTTTCGCAATGGAGTAGTCAACTTGGGATTTTCCACCAAAGGAAAATGAAGTGTAGTGGAAAACTCATTTTCCACTTTGACTTTCGTAGTCATTTTCTAACTTTTCATTGGAGAAGAAAATATTTCATTTTCTAGCAAAAGGAAAAATGCATAGCGAAAAATTCATTTTTCGCAACAACTTTCACAGGCAAAGTCCAATTTTCCACATTAAGAGAGAAAAGGCAAATCTCAATCCACAATGAAGGTATATGGGGGGTAAGTTCACAAAGTTGTGGTGCCAAAAGGGGGGTATAAGTGGACACCTTTTTCTTGAAATCTGCAAATTTTGAACTTCAACAAGAATTTGAAGATAGTTACGCTCAAAATTTTCAGATATGACAAAGAAAAAAGTCGTAGTCCTTTGAATCTAGTTTCTAAACTACTAATTTTTTTTCAAAATGGTTTAGTTTTAGATCCTCAAAAAAGGGGGCCACAAAAAGTGGTACTATTTATTCCAAAAAAACATAGCACAGTACAAAGTGTGGCCCCCCTAAAATTATAACTTTTTTTTTGAAATTTTTTAATCGCTCTAGTCAAAAGTTACTTAACACTATGTAGTTTATCCCAAATTTTTTGAGTAATTTTATAATGTCTATTTTTGTTTTAACGAATTTTTTAACTAGACACATCCCAAAAATGTGAAATATTTGTGTGCTCCCCTTAGAAATAATTGAAAACTAATCTAAAATCAAAACTTTTTTTTTTCAAAGTGTGTAGAATGGAGTCTAGTTTCTAAAAAACTAAGTTGTTACAAAATTCGATGAACGAGCTAAAATTTATAGCCCAATTAGTATGTGGTGGTTTTTGACAAAAAATGAAAATACATTCAAAAGAAATTATAGATGAAAGGCTTGAAATAGTTCAAATTAAAAATAAATTATATGGTTAGATAGCTAACACAAAGACCTATAATGCTATGTAACCTGATCGTATTGATACCCAACCACGAGAAATCTTGAAGGGGAGCACAGAAGAAAAAATAATCATTTTTTGTATGTTTGCTGGAAAACACGTCTCAGGCCTGTTCATCAAATCCAAACCTTTGGGTTGGATCTCCAAGGCAAAACCAAGCCTTAGGCTTGGGTTTGATTAAGGTTTAAATAGCGCGTGTTCCCTATAGCGCGCACGCGCTATAGCATGCACGCGCTATTTAAACCTCAACTCTTAATAGCGTGTGCGCACTATAGGGCGTAAGCACTATAGTGTGCAGGCACTATTAAGATGTAAGTTGCAAAAGAGAACTAGGTGGGGGGGGGATAGGGGAATGGCTATGTGTGTGCATGAAAGAGATAGAGAGAAAGTAAGGGATAGGAGAGGGGAGAGAGTACAGGATGGGAGAGAGAAAGTGAGAAAGAGTAGGGGTGGCAAAGAGAGGAAGTGTGAGAGAGAGTACGGGTGGAAAAGAGAGAGTGCGGGATGCGGGAAAGAGATTTAAAGTAGGGGATGGGAGAGAAGAAGTGTGAGAGAGAGTATAGGTTAGGAGAGAGAGATTAAGAGTAGGGGATGGAGGAGAGAGAGAGTAGGTGATGGGAGATAGAGTGGGAGAGGAAGAACTTGAGAGAGAGGAGGATGGGAGTGCATGTGTGTGAAAGAGAGAGAGTATGGAATGGGAGAGGGGGAAGACAAAGTATCTCAAGAGAGAGTAGGGGATGGAAGAGAGAATAGGTGATGGGAGAGGGAGTGGGAGAGGGGGAGGCTCGGGGGAATAGAAATGTGTGTAAGAGAGAGAGAGAGAGAGAGTAGGGGATAGGAGAGAGTGTGAAAATTTAAGAGAGACTAGAGGGTAGCAGAGAGAGAGAGAGAGAGAGAGAGAGAGAGAGAGAGAGAGAGAGAGAGAGTGGAGAGGGAGAAAGTAAGAGTGAGAGTGAGAGAGAGAGAGAGAGAGAGAGAGTAGGCAGTGGGAGAGGGAGAGCAAGTGAGAGAAAAAGTAGGGGATGAAAGAGGAGAGAGGGGGGATGGGTGTGTGTGTGTCAAAGAGAGAGAGTCAAGAATGAGAGAGGGGGGAGAGAGATAGAGAGAGTAGGCAATGGTAGAGGGATGGGAGAGAGAGAGAGAGAGAGAGAGAGAGAGAGAGAGAGAGAGAGATAGTAGGCGGTGGGAGAGGGAGTGGGAGGGAGAGAGAGGTGGAATGGAAGCATTTAAGAGAGATAGAGTAGGGGATGGGAGAGAGTAGGCTGTGGGACAAGGACTGCGAGAGAGAGAGAGGGGGGGGAATGGGGATGTGTATTTATTTATAAGAGAGATAAAGTAAAGGATGAGAGAGAGTGTGAGAGTTTGAGAGAAAGTAGTAGGGGATGGGAGAGAGAGTGAGAGTAAGGGATGGGAGAGGGAGGGAGGGAGAGACAGAGAGAGAGAGAGAGAGAGTAGAGAGGAAGAAAGAGAACTTGAGAGAGATAGACAGTAGGCAGTAGGAGAGGGAGTGGGAGAGGCAGAGGGAGAGGGAGAGAAATAGGGGGGATGGGAGTGTGTACCTACAATAACATCCAAACTAGCCACCACATAACCTACAAGAACAAATAGTAGCATCATTTGAAATAGGAATCACAAGAATAGGCTTGATAGTGGGAGGAACCTATAGAACCTTCTTACTGTAGAGTATGAGAGATTAAAAATGAGGTATATTATTTCAATTAGGTTCTTCTTAGAATTTATTATTTCAAATATTTTTAGTTTTAAATAACATAATCATGATTATTTATTTTTGCTGGATTATTTCTTCAAATAGTTTCTTACACAAAATTTTAACCCTTGTAATAGTGATGCATATTGTTCTCTTTTCTGTTATGAATTTTATATCAATTTTCCATGCATTGTTGACTAGTTTAATAATAGACAAGATTAATCTTGTGTCATCTCAATCTAAGTATCATTCACAATAGAAATTAAAAGTCTTGTCACAATTTTTATGTAGATCTTGAAAATGTAATACCACAATTCTATATTTTAAATCTTATGTATTCCAACAATATACTAACAAACTAATTTATTAAGATTGAGAATTAAAAAGTCAATGACAAGCATTTCACTTAATATTTATGATGGCAATTATTACTTGAAAATTTAGAATCTAATTTAAATGGTTTTAAGAGTATCAAAAAGGAGGACACCAATGTTTGGGCCTTCCCAAGCTTATGGCCTCACTTTATGTTTGTTTGATTTTCTATATTTTAAAACAAGTGAATTTGTTTGTGTTTTACCCTTTTCAATGCTTCATATTAAAAATTATTGAAAATATACAAATATTTATATAAAAACACAAAATGCACTTATTCAAATTCAAAGCTTTATCCTTGATTCTAAGTGGAAGAAGTGCATGTGTGGATCCCTATTAGATTCCTAAACCTTCCAAAAACACAAAAAAGTTTGATGAACAAATCAGCTTAGCAAAGGAATGCAACCACAAACAATGCATTAATAAGAAGTCACATTGCTAGACAAATGTTGTGGGGGCATTTTAAGCGACCGGTTCAACAAGAAATTTATTGATCTGCTCTTGCATCTCATGTACAAATGCCCCAAAACCATCATTTCTCTTGAAAACGAATTGAGATACTCTTGCAGTGTCGAAAAGAAGCTTTCTATAACATTTCGGTAACTTTCCCGGCTTTAAAAACTCATAAGTCAATTCAATCAAACTTTCCTCGTTGTAATCAAATAGAAGACTTAGAATTTCTTCCTCTGTGAGCTCAGGATGCTCTTGTTTGCAGCACTGTATGAAAGATACCACTTCACCACGATCTCTCTCAACCTACATCAAAAGGATAAGTGGTTGGTGGTTATAATAATTAAGTATTTAAAGTTGACTAATTTTTTATAGTTTAATTTGTTTCTTACTGTGTGATGTTTAAGCTATTTTTAAAAAAGAATTAATGTTGTGTTAGACTCACCGTAAAAGTTCTAGCATCATTCACTAGACGCGCTGTCAAACATACGAGATTAAGAAAGGGTGCTCGAAAATCCAACTCAGAGAGGAGTTCATCAGGAAGAGGCTCTCCTGTGAAAAATGTGGAATTTAAGATGATTGCTGCTAACCCAATTGACACTTTCCCATTCTCAAGATACTCCTTCAATGGTGGCATGCACTTTGCATGTGCCCATTCAGCTTCCTTTGTTGTAGATGATAGCAGGTCCTCCCACTAAAGCCCATAACACAAGGATTATGATAGAGATGTATAATCATAAGAATAAGAACTTTCTTTTGGTGGATTTTACTAAATGTTAATTTTGATAAGTTTGTGATAGAATAATTGCACAATAAAGTCAAGAAGGAGAAACTTTATTGGATTTACAATAATCAGTATTCTGGGTTAGCTAACAATAAATAATAGTCAATTATAAAAAGACAATAACACACATATGTTTAGGAAACTTAATGCATGCTCAAATGTCGAGTCTTCTATTCGGCCTAAGACAAATTTTCTCTTCAAAAATAAGATATAAGTTTGGTACAACAATCTACACATACATAATCCAAGAAAAAACTTTGTGAATCTTTTTACTTTCTTTACCTTTGAATTATACATAAAATTAGTCTTAATTTTTCCAACCTTAGGAAATTATATAAAACCACTCTCCATTTACTCAACCTCATTTGAACTTAAAAATATTTTTAAAGAATAAAAAAGTAAGTTGTTGCTAAATATCTAGTTTTAATTGCTTTAAACCAACTCCACCCTGTTATCTTGGACTTTAGTTCAGTAGGATCTACAATGCTTTAGTTTTAATCATGTTTATAATAGTGATTGATTCTCATGATTTCACTTATTTCCTTACTTGTATTTGCAAGCCAGCCCTAAACATCACACACAAATTAAGTTTGAAAAATAAAGTCAATTTTGACTATTTAAAACATTAGCTTAGGAATCAAACCTATTATGTTTAAACAGTATGATATTTGTCTAAGAAGTGATGTCAGTTTTATTCCATCATTATTGATATTAGCTACATGTTCCTCAACATAATTTGTTCTTTTAAACAGTGATTTACTATGTGCATAATCCAATCAATCATTATCGACTATTGAATTGAATTTCATTAAGATCTATGTTTTTTAACTCTTTTCTTCTTCTTAACTAGATCTTTGCTGAAAATTCTACACACTCCTCTTTTTGAAGTAAACCAAAATTAACATTAAAGCTCAAAGCATTATATGTATACTTACAACTGAGCAAAGGTAGGTCAACATGTCACGCCCATGAGCCTTCAGTGCTGCTTGTCCTAATTCGTTTACAGTATTGTAAAGACCTAGATAGCAGATCTTCATGTCGGTCGTAAAGTAGTCTAAAAGCGATAAATCCCATCTAAGTGCTCAACCAGAGAAAACCATATCAAACACGGAATGAAAACATTTGACATGTATGTTGCTCAATATAGATAGATTGACAGATAAGTAATCACCAACACTGTAAATAATTGTACGCTAGACTGTGAAAGGATCTTAAACATCACACACTAAGAAAGAAATTATGCTTAAAAAAAAAGTCAATTTTAACTATTTAACCTTTTTAGCATAAGAAGTCTTAATCGATCAACTAAAAGAGAATCATTCTGACCTTTTCACAGCTTCAGTAAATAACTTTACTTGGTCAAATGAAATGTGGGCATCAAAGAGGTCATCCAGAATTATGAGAAGGGAAGCTGCTTTTGTGTAGGCAATTCTACAAGTAGAGTATTCTGGTTCAAACATCACTACTGCAGCACTGAAGTGTATTTCCACTTGTCTATGTCGAGTAAATGTAAGCTCGGAAAAACCGCAGCCCTTGTACCATCTTTATTATTCACACACACAAATACAGTTCAGAATAGATTTCCACAATCCATAGATAATGTTTGATATAATTTTTTGGACGTGGCTATCCTCTCTATAAATTGCACCATTGATTAAATTTCAAAAAATGAAAACACAATGAAATTTTGAATATTTGATTTTCATGATCTGTATATTTTGTGATCGAAAACAACAAAATTTTTGAAAAAATTTCACTATGTTTTCATGAATCTGAAAAAGAATCTTCATTTGCTAAACAACTCAGTTATTCACACAAATGTAAACTCAATACATGAAATACCTGATTATTTCTTGAATTTCCATTTGATGTAAAGCCTGCGCTCTGTTGAAGTCCAGTTTGGCCAGTTCTAAATATCTCTGGTCATTCAAATTGGGCATTCTGAAATACAATTTATTCTATTTAGTGCACTGAAAATCATTTTCTAAAATTCCCAGAAATTGTTTTGTAACTTAATTGCTTACTGATACAGTGTCTTCTCCATCCACGACTGGTTACATAAAAGGTGTTCAATGTGATATCTGACCATCAATCTTGGGAAATTCGTGTGCCAGGGACAGTCTAGAGCACGTTCAATCTGCATACACCAACCAATGAATAAAGAGACATTGTAAGAAAACAAATTGATGATTCAATTGTCAGATTTTTAGTCAAATTTATTAATCTATGTTTCATGAATAGTGCTTCACAAGAATTCATATTTTTATATGAGAAGAATCGAACATTTTTTGAAAAACATGTGTTAAAATCTTGCAGTCCTTTTTTAGATTATTACAAAATTTGTTGACTGTTTTTCACATGTTTATGCATAGGAAAAAAGTGCATGTGTTGTTAAAATGTTCTATTAGATTATAGGAGGCCTATTTTTAGAATACATATGATTTCAAACTTTTATGAGAGTCTAAACTAGGGAAGAAATTTTTGGTGAGGAATGCTATTTTAATCTATTTCTTTTCCCATCTTGGAAATGTAAATGTCAAGAATGGGCAACACTTGGCATAGTGGTTTAGCCCATGGTATTAGAAAACCAAAAGTGGTTTCCAAATTGTATCATTGAGTTTTGTTTGTAAGGTTGAATGCTATAAGTAGTCTCTCCAGCTTGAGTTGAGGTGATGCCCCTCTAAGAATTTGCGTTGCAAGTGTATTGTATCTTCTTCATCGGATAATACATTATGCGGGTTTTGGAGGGTGGGGTTTTTCTTGGTAATCACTGTTGATTGTTCTTTTATGTTTTTTTCCAAATCTTTATGATACTCAAGTTGAAATTTGTATAATCCTCTCAAGATTAGCGTATGAAGCATTTTGCATATCTTTGCTTCCTCACAACATTCAAAACTCATTGCATCTAGGTGATACTCAAATATATGAAAGTCCAGAATTTCATCTCTCCCAATACTACTCCATCTCAAATACTGATAACTATAGAATTTCTTACATAATTTTACTAACAAGCTCATTTTACAATAATTTACACCTCTTCGCGAAGATTTTTCGTAACATCCAGATCCCGAGAGATGGTATTGCTTTGAATCCATTCAGATAGGAAAGCCTTAGCCATGGCACTCATCTCTCTCATTAATCTTTCTTCTGGGAAGTTTATCTGTGAACATTTGTACAGGCTCAGCATATCCGAAGGTCCGCCACCATGAAGCTCATCAGCTTCTATATTTTCAAGAACTTCTGCAACATGAAAACATTAGTAGTTAAATTTTAAATAGAAAGCTTTGAATCCTTCACCAATTTTTATAACAGTTGGGTTGGGTATTAATATGATGTACCTGATGAAACATTGTAGCCATGGAGTCTCAAAAGTCTGAGGCCAGTTGCTGTGCAATCAATGTCAGGAACAACACTCTCCCTTCCAAAGCCCAAGCCTCTTTTATCCCAGTACCTGTTATTAGGTTAAAGTTTGTTTTTTAACATTTATCTCTCTTAATAGTTTAAGACAGTTTAGTTAGACTGTGAGTCCACAATAGTGAGTTACACTTTAGAAAAATTTTCAAAGAAGAGTAGATAAATTCCCAAATCTTTCTATCAAAGTCCAAAATTTTCCATAGAAACTACTTTTTTGACTACTTTCAATCGAAACGAATCAAAAAAGTACTTCCATTGCTCCCAAATCTTTCTATCAAAGTCCAAAAATTTCAATAGACACTACTTCTTTGACTACTTTAGATCGAAATGACTCAAAAAACTACTTTCTAACGAAAGTAATAAGTTACATTTGATCAAAAATAGCTTAGTACTGTCAATTCTAAATAACATATCATTGACTCACCTGAACACATAATCCAATGTTTTCTTGATCTCAGTTTGGAAATAGCGGTCAATCCCTAAACGCTCAACATTGTCAATTGCTCTCAGACGTTCACAGATATCTACTGGATACACACATGGCGCTGCCAAATCCAAGTTCAATTCAGTGCATTTTGTACAGGCACTGGCTAATCTTCAGACAAAATACACCGAAGACAAAAAAAAAAAAAAAAAAAAAAAAATCTTTTGTGCTCATCTATGCTCATATTAACTTGTGCATTTCATAATTCTACAAAAATTTACCATGGTCTTTGAACTTAGAAAGAAGGGTGGTCAAGAATTGTAGGCATTTCTTGTCTCCAGTATGTAGGAAGACGCAGGCTGTAGATGCCGGGGAGCCTAGGAAAGACCCATCATTGGACTGCAGGTTAAGTATGACTTTCCAATCAACTAAATCTTGCACGCCCTCCAAATAGTACAAAACACCAGTGGGAACGACATGAAGGCGCTTTGCAGAAATCCTGCACAAGTTAAAGATTATATTTCTACCATCAACACATGGCATTTATGAGAAGGATGGATTAAAAAATGAGACAGACTAATCTCTGGATAAAATGTACTAAAGACAAAATAAAGTCAAAATCTTTTTTTCTCCAGATTCATGTAGCAATTGTTTTCCAAATTTTTTTGTTTTTTTCGACTACAAACTATGCATTGAGATTTTCAAAAAAAATCCATGATGTTATCTATTTTTGAAAATTAGTCAACTATTAGAATAGAAATCGCAATTCCAATAATAAATAGAATAACAATTGCTCGTTTTAGAATCAAAATTGAAATACATAGTAATACTCTAAATTTTGATTTTGCATTCCCAAATTTCAAAATTTTAGACATTTACAAATGCCAATTCCAATATAATTCCCGTTACCAAACAACACCTTAACTTTTTAATTTTAATATTATTTTTCATTAAAAATTAACTGTGCAAGATTTGCATGATGAATTCCGTTATTTTACAATTTTACATTTGTTTCATAAGAACGACTAATACTGAAGTTTTTTCAAACATACATTTTTGTGTTCACCTCCCTCCTTCCACTGATTCCTTTGAAATCATCTTCATCCACATCGAGTCCAAGGCTTTTGGAGTCGTTGAGCAATGCAGTAAAGACCATCTCAAACATTTTAGACAATCCATTCCTTGGTATCTCCTCCATCATTCGTTTTGCATGTCTTCTGATGAAATCAAGGCCTGTAAAAACAAAACTCTTTGAAATGAAACATTGTCATGGATTGTGGAAGTCTTGCCTACTTTTAGAAATCGTACTTAATTTACATATGTTGATGTCATACTTCATAATTTTATCATTATTTTCTTTTATTTGAATGCATCAGAAAGTATGATTCAAACTATTAATATTAAAAATATTTGTATAATTAAAATTAAAAATAATATTGAGGCACTTATTCATCTAAATTGATCAATTTTCAAAAAATTGAAAAACATAATTGATTTTTTTGAAAATTTCTGAATAGTTTGTAGTCGAAAATAACAAAAAAATAAAAAAAATCATTATGTATTCAAATCTGAATTTTTTTTTTTGACTTTGTCTTGAGATTAACTCATAATAATAATTAATCTTAACAATAATAAAAAATGAATCATAATAATAATTAATCTTAACAATAATGAAAAATGAATAATTTAGACTTCACTCCATTCTAAAAAAACCTTTTGAATTGAAAGAAATTGTATATTGATAGTAAACATTGGACCTCTGTGAACATGAGCCCTGTGAGTGTTCCAGACGGTGAGTGAGATGACGCAGGCGAGAGTGTTAAGGATTCTATCGCTCACAAGGAAGACATTTTCCTGTCCCCAAGAGCCGTCCCTTAACTGGTTATCAGTTACCCATTTAAGCGTCTGGGGAAATTGGGGTTTGCGAGAACCATCAATGGCGGGAATTCTTGCGAGCCATGCAGTATCATATGCACTTGGGCTTATCTCACCCTCCTCCATAAAATTAAACTTCTCCTTTATCTCGTCCACCAAGATCTCTATGCGTTTCTCATCATTAATACTGGCTTCCTGAAAATATATGTTCATCATCCATGAACAAAGGTTTAAATTAGCAATTGCATACTTTTATACATGTAACTAAGAGTTTAGAAGAAATTCAATTTTTCATACAATAAAATTAATTTGTATAATATAAAATATAAATCAACTAATAGGTGAAACAATCTAGTAGTGGCTGAGGCTAATTTAGGATGCCTACAATTCTTAATCCGTATATCGAAATTTGCAGATTTTTTTGGTTAAGATCAGTAGATGAGTGAAGTGCTTAAAGCTAATCTTTAGACTTTTCTGCATTTAGGGAACTCTTTGTAGAACTTGTAGAGTGTGAGGTGGTCTAAAAGTGTACTTGATACCTGCCACTAATACCCCCATAGACCAACTACCAACCAAGAAAACTAAAAAATTATCAATTAGTTATAAATGCCTTTTGATAGTGGTAATTGAGGGGGAAAAATAATAGTAATTAAGAGTTTAGATGTAATGCTACAACTGATTAGTTTCCCCAATTATATATATTTAAACAAAAACAGAACTCTTAGATCATTGAGCATTTCAATCCAATGGAAAACGAAGCACAGAAGGGATAAAACCACTTACCCACATAGATGAAGGATACGCCATTGGCTTACATCTGTGGGTGGACAATGAAGCTGCAATAAAATTCAGTCAATATGAATTTAAATTGCTCCCAAGTACTTTATCAGATTTCTACATAAAATTTTATCTTAGATATTTTAATACTTATTTTGATAGTAAATCATACAATGTAATCTGAAATATTGATGATAACAAATTCATACAACATTAAAATAAAAAAATAAAAAAATTACTTTTACATTAGATTTTGTGATTTTCTCTGATGATAAATCATACAGTGTAATCTGATACATGCAATATTAAAATCAGAAACTAATAAAACTATTTCTAAATTAGATTATGTGAATTTTTATTTTTCAGATTACAAAAATATAATTCACCATTAGAACGTAATTTCCATATTGAATTTGTAATTCATCCACGAAAGTAGAGATCACAGCATCTGGGCCACAAAAGAAATTATTGTCGGTGAGAAGTAAACAATCTGACTCAACGTTGGACTTACGTACCTATTTTAGCCCTAATGGACGGTAATCTCCTTTTGTCAGACAGAGCAAGGTGTGCTTCAGTATTATATGAAGTTCTCCATTGGAGATATTTAGTGGTAGAGAAGAGTCCCAAGGAAGAATACACAATCTTGGCCATCTTAGCAGCTTAGAGAGAATTTCAGAGGTGCCAACAGCTTTGCTTAACTTGCATATTCTTGGCATGAAATAAGAAAAATATAATTTGGCATATTTGACGGTTTTGAAATTATGCCTTCACAAAAATCAGTTCGGAATTTGGAAACTATTTGGTGAGGAATTAAATTTGGTTCAAATCAGCCTTACTCATATTAGGTGAATATTAATAGCTCTAAGGTTGGGGGTCCCATGGAGATTATTTAGGAAATTTGTAAGCTGAGCGGTCTTATAATTTTGTAATTTGAGTTTCAGAGGAAAAACTTTCTAAAATTTATTTTATGATAAAAGACTTTTTAGTTTTAAATGCGGGGCTCCTATTATGAAGGAAAAGATTCTAATTAAACTTGTGGCCCTTCAAAAAAAATTCTTATGGGACCTCTTATACTTGAAAAATAGACCTGTAGCCCCCGTCATGGGACCCCTGCCTAACTACTATGAAAAGCTACTGCCTACTTGTTGAATAATACATTTATAGTCTTTGATTTAATGTTGTTGAATACTATAGCATTTGTTGATTAAAAATCAGCCGTACTCCTATTAGGTGAATATTAATGGTTCTCATAATTGTAGATATTTGTTGATTTAATGTGTAGATATCATTCATGTAAAGATTTGTTGATTTAATGTGTAGATATCATTCATGTCTATAAAGTTGTTATTGGTGATAATCATTATTCATAACTAATGTATTTTTTCAACAAGTCTATGTCATATAAGTATACCAATCAAGTCAAGAGAATATAAAGTAAGTGTAGTTTTGAAAAAATCAAGTTTGAATTCATTGTTTCTCATGTCTTGTATTGCTCGCAAACGATTTATCAACATAGGTGTTTGAAGGTTCTCACATAATTCAAATGTTCTTAAATCTTATCATTTGTTTGTATTAAGAAAAAATAAATTGTATTATAGAAAGCTCTAGCTTATTTTTTCACAGAAAAGCTTTCTAACATTCAATAATTTTATTAGCATTCTATGACTTTTATAAAATCAAATCTTTATTGTGCCTTTGTAAAAAAAGAACAGATTTTTTTTTGTTTAAAATGTCAAATATATGAAAATTCTATAAAAATAATATTTTGAAATTACATTTTTAAAGTGAAAAAATAAATTTCTCTTACAACAAAAAATCCATTTGCAATTGGCTTCTAAATAAAACTTTAATATATGATAAAAATATTTTAATTAGTTAAAATATTTTATTTTCTTAGTACATATGCAAAAAAAAATTCATTATTCTTTTTAATTATTATACTTGAACATGTATGCACTTTTCACCTTATTTTCATTTTTAAATAAAACATTTTACTAATAAAAATTCATTTTCCTCATCAAATATTGCGCTTCCTTTATTTTAACTATGTTCCATGCTTTGCATTTCTTTCTTCAAAATGTTAGTTTCATAAATGTCATTGCAAAATAAATAAAAATAATAATAACAAACACCTAGATAAAACATTTAATTTTTGAGATAAGATGTTATCAAATATATTACCCCACTTATTTATTTTATTGCATGAATTGTCTTATCAACTATAAAGTTTGGAAATAAAAATATAAAAGCAAGTTTCAAGCTCCCTCATGATTGTAGTAGGTTGCAACTCATAGCATGAGACATAAATGTTTTATAACAAAATTAACAGTCTAAAAATACACGAGAACTATATAGAATGGAAAGTTTTTGAAGAATAAATGGTCATGATTGGACAACTTAATTAAAAAATAGGATTGCAATGAATGCTATAGTTTCCTGCCTTCGACAGGAACTAATAAAACATGGTGTGCTCGTATTGACCTCACATTTTTTGGTACTTTTTTAGACACCTTAGAAAAAATCATGTCAATATGACATGATAAATCTTAGTTATAAGTGGGTGGAGTTGTCAAGTAAATTTCTATAAAAAATTGATAGTGAATTAAATTTTTAATGTAGGATGCTAAGAATAACATCCTAGGTACTCAACTATAAGGTCCTCTCCTCTAATGTTTATTAATTTTTTTATCACTTCATAAATTTAGTGAGAGGATTCATTAATTAGGTGAGTTGGTTAGGCAATGTGTATATACTAAAATATATTATAAGATGGAGTGCAATAAATAAATTAAATTTTATAATAAATAATAGATACTATTTTACTTTTCATAATAGTGTTTTAAACATTAGATAGCATAAATTATAAATTGGTAACTAGAGTGTAGTAACTAAATATTCCATGATTGTTATATATCTTTTTTGGTGTGTATCACATGAATATCCTTGTGTACAACTATGTTTGTAATATTGGAGAAATTTGAAATGAATTTATTTTTTAGTGACATTACTACAAACATAATATTCCATGGAGGGAGCTTAAAGTAGTTGTAGGGTTTCTACAAGATGAGAATGGGGATGATGATAGAGATAGGAGTTCATTCTCCCCATGCACTTTTTCTTTTCTCAAAGGTGGTCGTGTTGGTTCTGGGTTTTATAGATTGTTTGGGATAATTTATTATGGAAGACCTATAGAAGACTACATATAGTTAGATATGATGGGTTTAATTTTCTTATGTCTTCTAGTGGTTACGTGATCAATGGATCTCTAGTGGATTCTTTTTATCAGTGTTTTCCTTGAGACCTTTTCATTTTGGCCCCAACGTGCTATACTCTATTCTATGGGTCATGTTGGTGCATGAGAGGTAGGGGTTGTTTTGTATCTTGTCTTAGATAAGGCCTCAGTTGGAACTCATGTGTTCCTTGTTGTTCTGGGTGTCTTTCTCTTGGGACCGGTGTTTTCTTAGCTCATGCCTGCTAGATTAGGATTTTTTTGGTGCTAACCTATTTTATGGTTGGGATGAACTACTAGATCTACTCCCTCATTAGGCTTCACTAATTTGTGTTCCCTTATTGGAAAGGTTTTCCTATCTAAAATGGACTTTTGTGTGGTCCTTCTTTTGAAGAAAAAGAGGGATGGTATAATCATAACTGGTTCTTGTTTCATTGTATTTTCCCTTCCTTCAATATCCCTATTGAGGCGGGATACTCTTCTTTGGAGATGCAAAGGTTTCTTGCTGAGGAAATATCTCTCTAACAAAGATATCTAGTTGGTTGTTATGGATTATTTTTGGGTTTCTTCTTCATGCCCGATAAGGTTTTGGGAGCCTTGATTTTACCTATTCTAGAGTCATATGAAAAAGGGCTTATTGAGGTTGTACTAAATCGGTATTTTTTTGTTCTTCTTACCCAAATTTAGTTAGTTTGCTACCCCTCTTTGTGTCTTTGAACTCACTAGTCTATTTGGCTTTCTATTGTAAAAATTTTTAGGGTACCTTCGGAAACTTCATACTTCTTTTGTGGCTATGGCTTCCTTCCTTGACTAAGACTATCTAAGCTCAAGGGAGCCCAAATAGTAATAGGTTGTAAGAATCCTTTAAAAACCCATTGTTAGTCTCTATATTCTTATGTTATTTTGTTTCTAGTCCTAGGACTTTTTTAATAGATTGAATATTTGGGGTTCGTTTTGAAACCCCTATGTTCTTCACATGTGATTTCTTAGTGAGATTGCAATCATGTGTCTTATTAGTTAGTAGCTATAGTTAAAATCTTTTTCTATAAGGGTCTTCCCTTCTCTTTATTAGTGGTTTCACAGGTTGTGAGTTCTTCCCCATCTTTTGTATGTTTTTATATACTATGGATTTGGGCCCTTTCCCAATTATCTTAAATCAAAACACATAATTCCATGGTTTTCTTTTTTAAATATAAAACCAAGTATTCGTGACATTTAGAATAAAATTATAACTACATCTCACTTACTAAATCTATTATTTTAAATTATAGAATTTTCATTTATTGGCTTTTCTTCTCACATGGTGTGAGGCCTCGCCCCGACCCATTGTAGCATAGTTGATACTTTACTATTTTGATACTCATGACTCGATATGTCGAGACACTATCAGATACTTTGAACATATTTTATTATTTCATGTCGTGTGATGTTTTACTTTCAGATATTTGATTTCTTTATTTAATGTTTTACGAACATGTAAACTGATGAAGTAGGGTAGAAAGTGAATGTAGAATTAACATTTTGATTATGCAATTTTAATAATTTAGTATATGAGTAGAACAAGATTAACAATTGATTATTTGAAAATGGATGTTTTAATTTACGTGATTTTCCTGATATGTTATATACATATATGCATGCGACCTTCTTGAGCTATTGATGTGTGCAGCGAGTGTGCGAGATATTTTAGCCAAGGAATCTAATGGAGAAATGAAACTGAACCCTATGTGCCATTTGTGGAAACCCCATTGTTTCTATTTTATTTGTATCGTGAGATGTATGAATGTATTATTCTGTATTTTGTTTATGTTAATGTTTCATAAAAGTATTTTTTTTATAATGTCGCTTGACACTCGTGAATTGTTTATGCATTCCAGCATGCTAGGTAGGGTTAACTGAGTAACCTATGGACCTAAGTTAGACTAAGTTAGTGACCTTTTTCCTAATCAGTGAGTAATCAAGGTTAATTACCCTAATCTTGATTAGTGAGTAATCTGCATTTTAGAAGGTTGTTAGAAAGTCCTAAATTTTCCTAGCATTTGTTAGGTCCCTAATTAATCCTAAAGGCTTTAAAACATGAAATCTAAGTACCCAAGGGGTATGGGAATGGGTTGGGGGCATTTTTCACCCCCTTAACCCCGTTTATTGACTTTTATGGTCGCTCAAAAAGTCTATTTTTGCTTTAGTGCGAAAATTGAATGTTGTTACCATGGGTGAATGACCTTAACTTCACTTAGAGGTTAACCTTAGGTTTAGTTGAGTTAGAAACCTCTAGATTTTTAGGCAAGTGGGGGAAGTTATTGCCCTTTTTAGGTGGTTGAGTTTTGATCTTATTTAGAGGCTTTTTTGAGAAGTTTTGGTTGTTACCCAATCTCTAGTTTTAGAGAGAAGTTTTGGAAGATTGAAGGCAAGGAAGTAAAAGCTCTTCTCAACTTGTTCATTTTACCATAACTTTATTGTGAAGGTAGGATTTCTTCATCTCCTTTGTTCATGTTGTTCAAGTTGCTCATGTTGTTTCATGCTTGGTTCATGCTTATTTTATTGTGTTGTTCATTGGTATGCTTGTATGTATGTTGGGTATGCTTGGGAAGGATTGAAACATGTTTTCTTGAATGCTTTTCCTTCATGTTTTGCTTGAATTTTGAAGTTTTCTTGTATGGGTGTTTTGGCATTACTCACCCTTGGATAGGGCAAAAGTGGCCAATTTCAGGAAAGGTCTTCAGTTGGACTCCAATAGTGTAGAGTCTCTTCTGAGGACGAGAAGAGGGAGAGAGGGTAGGGTGTTATGGGCCCCAACCTTTCAGCACAAATCACGTATGAGTTTTGGCATGTAAGAATGGAAGAATGAAAGTTCTTGAGTTGTAGCCCCGATTGGGCACCTATTTTGGTGTTGTGTCTGACATCTCCTATTGGAAAAATCCACCTTCTTCCTAGTTTGGGTTCAATGTTGAATCTATTGTGAAAACCCAGTATGGAAATGAATGTCAGATTTTGTCTCCTTGTTATGTTTGTTTGTCACTGGTCAATTTTCATTCTCTCCACGAGCTCAACGATGTATTACAAAAAATGAAATGGGTCCCTTGTTAAGGGCCATAAAGGAAATTTAAATTGATTATTGAAATTCAGTTATGTTCGAGATTGAAATCCTGTGTAAATTGTATTTAAACTTTTTGTTGTAGTGGCACCGATGCCAAGTTTTCTTCGTGGTTCTTTCCCAACAGAGCCTTTAAATTGGGTTGTCAATAAAATAGTATTTGAGTGATATCATTCTTATGAGGTTTCCATATTTTCTTTTCAGTTATAGGAATGAATATCAAGATAAGATAGAATGATGATGTTCAATTTTTGCGAATTTCAAGTGCAAATATGTTATGGCAAATTAACAAATAAGTAAATAAATGATATTATGTTATGTATGGAATGTTGATTCAATTTCATAGTAATAGGAAAAAAGATAAATCTTGTAATGTTGTTTAAAATAATTATTCAATTTCTTGGCTTGCCTATGTTTTAGCAAAATTTAATATTGTTAAAAAAAAATATTACTCCCTTGTTAAAAAAACACATTGCTTGAAAAATCATCACTTAGGCAAAATGACACTTAGAAAAAAAAAAAGTTTCCTAGAGAAAAAGCCCTCTGGATTTTGTATGGGCTTGGTGTTTAATTCCACATTGTAATAGAGAATATTCTCTGTGAATCTTTTTAAGTTTAAAATTCAAAATTCAAAAAAAAATATTAATAACAAGGAAAATGCATAAAGTTAATGAGCTAATAAACTAAATATCTTAAATATCCTAGAGTCCATGTATAAAACTTTATGTCTTTAATCCTATTCCCTCCACTAGAAACTTACCTATCTAACTCCTTTTACTATTTAAACCCTTGTCATAGACAGGCGCAGACCTTGTTGACTCTTTTGGCACTTAATGTTTTTTTTGTGATTTGCAATTTTGGATGGGAAGCAAGTCATTGGTTCTGCTTTAAGTCTAACTAAGCTTACTTTACCCCTATTTGACATGCGAAGCGTGTCCTTATATGTTGTCAGATGCATTTATGGTGGTGCAATCATACTTACCTCCACTTTGTCATGCGCCTAGTTGGGCATTAATGTTAGTCTGTAGCTAAGTTTGTTGGTGAAACTTCTTACACAATGCCTCCTTGGATCGCCCACCCAAGAGGGACTGTCACACGTAGGAGGTGGAAGTTTCCTGCCAAGAGGGTACGCCTGTTAGTGCTTGGGCAGCATGTATGCTCGTTGGGATGCGCATGGCCATGTTGAGGGGGGTGGGGGGGGTGTGTGTAGATAGGTTAGGAGGCTAGTTTAGCTGGTTCTTTTTAAAGTTTAGTTAAATTTAGTTTAAGTTTAGTATTAGTTTAGAAAGTGATGAATGATTTAGAGATAGTTTTAAGTGAGTTAGTTTTGGGGTTATATTATTAGTTGTTAAGTTAATTACTTTTTGGTTAGTTTATTATTTTTAGTTAGTTGTTTTGGTTAATGTTCTTTTTATTTAAGTTAGTTGTTTTTGGATAATGTTTTGTTTTAACTTATGTTAGTTTGTAATAAGTTAGTTTAAATCTTTGAGTTAGTATTTTAGTTTAGTTGTTATTTATTTAAAAGTTTTTTTTAAAAGTTAGTTGCAATTTATGATTAGTTTAAATTTATGATAGTTAAATTTAGTTTAGTATTAGTATTAATTTTTTTAAGTAGTGATTAGAAAAGGGTTTAATAATTGTTTTGTTTTTAATTATATTTGTTTTAGTATGTTTTAAATTAAATAATTTATGGAATGGTTAGTTAAATTTTATTATTAGTGTTAAGATGTTGAGTTATTAGTATTAATTAGTATTAGTTGAAAGTGTTTAGATTATAAGATTAATTTAGAAATTAGTTCTTTGATGTCTATGCTATGAAATAATTGGACTTATACTCCACCCGATCAATATTAGAATAATTACAATATATTGTTTATTCATATTTTGCTTAACAATGTTTAAATGGCTAATTTTAATATGTTTCTAAATTAGATGAAAATTATGTTTTGAGTGAGTTGTTAATTAACTTGCAAGTCAAACTTTAAAGACATTATTGTTTAGGCCTCTAGATTAATTACTTTAATTGTTAATAATTCTTTGTCAACAAAATTTCAGTTTAATAACCTTTACTTTCACTTGCGAATCAAACTCTTAAACCTTAGTGAACCTAATTATTATTACTTTAAAATTTAAAATAAATGTGTTTTTGCCCTCGTATTTTGGGCATGACACATGGGGCATCATTGAGTGGACATATGATGTAATATTTGATTATATATTTATTGACTTGGCTTCTCACATGAGGTATCATTGATTAGACATGTGGTGTAACATTGAAGTAGGTTGGGTTGAATTTATTATTTGATCAAGTAATAACAAACATGTTAAAATTATTTTTTTGTTTGGTCAAGAAACAAACATCTCACTAAATCTTTTTTTAAATACCAAAGAGATATTTGTGCTATCTAACACACTCCTACAAGACATTGATAATTATTGTACTAGATGATAATAACATTGAACTGATTACATCTTCCGCAATCAATTGTTGTATTCTATAATTAATACCCCAACTATAGATATTGACTATAGGTCTAAGTGATTTATTGCACTCTAGCTAACATTAATCATGCTTTCCAATATTTTTTTCCTAAGCAACAATATATTTATGATCCTTCTCATATGAACTTTATATAACTTTAGATTTCTCTTTATAAAAAATATAAGTGGTAACTACATCCTGCTAGCACCACCTACCATAATCAATTGGTACATTTGATATTTGTAAAAAAGGAAATTGCATAAAATTTCTTGTGACAAATATATGGACTTCCAAAACTCCGTACTTCTTTTGAGGCAATGGCCTCTTTCCTTGACTAAGACTATATGTGCTCAAGTGATCCCAAATAGTAATAGGTTGTACGGAGACTTTCAAAACCCATTGTTAGTTTCTAGACTCCTAGGATACTTGGTTTCTAGTCTTAGGACTTTCAATAGGTTGAAGGTTTGGGGCTCTTTTTGAAAGCCCTATGTTCTTTACATGTAATTTCTTAGTGAGGTTGAGATCCTGTGTCTTATTAGTTGGTAGCTCTAGTTAAAATCTTTTTCTATAAGGGTCTTCCCTTACCATTTTAGAGGTTTCATAGGATGTGACTTCTTCCCCATCTTTGTGTGTTTTTATGTACTATGGGTTTGGGCCTTTTCCTGTTTATCTTAAAGCAAAACGCGTGATTTCATGATTTTCTTTTTAAATTTGTGACTTTAAAAAAAAAAAAAACTACATCTCACTTACTAAAACTTTTATGTTAAATTTTAAATTTTTTATTTATTGACTTTTCTTGTCACATGAAGCATCATCGAGTGGACATATGATGTAATGTTTGAATATATATTTAATGAATTGGCTTCTCACATGAGGCATCATTGATTCGACATGTGGTGTACTGTTGAAGTAGGTTGGGTTGCATCACAACCATTCAGGTAAGGGCCCTTACCATCTATTGGCCACCCACCCTGCCATGGCATCAGCCTGCTAGAGTAGTGCACCACCATCCAGTTCATTCCATCCAAATCCACTACTACTAGTAATGCGAATGTGAATGCTAATGCTGCTGCTCACCCACCGAGTTGCTTACTCACCGATTGCGATTGCTCGTGAGGTGAAAGAGCTCAAGGGAATAATGGTTGTGGGCGGATGCAGGCCTCTCCTTATAAATACACATATGCATCCCGCTATGGAACTAAGGGACCTGCATCTGTAGACCTACATCTGAAAAGGAACAAGTATGCTAGTGACGGCTCAACAAATTTGAGGTAAACAGTTCTAGAATTCACGTAGGGAGGGAAAATAGGTCCAAATGAGTTCCCCAGGGGTCCCTTTAGAATAGTAGATTTATAATATGATCAAGTAATAACAAACATGTGAACATTGATTTTCATTTGGTAAAGAAACAAACATGTCACCAAACATTAATTGTCCTACAAGGCATTAATCAAGGATATGTGCCTATAGGTAGGATTGATGTATTGCACTCTAAATAATAGAAATCATGTTTTCCAAAGGTGTGGGAAGTATGGCCATGTAGTCACTAATTGAAAAATAGAAAAAAAATAAAAATAAAAAATGGTGAAGAGACAGCATAAGTAAAAGAGGTAGTTGTTGAAGGAACGGGCCCAAATAAAGAACGACCCTCCTCTGTCCTCTACAAAGGGAGAGGAGAAGCTGAATGACTAGATGGAATAAAATTCACTCCTTACAAACAAGGGGGAATTCCCTATAGCTTGTTTAGAAGAAGGAGAGATACTAACTGATATTGGTAGACAAGTGGAGGCCCAAAGGGATTGTTTAGAGGAAGGAGAGAAGCTAGGAAATACTGAGGATGAGGAGGTTTCTCGAACTCTGCACAAGGAGGAAGGTAAAGGAGATATGGATACTATGATTTCTCCTCCTAGGTTGGGGGGCACTCAAGGGTATAGATACCTTGGTTCATCCCCATAGGCAACTATGTTAAATGTGGCATGTTATTCAATCAAGTGGGAGGACTACCCTTCTCTAAAGAGTACTCTTATGGTCACACTATTGTGTGATGATAACACTATTTTTTCCCTTGGCATGGTGACACCATTTGCGGATGATAGGGGCAGGTAGGAACCCAAGAAGAGAACTAGGGGACAACCAAAGGAAAATGTGGGCTCTGATACAAGAACTAGAAGAATGACATCAAGGGTGGCAAGAACTAAGGCAACTTCCTGAGGCGTTGCTCATGGGAAGCAGAGGACCTTAAAGGATACCTAGAGAAGTAAGAAATAAAATTTATCACTTGGAATATTAGGGGCCTAAACAACCCGAGGAAATAATTTTCTCTGAAGAATATGATTTATGACCATAAGGTTGATATTGTCCTCATCCAAGAGGTCAAAATAAATAAACACAACTTTGACAAAGTTGCGGGATACATATGTCAGGGGGCCAAATATTCCTATAGTGAAGCTACTGGTGCTTCAGGAGGGATAGCGACTATGTGGAACCCTGATAAGATTAATGGAGTTCAACTCCATTGCTACCCTCACTTCTTGGTTGTGATGTTCATTGATGTAGGTAGTGATTGGTCTCTTTTCAACTTCTTGCACTCCTAATATTAGAGGAGGGGCACTGTAGATGTGGGAGGAGGCCTCATCATGCATTGATAACTATAAGGATATAAATATTATATGTGCAGGAGATTTCAATACTCCTCTATACCTCTCATAAAAGCTTGGTGATTTGGAAGATGTTTCTAAAAGCATGCATGATCTAGATGGGTTTCTTAGGAGGAATGACCTCATTGATATGAAACTTAAAGGTGTGTAGTTTACCTGGTCTAATAATAGGTTGGGGAATAACCTCATATAGGTTAGACTGGATAGAGTGCTCCTCTCAGCCGACTAGGATATTCTGCCTTATACCTCTTTGCAGGGATTTTCTAGGAATGTCTTTGATCACTCTGCTTATTTTTAATTGGATAAAAAAGCATCACTATAACATTTGGGGTCAAATTGTGATGGCGGTGTAATTTGTGGTGATTTTCATATTTTTTTTTACAATTGCCCCTAACACTATTGCAATACTGATGTTGGCATCATAATTGCAATGCCCACATGAGTATATGAAAAAAATACGATAAATCATTCCGCATTTTTTTTGATCGATTGTGGAGGGCTACACACAAAAGATTGTGGAGCGTTGTGCATGAAAGATTGTAGAGAGCTCCGAACGAGGGTATACAGAATTTGAAAGAGTGTGGAGTGTGGAGATCTATGATTACCTAGCTGTGCCCTTTCTCTGCATTATGTTGCCCTTTCTCTAGATTATGTTGCATGGTATTTTACTTATAATGCATATCTTGTTGTGGTATGTTGCCCTTTATCTGTATTTTGTTGCTGTGGTTCTGTGGTATTTTTCTGCCTTATACCTCTTTGCAGGGATTTTCTAGGAATGTCTTTGATCACTCTGCTTATTTTTAATTGGATAAAAAAGCATCACTATAACATTTGGGGTCAAATTGTGATGGCGATGTAATTTGTGGTGATTTTCATTTTTTTTTTACAATTGCCCCTAACACTATTGCAATACCGACGTTGGCATCATAATTGCAATGCCCGCATGAGTATATGAAAAAAATACAATAAATCATTCCGCATTTTTTTTGATCGATTGTGGAGGGCTACACACAAAAGATTGTGGAGAGTTGTGCACGAAAGATTGTAGAGAGCTCCGAATGAGGGTATAAAGAATTTGAAAGAGTGTGGAGTGTGGAGATCTATGATTACCTAGTTGTGCCCTTTCTCTGCATTATGTTGCCCTTTCTCTATATTATGTTGCATGGTATTTTACTTATAATGCATATCTTGTTGTGGTATGTTGCCCTTTATCTGTATTTTGTTGCTGTGGTACTTTGAATATCTTCCTCCCTATATGAGATGTTAAATTTAATAAAAAGATTTTTTGTTGTCCATAGCATCGAATGAGCTTGAGTGTATTGTAATAATCTCCAGTCAATCTATGGTCATGCCCTAGGTTTACATTTGCATTTCATGCCACACCCTTCTGATCTTCGTGCCCTTGCCCTTGCTCTACCCTTGCTACATGCATACTCTAGAATGGTTGGATATAAAGGCTCCATATGCTGGTCCAATAGTGGAAGCCAAGGATGTAACCATGCATGGATTGGCACAGTCTCCTTGCGAGGATCCCAAGTATCTACTAGTGTTGCTAATTTGGGCATCATATATGATCTAGAATGTTATGTAGTACTGAAGACGGTAGTAACTTATCCCATACCTCCAAAAAATGTAGCATAGGTTTAGGGTTCCTTAGCTCCCAATAATTTGTAGTAGCTATTCTCATTGTTGGAAGAATAACTTTAGTGAAGAATTGAGTGTAAGGAGTTGAAGAAGAAAGTTCTACTTCTATGTAAATGCCATAATGACAAGGCTCATTCCCTTGTAGAAGCCTCTGCCACAATGAAATTACCTCTAAACCATGCAAAGGATGTTGAAGTGGTTCCCAACCTTGAAACACTCTTATAAGAAATGGATACTTGGGATTATCGCAAGGAGACTGTGTCAATACTTGAAACACTCTTATAAGAAAATGCAGAGCAATACATGAAAAATTACAGAACTTGTAGTCCTCCTAATATTTGGACTATAAATTCTCAAAGATAGTTGCAAGTGATTCCAATGTCATACTACCTACCACAACACTTTCCTAGATTCTATCTAGTGCCACTCCCATAATATCCTCTATGTTGTCTAGCTGTTGTTTCTGTCATGCAGTCTCTTGCACATACATTCTTCTAGAGGTGTGTTTTGTGGAACTTCTAAAACATGTGTGATTTCTTTGTTTAGGGTTGTGAATGTCTGTTGCTCATTAACCTTTAGCCCCAAAATGGATGTAGTAGTTCTTCAGCAGTGGTCTAAAGTGGAATCATAGACAATCATTCTATTGTCCATCACCATTATTGTGCATATCATATAGACCATATTTCACATGTCATTCTTGTGTAGAAGGGAGTGTTACCAAAAGAGTTCTAGTAGAGGAGGACTAGACAACCACCTTACCTCACGTCTTGTCTTTCATGTCCTTAGTTTTACAGTACAACTCAAATTATTCCCTTAACTAATTTTTTTTTTTTGTGTTTTTAGTATTGAATGAGATAATTGTGAGAGAGGTGATCAGTTATTTTGCATTTTCATTTTAAAGGTCAATTTGTCATTCATCATTATTAGGAAAATGAGGTTTTAGGGTTGTGTTAATTGGTGTTCCATAAAGTATAATTGCATCTATTTATTGTGTTAACAGACTAATGATATTGGAATATGTCTAGGCTAGTTTAGTTTTCATGTAGTGTTACTATATGATTCTTTTTCTCTTCATCAATTTAGATATAAATTCTCACTCAATTAGGGGATTGAACCTCAAGTTTGGAATCTTCCCTCACTAGTAGCTATTTCATTCTAATTTGAACCGTCCTGTGTTTTAGATCAATATTTCTAACAATATTTCATATATATTCCTTTCCTATATGATCATCTTGACTATGAATTATAAGATTTAATCTCAATACGTGTTCAAAGAAAAAATAACTTATATAATTCAATTTAAAAAATGTTCAATATAATATGTGTTCACCTAGCACTCATAGATTTTATGCTAGGGAACCTAATCATTGCCAATGGAGATATTTATGAACCTCATTGCAAAATACTTAACCTATCCACAATTATCTTATTCAATCAAGCCCTAGTTATATTCTAAAACATTCACATAATGGTTGGAAGATGAGGTAATGCATTCATTAATGAAAATTAGTAACAAATGTCAAAGACCTTAAAATTGACAATTTCAATATATATCCAATTTTTTTACCATTTCAATGTTCATTACAGTGAAATTTTTCCTTTGGATCCATAATTATCTCACTAGCATGGCATAAATAATGCATATGAATATTTGTTAAATAATTATAGTTCTTGATTTAGCTCTATTTCTTCTAAAAAACACAATAGATTTTGTTGAGATTTCCATCATTTGTTTTTCATGATCTTTATTTTTGTAATAAAAAATAATAAAATTTTTGAGGAAAAATCACTATATTTTTGAAGATGTGAATAAAAAAAAAATTGATATTCTATCTGGAGCATAGCCCATTAAATAGGAGAAGCATCGAATAAATTTGAGGTGGATGTAGGCAGTTGCAGAGTAGATAAGAAATTTGGAAAAAAGTCTCGCAATAAGTCTTTCTCTATCAAATTATACACTACCCTAATCTATCCAAACAAGAGTTGCAATGCAACATAGTTCTTACCAAGTAAGAATTATGTATTAGATTAGAAAAGACATGATAGTAACTTAAAATTGAGTGATGTTGGTAAAATTAAGAAAATGAAGAGTAGGAAAAATATAATGCAATACAATTTAGAAAAAATCTAACATTCCTAATTGAAAGTTGTTTGTCAGAACTAAATGATTCCATTTAATACATCCTATTGTAAAGATTTCTCAAAATATACTTCATTCATGGTATTTTATTTGTTTGGAGTCTAAGATTTTGATTGGTGTGGCTTGGATTTTGATCTTTGAAATTCAATCCTTTGGCAATTGCTATCCGACTTTTGTGTGGGCTTTATGAAGAGAGAAAAATGTTTCATTTAATAGAGATCACTATAGAAAACTCTAGATTTATTTTCTTTAAAACATGGCATTTTATGTTACAATATAGAGTATTCTATGCACTTTAGTCTTTGTGTCATGTGGGTTGTGCTCTTCATACCACCTACTATTGTTTTCCAAGGTGATAAAATTGTATATGCAAATGCATCACTTGCATGTCAAGCATGAAGCACATTCCCCAATTTATAATGAATGGTTGGATATAAAGGCTCCATACACTAGCCCAACAATGGAAGCCAAGGATGTAACCATGCATGTATTGGCATAGTGGGTAAGTGCACCAAGTTGCGGTGCCAAAAGGGGGCTATAAGTGGACACCTTTTTTTTGAAATCAGCAATTTCTGAACTCCGACAAGAGTTTGAAGATAGTTATGCTTAAAATTTTAAGATATGACAAAAACAAAAGTAGTAGTCCTTTGAATCTAGTTTCTAAACTACTAATTTTTTTCCAAAATGGTTTAGTTTTAGGCCCTCAAAAAAGGTAGCCATAGAAAGAGGAACTATATTTTTAGAAAAAACATAACATAGTGCAAAGTGTGGCCCCCCTAAAATTTTAACTTTTATTTTGAAATTCTTTAATCGCTCTGGTCAAAAGTTACCTAACACTATGTGGTTTATCCCAAAATTTTCAGGTAATTTTATAATGTGTATTTTTTTTAATGAATTTTGTAAGTGGACACATCCCAAAAATGTCAAATATCTGTGTGCTCCCCCTAGAAATTATTGAAAACTAATCCAAAATAAAAATTTATTTTTTTCAAAGTGTATAGAATGGAGTCTAGTTTCTAAAAAACTAACTTTTTGCAAAATTTGACGAACAAGCTAAAATCTACACCCCAATTAGTACATGTTGGTTTTTGAGAGGAACTGGACATACATTCAAAATAAATTATAGTTGAAAGGCTTGAAATACTATGAATTTGACATAAATTATATGGTTATATAGCTAACACAAAGATCTATAATACTATGTAACCTGATTTTATCGATTCTCAACCACAGGAAAACTTGAAGGAGGGCATAGAAGAAAAAACAAGAATTTTTTGTATGCTTGCTCCAAAACACATCTTAGACTAGTTTAGAGCCTCCAAACCTTTGGGTTGGATCCCCAAGGGAAATCCAAGCCCTAGACTTGGTTGTATCCAATGCTTTAGATAGTGCATATGTGCAATAGTGTGTACGTGCTATAGTGCATGCACGCTATTTAAAGGATTTTTAAATTCAAGGCTTAAATAGCGCGTATGCACTATTTAAACCTTTTTTAAATTGAAGACTTAAATAGTGCATACGCACTATAGCATGTACGCACTATTTAAGCCTTCAATTTTAATAGAGGATGTATAAGGAGAGAGGGAAGGAGAGAGGTAGAGAGGGAGAGAGTAAAGAGTGAGAGTGAGATTAGAAGTTGGGGAGAGAGTAGGGGATATGATGTAGAGTGACATAGAAGAATAGAAAGATAGAAGGGAATGGGGAAATAGCATAGAGAGAGAGTTCACATAAATAAAATAAATAATAAATAATTAAGAGAGGGGGAGGGAGAGAGAGAGAGAGAGAGAGAGAGAGAGAGAGAGAGAGAGAGAGAGAGAGAGAGAGAGAGGGATGGGAGTTCAAAGCGTATGTGGGATACGATGCATAGAGGGACATAGAGTAGGAGATGGGAGAGGAAGAGGGAGAGAGAGATAGAGGGGGGGGATGGGGTAGGGAGAGAGGGAGGGATGGGAGTTCAAAGCGTACATGGGATAGGATGCATAGAGGGACATATAGTAGGGGATGGGAGAGAGAGCGGGAGAGAGAGAGAGAGAGAGAGAGAGAGAGAGAGAGAGAGAGAGAGAGAGAGAGAGAGAGAGAGAGAGGATGGGGGTAGGGAGAGAGGGAGGGAGAAATGGAGAGAGGGGAATGGAGAGGGAGGGAGGAAGGGAGGGAGCGAGAAAGAGAGTAGGAGATGGGAGTTCAAAGTGTACGTGGGATATGATGCATAGAAAGAGAGAGGGACATATAGCAGGGGATGGGAGAGGGAGAGAGAGAGAGGATGGGGTAGGGAGGGAGGGAGGGAGAAATGGGGAGAGATAGAGGGAGAAATAGAGAGGGAGGGAGGGAGGGAGAGAGAGAGAGAGAGAGAGAGAGAGAGAGAGAGAGAGAGAGAGAGAGAGTGGGGGATGGGAGTTCAAAGCATAGGTTGGATAGTATTCATAGAAAGTGAGAGGGGTGTAGAGTAGGGAATGGGGGAGAGAGAGAGAGAGAGAGAGAGAGAGAGAGAGAGAGGAATGGTGGTTCAAAGAGTACATGGAATAGGATGCATAGAAAGAGAGAGAGGGACACATAGTAGGGGATGAGAGTGGGATAGGGAGGGAGAGAGAGAAAGAGAGGGAGCGGGAGAGAGAGAGAGAGATTGATAGGGAGTAGAGGATGGGGGATCAAAGGGTGCATGGGATACACTACATAGAAAGAGAGGGAGGGAAACACAGTAGGGGATGTGAGAGGGTGGGATTGGGATAGAGAGAGAGAGAGAGAGAGAGAGAGAGAGAGAGAGAGAGAGAGAGAGAGAGAGAGAGAGAGAGGGAGGGAGGGAGGGAGGGAGGGAGATTGATAGGGAGTAGAGGATAGGGGATCAAAGGGTCAAAGGGATATAATGCATAGAAAGAGAGGGAGGGATACATAGTAGGGGATGTGAGGGTGGGATTGGGATAGAGAGATAGAGAGGCGAGAAAGAGAGAGAGAGGAATGGTGGTTCAAAGCATACATGGAATAGGATGCACGCACACACACACACACACACACACACACACACACACACACACACACACACACACACACACATATATATATAGAGAGAGAGAGTATTGGATGATAGAGGGAGAGGGAGAGGGGGGGAGAGAGAGAGGGAGAGGGAGAGGGAGAGGGAGGGATAGGGAGAGAGAGAGGGAGGGGAGAGAGAGAGAGGAGGTAGAGGGAGAGAGAGAGAGAGATATTGATAGGGAGTAGAGGATGGGGGTTCAAAGAGTACATGGGCTAGGATTCATAGAAAGAGAGAAAGGGATACAGATGAGAGAGAGAGAGAGAGAGAGAGAGAGAGAGAGAGAGAGAGAGAGAGAGAGAGAGAGAAGGGGGGATAAGGGAAAGAGTACGAGATAGGATGTAAAGAAAGAGAGAGAGGATGGGGTAAGGAGAGAGAGAGAGATAAAGTATTGGATAATAGAGGGAGAGGGAGGGAGGGGGAGATAGAGAGGCAGAAGGAGAGGGAGAGGGAGAGGGAGAGAGGATGGGGTAGGGAGGGAGGGAGGGAGAAATGGGGAGAGAGGGAGGGAGAAATGGAGAGGGAAGGAGAGAGGGAGCGAGGGAGGGAGTGTGTGTGTGTGTGTGAGAGAGAGAGAGAGAGGGAGAGAGAGAGAGAGAGAGAGAGAGTAGGGGATGGGATTTCAAAGCATACATGGGATAGGATTCATAGAAAGAGAGAGGGACATAGAGAGAGAGAGAGAGAGAGAGAGAGAGAGAGAGAGAAGTGGGTAGGAAAGAGAGAGGGTGAGATTGATAGGGAGTAGAGGATGGGGGTTCAAAGAGTACATGGAATAGGATGCATAGAAAGAGAGAGAGGGACATAGAGTAGGGGATAGGGGATGGGGGAGAGAGGGAGAGAGGGAGAGAGAGAGAGAGAGAGGGGGGGGGGAGGGAGTAGAGGATGGGGGATCAAAGGGTACATGGGATACGATGCATAGAAAGAGAGAGAGGGACACACAGTAGGGGAAGTGAGAGGGTGGGATTGGGATAGATAGAGAGAGAGAGAGGTGAGAGAGAGAAGGGGGGATGAGGGAAAGAGTATGAGATATGATGCAGCGAGAGAGAGAGAGAGAGTATGAAGTAGGGAGAGAGGGAGGGATAAATGGAGAGAGGGTAATGGAGAGGAAAGGAGGGAGGAAGCAAGGGAAAGAGAGACAGCGACAGAGACAGAGAGACATAGAGACAAAGAGAGAGAGAAATAAAGTAGTGGATGATAGAAGTAGGGAGAGAGAGAAAGGAATGGGGGTTCAAAGAGTATGTGGGATAGGATGTTAATAAAGATAGAGAGAGAGGGGGGGACATAGAGTAGTGGATGATAGAGGGAGGGAGAGAGAGAGAGGGAGGGGAGAGGGAAGAGGGAAAGAGTATGGGATAGGATGTAGAGAGATAGGATGGGGTAGGGAGAGAGGGAGGGAGAAATGGAGAGAGAGGGTGGAGGGAGAGAGTGGGGGGGGAGAGAGAGAGTAGGGGTTTCTATTTTGTATGTGATGTCCAATAGTGTGTACACATTATAGTGTACATGCACTATTGAGAAATCCATTTTTCCATAGTGTGTACATGCTATAGTGTGCACACGCTATTGAGAAATCCATTTTTCCATAGTGCGTACATGCTATAGCACACATGCGCTATGGTTTGGGCTTAACAAGCCTATACCTAGGCCATATTATGTACACACTATAATGTGTACATGTTATAGTGCATGCATGCTATTGGAAAATTTTGAAGAAAAAAAGTGTGTCATCTTTTTGGCACCAAAACTTGGTGCATTCACCCCAGTCTCCTTGTGAGGATCCCAAGTATCTATTGTTGTTGTTAATTTGGGCATCACTATATGATCCATAATGTTATGAAGTACTAAAGCCTATAGTAACTTATCCCATGTCTCCATAAAATGTAGCATAGGTTCAGGGTCCCTTAGCTCCCAAGAATTTGTAGAAGCTATTCTTAGTGTTGGAGAAAGAACTTCAGTGAAGGGTTGCGTGTAAGGAGTTGAAGAAGCAAATTTTTCTTTTGTGTAAATTCCATAATCATGAGGCTCATTCCCTTGTAGAAGCCTCTGCCACAATGACATTACCTCTAAACCATGCAAAGGATGTTGAAGTGGTTCCCAAACTTGAAACACTCTTATTAGCAATGACAAAGCAAATGCAGATGCAATGCATGACAAATTGCACAACTTGTAGTCCTCCCAATATTTGGACTATAAATTCTCAAAGACACTTGCAAGTGATTCCAATGTCATAGTACCTATCGTAACACTTTCCTAAATTCTATCTAGTGTTCCCATAATATCCTCTATGTTGTCTAGTTGTTGTTTATGCTACAT
Organism: Cupressus sempervirens; assembly: GCA_028749045.1. NCBI lineage: Eukaryota > Viridiplantae > Streptophyta > Pinopsida > Cupressales > Cupressaceae > Cupressus > Cupressus sempervirens. The sequence continues at coordinate 348,844,896 of CM053792.1, read as the reverse complement.
GCAATCTCTTTCTAAAGCCACTCATTCTCCTTCTAGTATATTGCCATAGACTCTCTCTCTCATTCAATTATAGTGCATCTCAACTAGTTGCTCTAATGGTGCAATCACCCATCTATCTCTAGATTGTGCAAGCACTTGTTGGTTTACAAAATCTAGATAGATACTAATAGTTCCAAAGCCATAAACCTGGAGACCATCATGTGTTTATCCCACTTTAGGGAAAAATTGGATGTCATGTACTTGTGCATATGTTTCAATCACTTCCTTGATAGCTATCATTTCAGGATTAAAATTTTCAAGATTGGTCAAGATCCTACATAAATATAATGTAGACTAGGATAAATGGGCAGAGTTCATAAAAATCTACAAAAACATATCATAGCAGATATTTTTAAAAATGAACAAGCCATAAGCTAGTTAAATTGGTCTAGTTGCTAATTAGCTAGGTTGATTACAAATTCTTGTAAAACTATCATCAGTGTAGGTACAATAAAATGAACAATTAGTTTTCCCAGCTAGCAGGATCAAATATAGTTTTCCAAGGTGATAAAATTGCATATGTAGATGTATGTATGTATGTATGTATATATATATGTGTATATGTATATATGTACATATGTATATATGTATGTATGTGTGTATATATATGTATGTATGTATGTATGCATGTGTATATGTATGTGTATATGTATAGGTAAGTGCACCAAGTTGTGGTGCCAAAAAGATGACACCTTTTTTTTTTTTTTCTATTTTTACAAAGTGCGTACAAGCTATAGCTCGCACACGCTTTGTAAAATAATTTTTTTAAATAAATGGGCTACAAACCCACATCCCATTTCATTTTAACTTCATTTTACAAGATTTCCTCCTCACAACATGTACGTGAGTTGAAGGAATTGAAGATTTTCGCCACCTGCCTCCTCAAAATGCCTCCTCATCATTGAAGTTCGAGATTGAGATCACGCTGTATGTTTTTTACCCTTTTTTTGCATTGTTTTGTAGGTTTTTTTCAATTTTTCTTTAAATTTGTTTATTTATTTAGATTGTAATTGGTTTCTTATTAGGAAATGTGAATAATGAACGAGAAAATCCCCAACAAGATCAAAACCAAAACCCTCCACAAGATCCAAACAAAAACCCTTCACAAGATGAGAATCAAAACCTTCCACAACAAGAACAAGAAATTCTGCAACCTACACTGATAGAAAGACCTCCTCTTGGCACACAAGACAACATAATAAATGAAATAGAAAGAGGGAAAAATGAATTAGAAGCACTCATTGGTAGGTTGAAATCTTGTGAACAAACTAATCCAATGAGAGCACAATTGGCATCCTCCCTCGAGTCCTAGCTTCTATAAGTGGTTAGTTGGATATTTGGTGTGTTAAGAGGGAGGAACAAAAAGGATATTATGCAAAAAAATTATCATATCAAGATGTAGAAAAAAAAGAAATACCAAAAGGAAGCATTTGTGCATTGTTTAGAAAGCCTAGTGAACAAAATACTGTTAGAGAGACAACTAAACGGTTTCCCATCCATTGGTGCATACACAATGGTATTAGAAATATTTTTTGGGATAGATGGTGAATGGTCTTTGATGCCCCTCCCTGTAATAATCACGAGGTCCCAATGTATTTCTTAAGGAAATTTGTATTGTGAATTTTTCCTTGGGGAGATCGCCAATTATTTTGATATATTAGAATCTCAAGGTAGAGGTGGGGGGTCATCATTTGAGAGGCTAGGGGCATGTCATGACCCTAATGTAGTTAGGGCACTTGTTATCAAGCCACAAGGTGAGTATGTGATTATTCCTTCAGTTGTGAAGGAACATGTAGAGAACAACACTCTAGAGATTATTAATGCTTTGACATAGACCCTCATTCATTGCACGAGTCCATTAGTTGAGGAGGAGCTTTTTGTGCATTGCGGTCACCTGTGCACATCATGTGGATCCTTATGCACATTTGGCAGACATGCTAGAGGTAGTATGGATGATGGGCTAGTCACTAATCAGTTCTTGAATGAGACAATTGGAATTGACACATAGGTAAATTACAATTATAATAAACTAATTTTATCACATTTTATATGTATAGTGAATGACTAATTAACTAGCATGTATTGACATTGTTCAAAATTTAGGGTCAAAGTGTTGGCGGCCTTAGTAGAGATCCCCTACCCCATTTTTCATCTCGTCGATCAGTCCAAAGTTATGTATTGATTTAATCATTTAAATTAATACATATATTTATTAAGTAATCATAGGAAGGATTGACAAAAAATTTTATGCATGTGCATTAGTTCTCTACTAGACCATCGACATTCACTAGGGACTCCGAACCTAGGCATGATACAAGCTTCGTAGAGGTACATTTGTTTCTTGTTAATTTAATTCATTTAATTATATTTGTTTCATGTTTCATGTTACATGTAACTTGTATTGTATGATATACAACTCTTGACATCTGAGACTCCTCATCTTCGACAGTCCATCGATCTTGGAGTTGCTACAACAATGGCTAGTTCAGAACAATTGGCTGAGGTATGAAAGAATTTTCTTAGTTTTAGTTGTTGTTTAGAATAGTTAGTATCAAAATTTCTAATTTTATTTATAAGTGATTATATTGATTGAATTTTTGTAGGGCCTTGTTACACTTGATCGTCTGTGAGCCTTTGAGGTGGACGTGTAGAGTAACTATTTGATGGCAGTAAGAAAATAGTTAATTTTGTGTATACATATATTTGATTTCAATATATAATAATTATTGATTCATATCTACTTTTTTTGTATTAGCTTGAGTTAGAGAAGAGCCTAAACAAGAGGACGAGTGAGCATGTGAGGAAGACCCCATCATCCCCATCATCTCCCTCCAATGATGACTGAAGACCTCTAGGGATTTTTTTCCTTCCCCTCGTGGGAAGGAGAAGATATAGTTGATAGATACACATGTATAGGAATCAGTGGACATATATGCTGGATTTTATATCAGTGGACATATTCGACATACATTTGATGTATATATGATATTTTGTATTTTGATGTATGACATATATTTGATGCATGACATTATTAGACTTATGACATTATTGGTTAATATATGATATGTTTGTTCATGTACGACATAATTGGTTATCATAATATATTATGTGTTTGTTAATGTATGACATTATTGGTTATCATTTTATATTATATGTTTGTTCATGTATGACATTATTGGTTATCATAATATATTATATGTTCATTCATGTATGCCATTATTGGTTATTATATGTTTGTTCATGTATGACATTATTGGTTATCATAATATATTATGAGGTTGCATGGGTACTTGCACCCACATCCCTGGTACTTGTACCCATGTACCCAAGTACCAGGTACTCGGTGGAGAGCATCATAGCTAAGGACCTTGATTGAGATTTTTGATTATTTTTTTCAATTTTTTGTTCATGTATCAGCTCATTGTTTATCAAGCTTAATTCAATACCTAATTAGTTTGAAACTTTGATAGAATATTGATTAACGATAAAATTTATCACTATTCAAGAATAAGTTTATCATTTCCAATATGTCATCGTCATATGATTTATGATCTTGTTCATGTTTTAAGTTTTCCTTCTTTGTTATTTGTTTATCTAGCTTAATTCAATACCTAATTAGTTTGAAACTTTGATACAATATTGATCAACAATAAACTTTGTCAGTGTTAAAGCAAGAAATTTATCATTTGCAATATGTCATTGTCATATGATTTATGATCTTCTTGTTCATATTTAAAGTTTTCCTTCTATGTTATGCATCTAAACATTTATCATAAATTATTATTACAAGCATATAAAAAATCTAAAACTAAAAAAAATACATTACATTTGCAAACTTTATCACTATTCTTGATTTGAAAAATCTTTGTCATGACTCATAAATTCAGGTTTTCTATAAATATAAAAGTATAATTAAAAATAAAGTTTGACATACCCAAGTACCCCCGTCCCCTATTATAAAAAATATTTGTACCCGTACCCATACCCTAAGTACCCCAAGTACCCTCATCCCCATGCAACCTTGTATATTATATTTTTTTTTCATGTATGACATTGTTGGTTATCATATGTTAGTGAACATATTAACCTTCGAAGAAATAAATACAAATTAACTCTAAATGACCACATAGGAAGATTGAATCAGCACTAACAATTGGATAGGTTATCATTGAATTGATAACCTTCCTTTGAATTTTATTGGGTATAGCTCCTCATACATGATTTATAATGAATTAAATATGGATGCTTTTAACCAGAAAGCACAAAGGTTTACAAACATCTACTCATAAACACGAAATAGATGTGGAAACTAAGTGATTGAAAGAAAAGAATAGGAAATAACACAAGGTCTATTTGCCTAGATGTTGCATTACAAAATGAATGAAAATCCTAAGAAAGTGAAGAATGAGAACTTTAAAGGTATCTTGAAATCAAATATATTTAGGAAATAGCAATACTAAATGCATTTAGAGAAAACTGAAAGTTACACCAAGATAACAGTCAGTGGAAAGAAATCTGCCCAAACTCAAAGTTTTGGTATACAATTTTCTCCCAAATTTCCCTTCCCTAACATGTATAAGATTACACAGACCTCAACACATATTGCATTAGAATCACTATCTAAAATAAAACAAAATCTCCATTCATTAGACCTAAAATCAAAATTTCCTATTCTTACTAACACAAAGTTCTGAAAAGACAATAAAGATCAACTCTCCTATAGTCCCAAAATTTTTTGTCTCTCTTTCCTATTGTAGCACCCCAGTCTACCTCCAGGAAAGAAAAGTGGAACTCTCTACGTCTAGCTCTCTCCCTTTATATAAGTTTTCATCTTTTTGACGGTTCTTATTAGTTATAATAATTAATTCTTGAAAGAAAACCACATCCCTCTGTTCTCTTATACTTCTATATGTGTGTAATGCTTAATTCATAATTAAACATTTTATTATGATTCACTTTTAGCATTACATTGGCTTCTTTTGTATGGAATGGATAACATCTTCGGATTTATATTTGGCTAGGAAATAAGTAATGACACTTGTTTAAAGGAATCTCTATACTTTTTATATTAACCTCCACATGTCATTGTTTACCAACATCACATCTTTTCACCACATTCTTCGGGTTCCCACAACTTCTAATTTGTGATAGTCATCTTTTGATGAGGGATACAAGGCTCAAATTTGGTGAGGGTGCTCCATAAATCATGATTCCTTCGAATCTTCAATAACTTGACCTGTCATGAAAAAATCTTGCCTTCTATCCGAATGCCATGGCTTTGAGTCTTCATGTGTTGGCTTGGGATGATGCTAACCATCTTAGTAGCTCAATTACTTCCTTATCTACATACTTCATCTTAGTATTTTTTGTCATTTTCTTGTGATAGCAGGAGTGAGTATTTTGAATAATTTGTTTTTTGCTTATCCATATTAACAAATTTTGACAATGAATTATGATATTCTTGTCCATGTGAAGGTTTTCAATATTATTTTTGAAGATGGCTTCTAATTATCAACCTTCTCTATAGCCATTTCTATGCCTATTCTCAAACATTCCTCCTCCCAAATCTGTATTAATGATTGAACCATTTTCACCACTAGTCCAACTTGAGACAAAGGGAAATACATTAGCTGATGATAGTTCAAAATTTCTTGTACACTCGTATCTCCCTCAAGATCACAAGTGCTCTATTGTTTATACAGTGGCTATCTTCTATGGCTTGGAGAACCTCCCTGAAATCCAACACACGTTCTTTTTACTTTTCCCACGAGTTCTCTTAGGGTCATATCATGTTCAACACAATTGTGTAGGTGTTTTAACCAACACTTGATGGATGCAGGTTAAACTTTAATTTGTCTATGCAAGGCTTGATCCAATCCCATTAATGGAGAGTGTATGTTGCCAGTATTTGAAAGAAGAGTCATCATAATAAGTTCAATCTAATGATCTTTTTCTACACTTAGTTCATAGGCTTTGTTTTTAAACTCATGGCCAGACTGGTGTAGAGAAGAGGGATGATTCTGTGGTGAGATTTCTAAATTCTCCCTCAAAAAGTTTGCCTCTTCATGGTAGAAGATGAGCATCAGTCTTCTTTCTTTTATTGAAATCTGAGACTTCTCCTTGCTGAGGCTTCATGTTAAGTCCAACTTCTCAACTTGGGATGCACCAACTGAATGGTGAATATGAATTTACAATTCTTTACACTCGTGTTTCTACTTGTGAGTGTTTCAAACATGGAGATGATGGCATTGAATCTCACCTTTGAATGTTAAATTATAAACTATGATTTTTATTTGGGTGTTAAAAACCACCAAACCAATTTGTGCCTCTTAGAGGGGATCGGGGGTTTGTTAGTTTGTGGTGATTGATTAGGAAAGTATTGTACATACTTCATAAATTCTTTAAATTTTTTTGGGTTGTGGCCAATGTTGTGGCTGACATATGGCCAACATGTTGTAACCCTAAAGCAACATAAAATTACTTATATAAAAGGGCTTAGGGTTAGGTATTTTCATTAAGTTGTTATTTGAAAATCGGTTCTTGCAGTAGGATTGAGCTGTAAGGGATTACATATTGTAATTAGGTTGTAATCACTAGATCATAATAATATCAAACTTGTTGTTAGGTAGACATAGCCTAGGGATTGGGTGAACCACATTAAATCTTGGTGCCTTGTGTTCTTTTCTATGTGATCTATTATTTTCTATTATTGGTTATATTTGCATGTAATTGTTATTTCTGTCTATGGTTTAATCCTAACAAGTGGTATTAGAGCGAGGTTGTTTTTGCAATTATTCTCTGTAGGAAAGTCTCGTGGTTGAGTGGGATTATCACAGTTGAGTGGGAGCGATGGCAGATGAGGGTAAGTTGAAGGTTGACATGCAAAATGGGCAGAACTTCTCGTTATGGAAGATGCAAATGGAAGACTATCTTTATTAGAAGGATTTATGGAAGTTATTAGAAGGTAAAGACAAGAATCAGGGATCTACGTCAAATGAAGAATGAGATTTCTTGGATAGAAAGATACTTGGAAGCATTCAATTATGCCTAGCACCATTAGTGACATTTAATATTACAAAAGCGAAGACAATAGAAGAGTTGATGAAACCCTAGCAACACTATATGAAAAGTCCTTTGCTTCAAACAAGGTATTTCTCATGACGCATTTATTTAATATGAAAATGGCAGAAGGTGGATTTGTTGCAGATCATTTAAATGAGTTTAATACTATTACTAGTCAATTATCTTCTATGGGTATCAATTTTGAAAAAGAAATTAGGGCTTTCTTGATTTTGTGTTCTTTGCCTGAAAGCTGGAATGACTTGGTAATGGATGTGAGTAATTTTGTTCCTAGATCTCGTACCCTAAAATATGATGATGTGATTGGTGTTATTTTGAGTGAGGAAACTTGTAGGCAATCCTCAGGCAGATCTACATCAAGAAGTGTTTTGAATGCACAAAGCAAGGGCAGAACATCTAAGAGAGGAAGTAATTCTAGAAATTGTGGGAAATGAAGAGGAAAGTCAAAGGGGAGGAGGTCTCAATTGAGAGGATTGAACGATTGTTGGTACTATGGGAAACCAGGTCATAAAAAGAAAGATTATTGGAATCGAAAGAAAAATGAAGGAGATAAACTAGATGGAGACAAGGAGGTAGATGTGCTAAGTAACAAATCTGAAGATGATGCTTTTCTTCTATCGTTAGAAAGTGTTGATGATTCATGGGTTTTAGATTCTAGTGCTTCATTTCATGCTACACCTCATAGAGGTTATTTCATTGATTATGTCCAAGGGGATTTTGGGCTCATTTATTTGGGGGATAATGAACCTTGTCAGATTGTTGGAAAGGGAAAAGTTAAGATTAAGTTGCAGAATGGGAATCATTGGCTACTACATGAGGTAAGACATGTTCCATGGATGAGTAGGAATTTAATTTCCATAGGGAAACTCTGTGATGAGGGTTGTGTAGTTACTTTTAATGATAAAAATTGGAAGGTTTCAAAGGTTCCCTTGTAGTAGAAAAAGGTGTGAAAGTAGGCACCTTATATCTTTGTACAAGTCATATTGTTCCTTCTACTTTAATTGTTTCAGAGAAAAATGAATGTTCATGAACAATTGTTGTAGTTGAGCTAGGAGAACAAATAGCTGCTATAAATTCTAATACAGTGCTATGGTACAATAGACTTGGGCACATGAGTGAGAAAGGTATGAAAGTACTTCATTCATAGAAAGTTTTACCAATTCTGAAATGTGTTAATATGGATTTCTATGAAATTTTTGTGTATGGAAAACAAAAGAGAGTGAGTTTTGTAAAGATTGAGAACGAAAATAAAAATGAGAAATTAGAGCTTGTGCATATAGATGTATGGGGACTGGCTTAGGTATCTTCCCTTGGTGGCTCTCATTATTATGTTACATTTATTTAATGATCAACTAGAAAAGTATAGATTTATTTCCTTAGAAAGAAATCTGATGTATTTCAAACTTTTAAGAAATGGAAATGCTTGGTTGAAAATGAGACTAGTAAGAAATTAAAATGTCTTAGATCTGATAATGGTGATGAGTATTGCAGTCATGAATTTGAAGATTATTGCTCCACTAATGGTATTTGTAGATAGAAAACTATTCCAAGGACTCCATAGGAAAATGGAGTGGCTAAATGCATGAACAGGACTATAATGGAGCACGCAAGGAGCTTGAGGTTGCATGCTAGGTTGCCCTTACACATGTGGGTGAAGGGTCTCAATACTATTGTATATTTGATTAATAGAGGTCTCTCTACTCCTTTGGGTTGTGGTATTCCAGAGGAAGCATGGACTGGTAAGAAGGTGAGTTATTTTTTTCTCAAAGGCTTCGGCTGTGAAGCATTTGCTCACATAGATTCTAAAAATAGAACCAAGATGGAAGCTAAGTCAAAGAAATGTGTATTTTTTGGATATGGCATTAATGAATTTGGTTATAGGCTTTGGAATTTTTAAAATCATAAAATTTTAAGAAGCAGGGATGTCATATTCAATGAGAAAGTGTTGTACAAAGATCTGTTGAAGCAACATGAAAAGAAAGAAGATGATTATGTAGTGTTGGATGATACTCCAAAAGCTAATGTTCCAACCATTCCTCATGATGTGCAACAACTGCAACAACAAATACTACACACACCGATGAATGTTAGATAGTCAACAAGGAAAATTAGACCTCCAGAAAGATTCTTTCCCTATTTGTATTCAATTTTACTTACTGATGTTGGTGAACCTAAATTTTATGATGAAGCTGTGAAGGTGGATACTAAGATTCAATGGGAGTCTACAATGAAAGATGAAATGGACTCTTTTCTGAAGAATCAAACATGGGATTTATGCAAGTTGCCTACAAGTAAAAGAGCTTTATAGAATAAGTGGGTTTATAGGTTGAAAGAAGATGAAGGAGGTAAGAAAAGATCTAAAGCCAAGTTAGTTGTGAATTGATTTGCACAAAAAAGGAAATTGATTTTGATGAGATATTTTCTCCCGTTGTTAAGATGACTTCTATCCATACTATTTTAAGTCTTGTGGTTACTGAAGATTTGCATTTAGAGCAGCTTGATGTTAAAACAACCTTTCTTCATGGTGATTTGGATGAAGAGATATATATGGCTCAACCATAGGGATTTGCGGTCAAAGGTAAGGAGAACTTAGTGTGCACATTGAAAAAAAAATTATATGGCTTGAAGCAAGCACCTCAGTAATGGTATCTGAAATTTGATAGTTTTATGCATGAGCATGGATACAATAGGTTTCATTCAGATCATTGTGTTTATTTTAAGAGGTTGGATGATGATAGCTACATTATTTTATGTTTATATGTTGATGATATGCTTGTAGCTAGGTCTAACATGGATCACATTAAGGGGTTGAAACCTCAATTAGCACATGCATTTTCTATGAAGGATTTGGGGGCAAAAAAGAAAATCCTTGGTATGGAGATTTGCAAAGATAGGAAAAATAAAAAATTGATGCTATCTTAGGTTAATTATGTTGAGAAGATGTTGCAATTTTTCTCTATGGAGAATGCTAAAGCTGTCAGCACACCCTTACTTGGTCATTTGAAGTTGACTAAGGAGATGTGTCCCAAGACACAAGAAGAGGAGGATAAGATGTCCAAGGTACCCTATGCTTTAGCTATAGAAAGCTTGATGTATGCTATGGTATGTACTAGGCTAGATATTGCACATGTAGTGGGAGTCGTTAGCAGGTATATGAGTCATTCAGGAATTGAGCATTGGAATACAGTCAAATGGATTCTCAGATATTTGAGAGGAACATGTAATAAGTGTTTACACTTTGGAGGCTCTACTTTTGATTTATATGGCTATGTTGGCTCAAATTTGGTAGGGGATATTGATACAGGCAGACTACTACAGGTTATGACTTTACTATTGGTGGGGTAGTTGTGATCTAGGTTTCTAAGTTACAAAAGGTTAATGTTTTATCCACTATAGAGGCACACTATGTAGCCACTACAGAGGTAGTCAAGGAGATGATATGTCTTCAGTTCTTCTTGGAAGAATTGGGACGCCCTTAGATGGATAATTATTTTTTTACAAATAGTCAGAGTGCCATTCATCTTACAAAGAATTCATCTTTTTATTCAAAAACCAAACACATATAGTTGCGATACCATTTCATTTGGTCAGTTTTGGAGGATGGATTGTTAAAGCTAGATAAGATACATACAGATGACAATCTAGTAGATATGTTTACCGAGGTAGTAACAAGGGAGAATTTGAACTCCTTTTCAAATTCAATTGGTCTTTTAGACTGAACATGAATAAAAGAACAACAGAGTCTAGGGTGGTTTGATCCAATGGGATCGTCATGGAGTAGTAGCATAGCTACAAGATTAGTCTCCAAGTGGGAGATTGTTAGTTTGTGGTGACTGATTAGGAAAGTATTGTACGTACTTCATAATTTTTTAAAATTTTTTTGGGCCATGGCCAACATGTTGTAACCCTAAAGTGACATAACATTACTTGTATAAAAAGGCTAAGGGTTAGGTATTTTCATTAAGTTGTGATGCAAAATTAGTTCTTGTGGTAGTATTGAGCTGTAAGAGATTATAGATTGTAATTAGGTTGTAATCAATGGATTGTAATAATATCGGACTTGCTATTTGGTGGACATAGCCTAGGGATTGGGTGAACCATGTTAAATCTTGGTGCCTTGTGTTCTTTTCTATGTGATCTATTATTGGTTATATTTGCATGTAATTGATATTTCTATTTGTGGTTTAATCCTAATAGGGTTTTGATTAGTCATCATAGAATGGCTTATATCTTCCCATACTTGGTGGGGCAACTAACCTACATCTTTCATGTGAATGGCTTGGTGGAGATCGGGATGCTAATCACCCTAGAGTGATTCCATCCATGAGATAATGTACCTGAGTCTCTTTATTCATTCTATTGAATCTCCATCAATATTCAAACAAACAACTTATGATGAAGAAAGAGTGTATCTGCATTGATGTATATGGCCATGGGAATAAAAAATGGGGAATAATCAATACATCCCAGAATAATGAATGTCTCTTTTTGCAACCTGACATCATCATTTCTTGCATTTTTAGATTCATCTACTTTGTATTTGAAAATGCACTGCTTGTTGAGTGAATGTATAAATGCTTTTGATGCCTCTCATGATATTAATGGTAGCCAATGCACTTTATTCTCTTCTTGCAAACTATGATAGTTTTGCATATTCTTTAAGTCCATTTTCCCAGCATACCTCATGAATTTGGTCTTCATAACTGGTACCATGAATCTTAAGAAAAGATCTTGAGTTTCTACTTTTAGTCTCTATAAGTTCTCAATGTCTGATCATCTCATGATAGACAACTATAATTGCTATTGATTTGTATATAAAGATTCAATGTCTTTCTTCTTCTTAACACTTAGCCCAAATCTCCCTCAATGACATCACACATGGAATTGAGAAAAACTATGTATTTGATCTTTTGAACATTGACTCTTGAGCCTTTTGAATTCAGACTAAAACTAGAGGCTGAACTTCAATCTTGACAACCACTAAATTTTGTTGTTAAATCAAATGTGGATTCTAAAATTTGCTTGAACTGAACCTGCAAGATGCCTCTTTGAACAACTTCAAATTGCTTTGAACCTTAGTTCGAAGTAGTTTGAAACCATAAATTAAAAAATTTTAAAACTGTGTCTATATTGGGTACCAACATCATAATATATATCTTGTTTTTATTGTTTATGTTTTAAGTATCCAAAGCCAACATAATAGACAGTTCGATCCCATGATAAATGGTGAGAGAGATTTGGCAGTTGGCAACTTTATGCGAGCCAACACTATAAGTTTCAACATCACCCGAGATGGCATCGCAAAATCAAAATGGAGTAAGATCACCAAAAAGTGAGAGAGGTTATTGTAGGTCACCACAACACAATCCTATAGCACCTTGAATCACATTCATACCTCACATGAGCTCCAAGATATGCCCCATCAAAGATCGCTGCCCTATGGCATTCAGTGACCCTTAGGAACATTTTGGTTTGACATGCCAGAGAATGTTCGAGCACTCAATGGGATGGGATGAGCTTGGAGCTAGGGTTTATCTGGCCACTTTTAGCTAATGGAATAGACAGTTCAATCCCACAATGAATGGTGAGAGAGATTTGGCAGTTGGCAACTTTGTACTGGCCAACACTACTAGTTTCAACATCACTCGAGCTAACATTGCAAAATTAAAATAGAGTAAGATCTCCAAAAAGAAAGAGAGGTTATTGTAGGTCTCCACAACATGGTCCTATAGGACCTAGAATCACATCCATACCTCACACGAGCTCTAAGATATGCCCCATCAAAGATTATTACCCTATGGCATTTAGTGACCCTTAGGGACATTTTGGTTCAATGTTCCCAAGAACATTCGAGTGCTTAATGAGACTAGAAAATCTTGGGGCTAGAGTTTACCTAGCCACCAAGAGCTAATGAAATAGATAGTTTGATCCCACGATGAATGATGAGGGAGATTTGATAATTGGTAACTTTTTATTGGCTAACACTATGAGTTTCAGCATCACCCAAGATGGCATGCAAAATTAAAATGGAGTAAGATCTCCAAAAAGTGAGAGAGGTTATTGTAGGTCTTTGCAACATGGTCTCATAGGACCTAGAATTACATCCATACCTCACATGAGCTCCAAGATATGCCTCCTCAAATATCACTGCCCTATGACATTTAGTGATCCTTAGGGACATTTTGGTTTGGCATGCCTGAGAATGTTTGAGTGCTCAACAGGACTGGACAAGCTTGGGGCTAGGGTTTACCCAGCCACCCAGAGCTAACAAAATAGATAGTTTTATCCCACGATGAATAGTGAGGGAGATTTGGCAGTTGGCAACTTTGTACTGGCCAACACTACAAGTTTTAGCATCACCCAAGATGGCATTGCAAAATCAAAATGGAGTAAGATCTCCAAAATGAGAGATGTTATTGTAGGTCTCTACAACATAGTTCTATAGGACTTAGAATCACATCCATACCTCACACGAGCTCTAAGATATGCCCTATCAAAGATCACTAGCCTATGGCATTTAATGTCCCTTAGGGACATTTTGGTTTGGCATGCTCGAGACCATTCAAGAGTTCAATGGGACTAGGTGAGATTGGAGAGAGGGTTTACCTAGCTGCCCAGAGCCAATAGAATAGACAATTTGATCCCATGATGAATGGTGAGGGAGATTTGGTAGTTAGCTACTTTCTACTAGCCAACACTATGAGTTTCAGCATCACCCGAGATGGCATTACAAATCAAAATGGAGTAAGATCTCCAAAAACTAAGAGAGGTTATTGTAGGTCTCCACAACATGGTCCTATAGGATCTAGAATCACATCCATACCTCACACAAGCTCTGAGATATGCCCTATCAAAGATTACTTCCCTATGGCATTTAGTGACCCTTAGAGATATTTTGGTTTGGCATGCTTGAGAATGTTCAAGCACTCAATGGGACTGGACAAGCTTGGAGCTAGGGTTTACCTAGCCACCTAGAGCTAATAGAATAGATAGTTTGATCCCATGATGAAAAGTGAGGGAGATTTGGTAGTCAGCAACATTGTACTGGCCAATACTATGAGTCTTAGCGTCACCCGAGATGGTGTCACAAAATAAAAAAGGAGTGAGATCTCCAAAAATTGAGAGAGGTTATTGTAGGCCTTTGCAACATGGTCCTATAGGACCTAGAATCACATCCATGCTTCACATGAGCTCTGAGATATGCCCTGTCAAAGATCACTACTCTATGGCATTTAGCGACCCTTAGGGATGTTTCAGTTTGGCATGCCTGAGAATGTTCAAACGCTCAATGGGATGGGACAAGCTTGGGGCTACAGTTTACCTAGCCACTCAGAGCTAACAAAATAGACAGTTCGATCCCATGATGAATGGTGAGGGAGATTTGGCAATTGGAAACTTTTTACTGGCCAACACTACAAGTTTCAACATCACCCGAGATGGCGTCGAAAAATCAAAATAGAGTAAGATCTCCAAAAAATGAGAATTTATTGTAGGTCTTCACAACATGGTCCTATAGGACCTAGAATTACATCCATACCTCGCACGAGCTCTGAAATATGTCCCGTCAAAGATCGCTGCCCTATGGAATTTAGTGACCCTTAGGGATATTTTGGTTTGGCATGCCTAAGAACATTTGAGCACTCAACGAGATAGGATGAGCTTGATGCTAGGGTTTATCCAGCCACTTGGAGCTAATGGAATAGATAGTTTGATCCAGTGATGAACAGTGAGAGAGATATGAGCAATATATGTTTGCCTAGGCCACTTTGTGCAAGATATGAGCAAAAGTTGCTAATTAGGCCAAATTGAGTCTTTTTGAAAATTTGGTCAAGAAGGCCTAGGATTAGGTGTTTTTAGTTGTTTTTTAATAGTTTGGAAACTTTTCCAAGTCCTAGAAGTGAAATCTAGTGAACTTTGCATTAGTTGTACTTTTTGTGCAAAATTGCAAAAGTTATAAAAGTTGCTTTAAAATGAAAATCTAACTAGAAACATTTTAACCTTTAAAAAAATGTTTCCCATGCTCATATACTCAAGCATGGATAGTTAAAACTTCCCAAACTTCCATTTGCAACTTTTTTGCAAAAATTGCAAAAGTTGCTCAAGCAACTTTTTGAGCAACATTGCAACTTCGCATTTATAGGACTTAGGAAGCCAAGATACTCAAGTTGGGTATGATCTCTCAAATTTCTCATCAAAATATATTAATGATCTTAACAGAACAACAAAAAGCTCATTGCCACCTTTAAATGGAGACTTTAGCTTAAATGGAGATTGTTAGTTCCCAAACATGTCCCAGTCAAGTAGATGACTAGTTTACAAAGAAACTAGTAGGAAATGAGGTCGTGGAAATGAAATAAATGCTCAAGAAAGTTTGGAAATAGTAAAATAACTTATTTCCAAATTCTCAGCCCTTCGCCAATTCCCAAAATTTTGCTATTCACAAATCAACATGCTACAAGAGGTCAAATCCTTCATGGTACTTGACCTAGGGCTTGATTGGAAAAATCACAAAACACATCCTCCAGTCTTGAAACCCTAGAATATTAAAAAGGACCTTACTAACTACCATTTCCCAAGTGGCCATGAAATTTAAAGAAAATAAATTGTAGTTAGAGGCCCATTTTTGCTGTGTGCACCAAAATGCTGTCCTAAAAACCTAGTTTCACTAAAAATGCAATAATTTGAGTTAGAAAACACATAGAACAATGAGACTAGAAGAAAAAGAAAGCTGATTCAAAGCTCTATCTCAAAAATCATCACATCTATTCTATGAGTTTTTAAATTTTTTGAAATGTGCAAACAATAGTAAAAATGACTCGAAAACTAAATTTGTTTCTTTGCAACTTCTTCCAATTTGTATACTAATGCCCTCTAGACCTCACAAATGAGGTATATATATATATATCCTATGTATATTTTAATGGTTAGAACTAATATTTTAATAGTTATAACCCTTTTCCCACTAAGTTGAAAATTTGGGCAACTTTTACAACTTCCAATAATGCAACTTTGCACAAAAAGTGCAATTTTTACATTTTTCACTTTATTCCACTTTTAGGACTTGGAAAAGGTTCCAACATACCTAAAACCAACTTAAAAAAACTTAGTCCTAGGATTTCTTGACCAAAAACATCAAAAATCTTAAATTTTCCTAGTGAACAACTTTTGCTTATAAATTGCATAAAGTGCCTTAAGCATACAAAATTGTGTCTTTCTTTGACAACCATGGACTTCTCATTCAAGGTTGTTTATTCTAGCCTAATTAGGAAAAAATAATGAAAAAAATAAAATAAACCAAGTGCCTTGGTGGTCTGCACCATGAACATACCCTCAAACATGAATGGAAAGAGAACAATGACCATGGACATAGTGAGATTGGTGAAATGCAACAATAAAACTCTTGTTGTTTGCAAGTTTGCAATAAATGGCATCCAATACCCATACTAACAAACCTAGGTCCAATTTGAAGTTTTCATTTATTTAGAAAAAGTGTTATAGATAGTCATTTTCACATTGTTTCTAATGCAAAGCTTACAACCTTCTTTCACCAAAAGCTTCCTAAGTGCCTAGTAGCACCCAACCCATTGCAAGATGCCAATCAGGCTTACTAGCTTTTACCCAATGCTGATCACTATCTCTCTAAGTGGACTCCACTTTCCTAAGGTCTTTCCCCTTCTCTACAGCTCTTAGAAAACTTGGGTCAATTATAGGTTTTAGGGACACTAGCCCTCAACTAGGCCAAGTAAGGCAAAATATGAAATCTAGTTTCCAAACTCCAAACTTAGGCTAGGATCAACACCATTAGGCTGATAACATAGAGATTCATGTGTTAGAAATGCTTTAGAATAACTAAGAGGGGGGTGAATAAGTTATTCAAGGTCCAACATGTCCTATTCAAAATTTTTACCAAGTGTAGTGAGCCCATTCAACCATTCATTCATCCAAGCTTAAACATTCCTATTCAGCAAGTTATTGTAAATCAAAATGCAAGCATAACACATGAAAATATCAACACATAACATAATTATTTACATGGAAACCTAATTTGGAAAAAAATGAATCAATTCTCACTCTTCTGAAGTGATGCCCTATGAAAGACATGCCCTATTAAAGGCTTACAACACACTGTTAAATGTGACTTGGTTAAAGGATTTAACCACCCTGTTAGAAGTGGGCTTGGTTAGAGGACTTTAGAACATTCACTTGGAATGTTACCCTATTAAAGGATTTACAAATGGCTATTAGGCCAACCTACATCCATAGGATTTTCCTTTTCCCTAACTGATACAATTGCTAGAGAGTAACAATAAGGGGTTTTGACTTGATTACAAAATACAACTCAACTTGTAGATTTCAGATCAGCATTCAACTCTTCTTCATTTTCTTGACTTTCAGTCTCTGCAACTCTTGATAGCTTTCCCTCCTTTCAAGCTTAGTCTCCTTGAGTCTCCACACTCAATGTGCCAGTGCAATCATCTCTTCTTGACCACTTGTAGAAGTAGAGTCTCTATGCTCTATTCTTCCTTTGCCTAGATGTCTTCTCCTTGACACCCTTATAACCACTTCACAATTTCAGCACTCCAACAACACTTGCTTCTTGGTCTGTGACTTCTTCAATAGAAGTTTGGAATTCCTTTTCCTACTCGATTCTTCCCTCCTTTAATTTCAATTTGTGTGGATTAGGTAGGATTCATTGTATCTAACCCATATTATGTTTCTTCTAGAAACAACTTGAAGAATCCTCTTGAATTCACTCAAAAATGGTTTACATAAAATTTTGTGCCACCAGCTCATCATCCTAATCCTCCAACTAGTTCACAAAATTCTAGGTAACAACTATGTTGGCTCAGATCTAGCAAATCTTGAACTTTTTCAATAATGTAGCAGCTCGACACTATTGAAATTCTAAAGCTTGGCACATATTGCATTACTCAACATCAACTACATTTTTGTTGATGCTTGGCATTTGAAGTTCACTTGGCACCTACTAAGATTTTTTGATGCTCGACACTTGTTACTTTTCTTGGTACTTGAACTTCACTTGGCACCTAAAGATCACTCAACACACACTAAGATTTTCTAATGCTTGGCACTTGAACTTCACTCAACACTTGAAGATCACTCGGCACACACTAGATTTTCCTTTTGCTCGATTGCAACTGAGAATTTGCTTGGCTTTACCTAGCTTGGTCGGCACCTACTGATGAACTTGGTTTAAGCTTTGTAGTCAACCTTGTTACTACTTATTCCTCCTATGTTTCTAAGTGTGGCCAACCTTTGTATCTTTGAATATGTTACAAATACATCATCTCACCATTTTCTTAACTGGTCCTTATGCTTCATTACAATATCATAACTCAACTTTTTCGTTAGGTACTATTGTTACATCTTGTTGATCAAATCCTCTTCATCAATCAACTAAGTGATAGTACTTGGATCTTATAAGTAATTTTCATTCCTACAAATAGCAAGCTTGACATCAATGAAAAAACAATGATTGAAAACATTTTTTATCAACTTATTTCCCTCTTTGATAGTAAACCTTCTTCATCAATGATCTTTTCAATCAGATTTCCAACAATCTCCCTCTTTGGCATTGATGGCAAACCAAACTAATCAACCATCGGACTAAACTATTTAACCAAATGCTAACTAGGTTAAAACAATAAGTCAAATGCCAAAAAGTAATTGTGTTACCATCAATTTTCACATCCCCCTCTTCTTGACCTACTATCTTGATACAATCTCCCTCTTAGTTGCTATATCCTCTTTCTTACATTTTCTCCCTCTGTATGCATTGCTCATCTTTTGCTATTCTCTGTTCTGATCAGCTTATTTCTCCTTCATCTATTGATCAATTCTGCTATTTCTCCCTCAATCTTTATTTGATTAGTTTCTACAGTTTCTCCCTCTTTCTTCATTCTTTATCTTCTCAATAGTTGTTGATTAGTTTTCTACTATTTCTCCCTCTTTGACAACAATACCAAAGACATATTAGCATCTTATCATGTAAATATAGCATCTACAAGTTCATTTAATTTCTCCCTCTATCACCTTGCTTGTGACTAATTTGGAGCTTCATCACTTCAATTACTTTAGGCATGAATCCTAAAGTAAATATCCTTTGCATCAATGTGTAATATTTTAATAGCCAGCTCATTTGATGCAAGGGATTCTTGCTTTTGCTTCAAGTTATCTTTGCTAGGGGTATCACCCCTAACTTACCTCTAAGATACTCAAAAAAATCTTTAGGTAGTGCTTTTGTGAAGATGTCAACAATCTATTCCTTTGAGCTAACATATTCCATCTTCACTTGTTTGTCTTCCACCAATTCTCTTACATAGTGATACTTGATTGCAATGTGCTTAGTTTTGGCATGCATCACAAGGTTCTTTGATATGTTTATAACACTTGTATTATCACAATAAACTATCACAGGATCATTTATTTCTTCCTTCATACCTTGAAAAAAATGTTTGATCCATACAATATTGGTGCAATTTATAGCAGCTGCAACATATTCAGCTTCTGTTGTGGATTGTGAGGTACAACTTTTCTTTTTGCTGGTCCATGTAATCAATCTTTTTCCCAAGAAAAGTGCTCCTCCATTGGTTCTTTTTCTATCATCAATGTTACCTCCCCAATCTGCATCAGTGTAGCTCCTTAGTTCAAACTTTTCACTCATCTTGTATTACAAACCAAAGTCATCAGTTCCTTTTAGGTACCTCAGTATTCTCTTTACTGCCATTAGATGGTTTTCTCTTGGATTTTTAGAAAATCTTACCACTATTCCAACAACTAATGCAATGTCTGGTCTATTATGTACAACATACTACAACTTTCCAATCATTGATCTATACATTATCTGATTCACTTTAGTTGACTCATCATTCTTGGATAACTTATGTCCTGTTGCCATTGGTGTACTAACTGGTTTTGAGCCTTCTAATCCAAATATTTTGAGTATCTCCTTGATGTATTTTGATTGGGTCACAAATATGCCATGCTTCAATTGATGTACTTGTAATCCAACAAAGAATTTTATTTCTTCAAATATTGACATCTGAAACTCATGCTTCGTTTGATTAGCAAAGTCTTTGAATAGAGCATCTTTTCTTCCAAATATTATATCATCAATAAAGATTTCAGATATCAAAATGTCTTTACCATTTTTAGCCTTGATGTACAAGTTGTTGTTGTCATCTATTCTCTCAAATCCTATCTTCACAAGATATTTTTTCAGTCTCTCATACCATACTCTAGGTGCTTGCTTTACACCATAAAGTGCCTTGTGCAATTTGTAAACCATATCCTTGTTGTTGTCATCAAAAAATCCCTCGAGTTGTTCTATGTAGACTTCCTCTTCTAGTATACCATTTAGAAAAGTAGACTTCACATCCATTTGGTAGACTTTAAAATCTTTGTAAATAACATATGCAAGTAGTGTTCTGACTCCTTCCATTCTTCCAACAGGGGAAAATGTTTCCCCATAATCCAGTCCTTCTTCTTGTGCATAGCCTTTGCAAACTAATCTGGCTTTATTTCTTGTTATCTCATCATTCTCATCAAGCTTTTTTCTAAACACCCATTTGGTACCAATTACATTCTTATCAGCTAGTCTAGGAACTAGGGTCCAGGTTTTGTTCTTCTCAATTTGGTCTATCTCTTCTTCCATAACTTTATACCAGTCATCATATTGTAGTGCATCTTTTTACTATTTTAGGTTCAACCTTTCTCAGTAGACATGATTCATTCCTTAGTCTATTCCTTGTCATTGGTCTTGCATCCTTGTCACCAATGATTTGATCTGTAGGGTGATGTCTCCTTACATATTTGGCTAATCTTGGATGTGTCATTCTTTCCATGTTTGATCCTTCAGCTTCAAAGTCAATTTTCTCTTCTCCATCTAGTACTTCATTATTTCTTTCATGTGTACTATTTTTAGAGTCAAAATATGCATTTCCTACATTGTGCAACTCGGCTTCTGAATGCAACTCAACATTCACTGGTTGTGACTCAGCTAATACTGGGATCTATTGCTGATTCCTAGTTTGATTGGTAGCATTGTCTTCAACAGTCATTCCTTCATAGAAGTATACAAAGGATCTATAATCTTCTAATTTCTTGGACTCATCAACTTGAACTTTTGCATGCTCATCAAAATTTACATTTGCACTCTCCACAATTTTGTTAGTGTTAGTGTTCAAACACTTATATGCCTTACTTCTAGTGGAGTATCCAAGGAATATGCCTTCATCAATTTTTGCATCAAAATTGCAATTTCTTGTATCTTTAAGAATATAGCATTTACAACCAAAGAATTTGAAATGTTCCACATTAGGTGAGTGACCATACCACAATTCAAAAGGTGTTGCATTTGTACCTTTCTTGACTTGAACTCTATTCAGGGTGTAAACAGCAGTGCTCACAGCTTCTCCCCAGTACTTTAGAGTAACATTTTTCTCCATCATCAAGGTTCTTGCATAGTCTATTACTGATCTATTCCTTCTTTCAACAATTTCATTTTGAGGTGGAGTTCTTGGTGCTAATTTTTATCTCTTAATACCTTTGTCATTGCAAAATATCTCAAATTCCTTTGATGTAAACTTACCTCCTCTATTTGATCTTAAGCATTTCAGACTTTTTCTTATTTCTTTCTCAACTTTGGCCAAATACCACTTGAACATTTGAAATGCATCAGACTTTTGCTTCAAAAACATAACAGTCATCATCCTGGAGTAGTCATTACAAATAGCATTATGTATTTATCTCCTAGGTAGCTTTGTACTTCTATTGGACCACATAAGTCTGTATGGACTAATTCTAGTACTTCTTTGGAAATATATGTTTTGCTTTTGGAACTAGACTTGGTCATCTTCCCTAGTTGACATTGTTTGCACATTTTATTTTCAAGCTTGTTCAATTTAGGAAAACCTTTGACTTTCTTCTTTTTGTTGATGCTAATTAGATTATCAAAGTTAACATGACACAACCTTTTATGCCATAACCACACATCATCAAGTCTAACAACAAGATAGGTTGCATCTTCTATATCTAGGTAAAACAAGTTACTCCTAGTTTGTTCACCTTTTCCTAGCAGATACCCATTGGTATCATAGATCTTTCCATATTTGTTTACAAATTCTACTTTGTAACCTACATTGCCTAACTATGATACACTCAACAAGTTGTAGTTCAATCCTTTAACATAGTGTGCATTATCACATGAATTTTTTTTTGTAAGTTTAATTGAGCCTTTTCCTTTGATTTGACATGGAGCATCATTACCAAATCTAACACCATTTCCATCATATTGAGTAGTAATGAACTTACTTTTATCTCCTATCATGTGATGTGAGCATCCTCTGTCTATGATCCACTTGTCATTCTTGTTCACATAAGTCACCAATGCTATTGCTTCATCTTCATCTAATTTATCCTTCATGGCCACATAGACTACTTCATTATCATTCTCATCAAAATCTTCTTCAACAATGTAGCATATCTTGCCTTTGTCCTTGTATTCTCTACTATCATCTTCTCTTTTGTTTCTGTACTTGTTTTGTTCTTTGTAGTTCTTCTTCTATGTATATCTTGGTGTAATATGACTTACTTCATTAAAATTAAAGAAAATGATAAGGAGCTTGCCTTTGAATTTACTTTTGCTTCTATGGAATCTTCTAGCCAGTAGTGCTTCCAATTGTTCCACATCTTCCTCATCTATGCTACTATCATTGGATGCATGTTTTCCTTTTCTTCTCTTCTTGTTTGATGTCATCTCCTCAGTGTCCTTCAATGTCAACTTGGCCTTGAAAGTAGATTCAAGGTTCTTAGGTCTGTAGTTGTCAAAGTTGGACAATTCAAATGCAATGAATCTTCCTACAATTCCTTCAAAGGTTAGTGTGTTTCCTTGTACACACCTTAGCTCTTGGATGGCTGAATCTATAATAGAATAGATAGGGAGTAGGTTTCTCAAGTATTTGTTGTTGACATTTTCTTCTTCCAATTGACCACCTAGACTTCTTATTGCACTTACCACTTCTTTCATTATGGATCCATATTGAGCAACATTCTCTCTTTCCTCCATTTTCATGTTTTCAAACTTTCCTTTGAGACTTTCTCTCTTTGGTCTTTAAACATTGTGGTCTCCTCCATAGATATCTGTCAGGGCTTTCCACATCTTGAATGTAGTGTCACATTCCTTGATGCCATCAAATTTAGCATAACTAAGTGCAGAGGCAATCTCTAGCATTGCCTAATTATGCTCCTTCCTTTTGCTCAAATTATTGGCAGTAAGAGGTCCAACTAGGTCTACATTATCTGTTCTAATTAAAGTTTGTGCATAATCACCTATTGATCCAAGGTGAGATTTCATCAGACTTTTCCAGAAAACAAAATTATCTTTGTTGAGCTTGGGAACTTCTCTCTTGGACATCTTGATCTTCCTCCTTCTAGTACCTTGGAACTAAATCAAAAGATGGCTCTGACACCAATTGTTAGAAATGCTTTAGAATAATTGAGAGGGGGGGTGAATCAGTTATTCAAGGTCCAATATGCCCTATTCAAACTTTTTTACCTAGTGTAGTGAGCCCATTCAACCATTCATTCATCCAAGCTTAAACATTCCTATTCAACAAGTTACTGTAAATCAACATGCAAGAATAACACATGAAAATATCAACACATAACATAGTGATTTACATGGAAACCTAATTTGGGAAAAAACACTAGTAACATGCTACTCAATTCTCACTCTTTTGAAGTGATGCCCTGTGAAAGGCCTACCCTGTTAAAGGCTTACAACACATTGTTAAATGTGACTTGGTTAAAGGATTTAACCACCTTGTTAGAAGTGGGCTTGGTTAGAGTACTTCAGAACATTCACTTGGAATGTCACCCTATTAAAGGATTTACAAATAGTTGTTAGGCCAACCTACATCCATAAGATTTTCTTTTACCCTAACTGATATAATTGCTAGAGAGTAACAATAAGGGGTTTTGACCTGATTACAGAATACAACTCAACTTGTAGATTTTAGATCACCATTCAACTCTTCTTCATTTGCCTGGCTTTTAGTCTCTGCAACTCTTGATAGCTTTCCCTCCTTTCAAGCTTAGTCTCCTGGACTCTCCATGCTCAATGTACTAGTGCAATTATCTCTTCTTGACCACTTGTAGAAGCAAAGTCTATGCTTTGTTCTTCCTTCTCCTAGATGTCTTCTCCTTGACACCCTTCTAACCACTTCATAATTTTGGCACTCTAGCAAATCCTTCTTCTTGGTTTGTGACTTATTAAATAGAAGTCTAGAATTCCTTTTCCCACTAAATTCTTCTCTCCTTTAATTTCAATTCATATGGATTAGGTAGGATTCAATGTATCTAACCCATATTATGTTTCGTCTAGAAACAACATAAAGAATCCTCTTAAATTTGATAAAAAATAGTTTATATAGAATTATGTGCCACCAACTCATCATCCTTATCCTCCAACTAGTTCACAAAATTCTAGGTAACAATTATGTTGGCTTAGATCTAACAAATCTTTCACTTTTCCAATAATGCAATAGCTTGACACTATTGAAATTCTGAAGCTCGACACATACTATGTTACTTGACATCAACTAAATTTTTACTAATTCTCGGCATCTAAAGTTCACTCAGCACTTACTAAGATTTTTTGATGCTCAACACCTGTTACTTTACTTGGCACTTGAACTTCACTCGACACTTGAAGATCACTCGACACACACTAAGATTTTTTGATGCTCGACACCTGTTACTTTGCTCAGCACTTGAACTTCACTCGACACCTAAAGATCACTCAACACACACTAGATTTTCCTTTTTCTTGGCTCCAACTAAGAATTTTCTTAGCTTCAACTAGCTTTCTCAGCACCCACTGATGAACTTAGTTCAAGCTTTGCAGTCAACCTTGTTATAACTTATTCCTCCAATGTTTTTAAGTGTGGCCAACCTCTGTATCTTTGAATATGTTACCAATACATCATCTCACCATTGTCTTAATTGATCCTTGCACTTCATTACAATTTCATAACTCAACCTTTTTCTTAGGTACTCTTGTTACATCTTGTTGATCAAATCCTCTTCATCAATCAACTACGTGATAGTACTTGGATCTTATAAGGAATTGTCATTCCTACAAATAGCAAGTTTGACATCAATGGAAAAATAATGATTGAAAACATTCTTTATCAACCAATCTCCCTCTTTGATAGTAAAGCTTCTTCATTAATGATCTTTTCAATCAGATTTCCAACATCATGCACTTTTAGGGTTCTAACACCCCCAAAAGACCAAATTCCCAAAATCAGGACTAGAAATCCTAGTAGGTCCATTTTTAGTTTTCTATGGCTAACTTCTAAACTTTCCAAATGAGGTATCAAAAAAATTACCTTTTTAAATACCCTTTACTAGGTTCTTGAAGACTCCAAAATATCTTGGGCTGAACCTACTCCAGCATGTCCTAACTCCCACTTTGTTCACATACCTAATAGGTCTAATTAGGCTGGCTTTCCAAAGCAAGTGTTAGGAAATAGGTTCATAGAACTAGCACAACTACATGAAAATCCTCCTTCCCATGCCACATCTTTATTTTACCCTTTTCTTGGGTCAGATCAGTTGGTCTGGAAGTCTAATCACCACTTTTGCTACAAATCTGGCTTGAACACATAGGGATGTTCAACCTAGGGCCGGCTGGTAAAAATATGAAACCTTCTCCTCAGGCCTGAAATTCTACCATATCAAAGTACACTCCCCTAACTTGCATCCCTCCAAGTGGCATCAAATTCCAATTGTGGGATTGCAAGTTAGAGGCACATGTTTGCGAAAACCCTCGCATTTAGCCCCAAACAAGCAACTTGAACAAAAAGTGCAACAACTGGAACAAATGGAAAGATAAATCCTTCAAACTAAAAGAAAATGAAGCCTAGTTCATTAGGCTATCCAACCATGTCAATTGATCGCTTCTCCCAATCTGTACAGTTCCATACAACACATAAAAATAGTGAAAATGGTAGAAAATTAGAGTTTTATTCATGCAAATGTTCACCAGTCTATACCATCATGTTGTCCTCTCCATGTACAACATAATTAAACATGTCCTCTATGTCTTCAATAGTCATAACCATATTTCAAATGGTTATGCCAATGTACAACCATCTTTGCAACCATATTGTAAAGTTGTTAGCATTTTTGCAATTTTGCTCGACAATATTTGCAATTTTTGACAACTAACTTCCTATACACCTAGGACTTGACCAAATGACCCTAAGGACCATTAAAACCTTCTAAGGATCACAAAAATCATATTTGCATTTAAAAATCACCAAAATTATTTATTTTTGACCCATTGGTACAATTTGGTACTCTAGCTTATAATGGCACCTAAAGCCCAATTGACCTTACATTTTGGTCTTATTACAACATTCTTATTAATGTTCCAAATCCAAAACTAGGACCACTATCCATTTGCCTTGGTGCCCTACACCAATTTCCTTCAAGCAAAATGATGTAACCATCCCCTTTCTATTTTAACTGTGACTTGGGGATGGATTATTAACATGTATCATATGTAATTATGCATACTAATGTAGGGAATAATTAGAGGATGTAGATCATCATCCAACTGGACAAGTTTAGAGTGCTTGGGTATGTGAAAATGCATTAAATTTGATGCCATAGGTATAGCAGTGGGAGATATGCCTAAAGGAGGCCATGATTTTATGTAAAATAGTCAAATTAATCATCATAAACATGGTTTAGGCTCAACTAATGGGTCCTAGAAGTGATTTTTGGGTTAGATTTGAAGAGGCCCTAGTTTTTGGCCTTGTTTGGTGAGGGTTTCATACAAAGCACATATAGAGAGTTTATGGGTTCAATAAAATTGAATAATACTCACTTTAGGATCATATTAAGATAATTTACCAAATTTTATGGTTGGGGGATAAGTATTCCATATAGTTCCTTTGTAAATGGAGGGGTTTTTATGCCTAAAAAGTGGCCCATAGTGTAACAATAGAGACTTGGTCCAAAAAACCATATGTCATCTTTTAATATGTTATAGAGAAGCCAAATGGGTATCCTAATATTCAATTTATTTTCTTGATTTTATGGGAAAATGTGGATAAAAAGGAAAGATGACAACATTTGAGGGCTAATTAGGGCTTGTAGGCCTAGTAGGCCAGGATGATTGGTTTACCTTAGAGATAGGCTCTTGGTATTTGGTAAACTAGTTATTTGGGGGTGTATTAGGGTATTAAAAACCATTATATTACAAAGAAGTCTTTGGATAAGTCATTTACCTAATTTGGAAAACTTAAGCCTTAAGGTTGCATTCGAAAACCTTTGGGAAAACATATTGTTCAAAGTATTTTCTCATAGAACTTGGAAGGGCCCATATTGCTTTGCATCACTTTGCATACAAGTATCTATAAAGAAGATATGTAATCATACCCTAAAGACTTGATTACAAGTGTAGAAGAGATACAATATGTAATTGGTTCCTAGAGCTACATTACAAGTTGTAAGTTCAATACATGTTGATATGTAGTCAAGTCTCAAATACTTAACTATGATTGTGTTAAGAGGGTGATATGAAATTAGGTCTTCAAGACTAGATTTTAGGGATGCAAGACTTAACCCAATGACATATAAAGATGCTTAAAGAGATTGCAATCAATTCCTAGAGACTTGATTACAATACGTACCTATCAACATAGAAGGATGACTTATTGGTTGGGTCTTAAGGCCTGCCAACCACTTAGGCATGAGAAAACTTGCAATCAAGTTTGTGAGACCCAATTTCTTTTTTTTAATGCATGTAACTTATGACTTGTAATTGATGTCAAGGACCTTGACTACATATGAGAACTAAGACAAACTATTCACATGTTGAGATTCAAATATTGACCTATACACTAGTAACTATAAGTATAATGCAAGGGAATTCAAAGACATAAAAAAGGTCCTAAGTAATGCAAGTGGCAGGTACTAACAAGGTATATTGAGAGAGTACAACCTAACAAGGTTTGATAGCCCAAACAAGGCTCAAGACCCCACACTTGCACCTTGACAACAAATATTGCTTAATACAAGAAACCTACACTAGACATGGAACCAAGAACTTAGACTCAAGAAATGATGTTCTTACATTAGCATAGACATATGGACTAGAATTGAAGACCCGAAACTAAGAAAAGGACATAGTTCCTTCATTAACCTCTTGGATTCCTAGTAGCCCAAGGAATGAGACTTAGGTATGCAACTTGTACACTTAGCATGAAAAGAAAATAATAACACAAATATTACTTCCTATTTTTGATGTACTATTAGATTCAAAAGTGGAGAGATCCCATTAGCAAGCAAATTGTCAAAACCTGTGGGGACAACATTTAGACACAAGGGATAATTAGGCCACATTTACAAAGGAGGTACCATTTAAATACATTCTAAAAACATGAAAATAATTGGATATGTTGAGTAATGATCCAAATATGCTGATTACCAAGTTACAGACCATAATATGGATTTTTGAGGCCTTAAAATGCTGGGACAACAAGTTTGTGTATTGATGCATACAAGGTATATGCATCTAGGGCATCATGCTTCTTCCTTCTCCCTAAATCTTATCATTGAAACCAAAATAATATTAAAGTGAATTAAAAATAAAAGGATTCCACCAAAAGCCATAATTTTCCTATGGTGGAATCACACATTATATCTTGATTTCAATCAAAACCCTTGAAAACCTTGAATTTTGGGCTATTAGCACTAAAATAGGAATAACTTGAGTTCTACAGTGTTTCAAGACCTCAAACCAATTGCATTAGAAATGTGATTAAAATATCTATCCAACCAGACCAAAAAAAAATCCCTAAGCATCTATACATTAGTGTACCATGCAGAAAAACAACCTATAATGCAGAAAACAAGGTTTTTAAAAATTGATTTCCATGCTAAAAATGTACATTGTACCTTCCACCCACCTAAAAGGGCTATATGAAGGTCTTACCCAAATGATCCAACCATATGTTAAAGGTTGTGACCATAAGAGGAAAGATTAGAAGCATTTTTGCTTAGTTATGGAAAAAGTTGCAAAGTTGCATAGCAACTTTT
The DNA here is from genome assembly GCA_028749045.1 of Cupressus sempervirens. NCBI lineage: Eukaryota > Viridiplantae > Streptophyta > Pinopsida > Cupressales > Cupressaceae > Cupressus > Cupressus sempervirens. Next base: position 348,815,643 of record CM053792.1, on the reverse strand, counting down.
GCACTTTTAATGCATTTTTTACATTTTAGAGCCTAAAAGGCATTTTAAACATTCAAATGAGTCTAGATTGAACCAACACAACTACTAGACCATAGATTATAAGTATATGCATTCAAATGACATAAATTGTACCCTTTTGACCTCATTGAGCAACAAATTCATAATATACCCAAATTGCTAATGGGCCACACAAAAGGGTTAAAGGTGAACCTAAGAGTCTAGGATAAATGTCTTATTAAAAACATATCAAATAAACTTTAAACAAGGTCATAATTGACCCAAACACCCATATTTCATCATTCCATGTGAGAGTGGTCCTGCACCACTAAGAGACATGAGCCACAATGCAAATGGATTTTTGTGTAGATTTATATTTAATTCTTACCAAGCAAAAATCAAGAGAAACATATTGAAAGGTTATTTTAAACAAAAATAATGTTGATGATGACCTTCAATCTAAATTTGAACCCTTTTAAACAAAGTCAAATCTCAATATACTTCATTATTTAAGATGAAACAATATGTGCATTGTTCAATTCACTTGCTTCATATGTTCTTTACTCTTTTCTATCCCTTCCTATATAATTCAAACTTCTACTACATGCAAAATACTTTCTAACACTTCCAACTTGTTAAATGGGCTATACCTTAGCAATTCCATGCTAGGGACCCTTCCAAAAGCTAGAGAATTATCCCTTAAGTTTCTCATTTCCCTATGGTAAAGTATGCCTTGAATTTTAGGCCAATTAGTGACTCTTCCAAATACATTGTGACTTCCTACACCCTAGTTATCACACCTAGGTCTAATGACCCTTATTAATGCAGAGCATACAACCTACTTTTGCCACTTGGATATGAAACCTCTAAGGGTACCCAAACCCACTTTAAGATGATGTCTTGGTTACTAGCCTTTGACAAATGATGACCTTTACTTATCCAAGTGGACTCCACTCTCCTAAGGTCCTTCCCTTTTCCTAGGGCTCTTCGCAAACTTGGATCAAAATATGGCTTTAGGGACACTTGCCCTCAACTAAGCCAATTAAGGAAAAATAAGTAAAAAGGTTGCAAGAATTAAAAATTAGACTTGATTCAGAATTTATAGGACTAAAACACTAGGATTCATGCACTTTCAAGGCCCCAAAACCTTCAAAAGATCAATATCCCTAACTTAGGCCTAGAAATTCTAGTAGGTCAAAATTTAGTTTTCCTTGGAAAACTTCCAAAATTTCCAAAGGACAAGGCCAAATTATAACCTTTTAAAATACCTTTTACCTAGTTCTTGAAGAATCCAAAGGATCAAGGTTTGAATCCATTCTGGCATACCCAAACTCCACTTTAGTCTGTAGACCTAATAGGCATAATTAGGTTGGGTTTCCAAAGAAAGTGCTTGAAGATGGGTTCATAGAATAAACTAAAACCCATGGAACCCTTCCTATCCTTAATAAAACTCCATTTCACCCTTCACCTAGGTTCAGACAATCAGTTTGGAAGCCTAAATGCCACTTCTTCTTCAATTCCTGGCTGAACACATAGGGATGTTCAGCCTAGGGCCAGCTAGTAAAAATATCAAACCAATTACTTTGGGTCTTAAACTCTACCATATCAAAGAAAAATACTCTAACTTGCATCCCCCAAAGAGGCATTAAATTCCAACTGTGGGTTTGTAAGTTAGAGGCAGATGTTTGCCAAAACCCTTGAATTCAGGCCCAAATAAGCAACCTTCACAAAAACTACAATAACTTAAGAAAATGAAAAGATATAAACTTAAAACTAAATGAAAATGAGACCTAGTTCATTAGGCTATCCAACCATGATAGTTTATCTCCTTTACTGATCTGTACATGTCTATACAACTTAGAAAAATAGAGAAAAAGGCAAAAAGTCAGAGTTTTATTCATGTAAATCATCACCAGTTTGTATAACTATGTTTTCCTCTCCATGTACAAAATTTTTAAACATTTATTCCTTGCCTAAAATATTCATAACCATCATTCAAATGGTTATGGAAACATTCAACTTCTTTTTCAATTATTTAGCAAGAAAAGTTGTCATTTTGCATTTTTTTCCATGACAACATTGGCATTTTTTCTTTAATAACCTCCTAGACACCTAAATCTTTGCCAAAGACCCCAAGGAATTAAAATCTATCTAAAGACCTAAAAACTCCTTATTGCATACAAAATAACTCAAGTTCCTCAAATTTGACCTTTGGTTCAATTTGGTATCATAGCTTATAATGACACCAAGGATCCAATTGACCACTCTTTCTCTCTCTCCCTCTCTCCCTATTCAATCTAATGAACCAACTAGATCTGCTCTACATTTTAATGTCTCAAGTATTGCCTCATGGTATGACCCATGAACTTTCCAAAGAGTCTTATTATGTGATTTTCCACCATATTTTATCAAGTGGACATTTGATGCGACAACAAGGATTGAATAATGAAGAATCTTCCTCTCTATTTGCCAATCCTCAAATAACCACAAGTTAGGGTTCTTTATAGAATATCATCTAAGCCATGTGCTAGTTACAACCACCACACTGATATGGTACTCTAAACCTTCACCATCTATAACCGAGTGATCCATTTTTTTTTTAGTTTGGACACAACGACACAAATAATAATCTATCCCTTCTTCATTATCTTCAAGTGCAATAACAACAAAAACATGGCCTGCAATGATAAATGTACAAAATATGGTTATTAATTCAAAAAATACTTAAGTAAAAGTTATAAAGTTACATATTGAAATTACAAATATATATATATATATATATATATATATATAACTAGGTTGCACTAGATCAGACAAGCAATCAAAGTCAATAGACAAATCTATCTCTACCATTTCTAGTGCTTGTGGGGGACGATAGGTATCAATTGGGTCCAAAAATTGTATATCCCATTTGTCCACCCATTCAGTTGACTCACAGTCATCCCAATTTTCCTCTACACATGATGGACAATAGCATGCCATTTTTCGTGTGTGGATACTCCATGAATTTGCATTAGAGCTTCTAAAAGAGTGCAACTCACTTGATCCTATTAGTGTGCAATAATTCTCATATGGTGCAATGTTAGTATTATCTATCAACCAAAAAAATCTACGAACTATAGACTCACCTTCCTTACCTGGAACCATTATAGTGTTACACCACTAGATGATAGATTTTACATCTGTCAATATTGCTCCATCTTTGTACTTTAGTTCTTCACGTGCTAAGGCTCTTTTGATGCATGCACCTACACCATCATACTCTCCCTTTCCATGACGAACCTCTATGAAATTCCACATATATTGAATTCTACACAACTTGTGCATCCTGCTCAACCAATAGAACATATGTGCATTGTTGAATTGAGATGTGCAATTGTCTAACCAAATAATGTGTTGACGATACGTTATGCCCCTATTAGCCAAATATCTATAAAATAGTTGAAAAAAACCATGTAAAAACTCCATATAATGTGATCGATCATCGCTGATGTAAAAATGGTACTCCCTAAAAATCTTCTTGTCATCGTTTGTACTTGTAGGTGAATGCATCAATGTTATGTGAACAAATATGGAAACCTATTGAGAAGTATATTACTTTTCTTGCACCTCATTTTGTGGTTGTAGTGTGTAGTTCTCTGTGAAGTCTACACTCAAGTGGAAATGTATCATTGCACAACTTGAATTGCAAATTCTGCCATTGAGCTCTATGTGTATGCCTTGCATACTTATAAATAATCTTTTCATAAAAAATCTTCATGAACTCATACACTGGAATCTTTTCAATGACTAAATCACATCTTTTACCCTATTTCCCATCTTTTAAAGCATATGTCACTATCTTAAATTTTCTATAATCTACTATTTCATTTCCAATTGCATGTGTACTATCCATATGTTCACAAATTGACAAAAGTTGCAAAGAATCACAAAATAAGCATGTACCATCCACCTATGATGTCTTGTAAAATTTTTAGCCATCCCCTATTTCCCATAAAATATTGGATATGAATTCCCTTGAAGATCTTGGTGGCTCATTCATCTCACAATCCTGTAAAACAAACTTAGAATGCAAAAACACACATATATGCCTAAAAACATCAAAATGGTTAGAAAATTCAATATGTATCCTACAACAACAAGTTGTGCATGTGTGATTTATCTTCACATAAAAAGGTTTACCCATCTCAAAAAATCTTTGACTTATTCAAATTTGAGGATACATACCAATAAATTTTGTAAAAAATTGTGTCTGAGTTGAGTCCAAAAAATGTTTCACATGTTGGTTGTGATTTTGGCTACCAATCCTCCTTCTTACAACATCTCTTTGATTAGGGGAAACATGTGTATTATTTTTCTAAAAATCTTCGATCAATGATTTCAAAGCTTCACTAATTTCTTTATCCTTTTGCGATAGTCTACCACTAAATGTCCATAATTCATTTGTTGTTGGATCTTCCAATCTCTCATGCCTTAGCATGGCTCTCCTTAGAGTACTTCTACCAAATTTTAATATTTTGCTTGTATTTCTCATGAGTCAAGCTTTCTTCATTTGGGTACTTACTATTGTCAATGTACGTACTCATCTTGTGATATTACTATCTTTGGTGTGTGATTTAGAACCCACTTTGTCATAAGCACTCATTAGATTCTTTACAATGCTTTTTACATTTGAATTGTCCATCATTCTTAGCCTAAGAATATTCATGATAGGCCTAAATTTCAAATTCCTAATCATTTCAACAAATAATTGGCATTGACCTATAATATTTAATTCTTCAAAGAATAATCTTCACATACAATTAACTTTTCTTTGACAAGTACGCTTGCTAATCTTGTCAGGCATTGATTTCAAAATGTTAGTATCAATATCAATCAAATATTTTGATCTTCTAAAATTAATTCTAGAAGGTGTTATAATCTCTTCCATTCCCTCAACATTTTGAACATCAACATAAGGTTGAGAGTTTTACGTACCTTGAACTGAAGATGATGTGACTTGGCAATAAGATGCAAAAGATGGAATATCACCTACTTGATACGTTGATGTTGTGCCTTCAACATGACATGATGGAGTGTGTACATCGTCAGATCTACAAATTAGCATCTCTTCAACATGAGAGGATGATATGACTTCAACATTGGAAGATGGTGTAACTTCACAATTCAATTATCTTCTTGAGCATAATAGTCTCATTCATTCTCTTTGTCTTCCCAATTCTTCCTCTTCGAAAGTCAATTCTTCATTATTGCTTTGTAATTTTCTTTGTTCACGTAGTAATTTCATTTTATCTCTTTTAATTGCCAAATCTGTCTCCCTATCTTCCTTTGTTTGAGTTTTTGGTTTCTTCCTTCGCCTGATGGTGATTTCTATATGTCAAATTATTCAAACATCTGAATTACTTACAATTTGTAAATTACAAATCATTCAAATACATATAAAAATTAAAATTATTTCAATGAATACACAATATATATTAAACAACTTGCCAAATTTCTAACCATTTCCAAACAACATTTCATTCAAACATACAAATTTCAATGAATTCACTATATATTAAACAACATGTCAAATTATAATCAAATTTATCTCTATATATCAACAAACAATATTTAAAAAGGATTGCACTAACCTTTTGTATATAAAGAATATTCAAAAAGCCTTCAAATAGCGTATCCAATGATTGATTTTTGTGTTTGCTAGCTTCAAAAAGTCTTCAAATAGTGTTTTATAACTTCCAACAACTTGAAACTCGTGTTTTCTATTGGAACAACAGAATGCACAACAAACAAAAAGTAGAATATGGATCAACAAGGACCCAAACTTGCTTTATGACCATTTTTTGGTGATTTCACATAGTGCATATGCACTATAGAGCATACTCACTATGTGAAAATAAATATCTCCCTAGCCCACCATCTCCCATCCCCTACTCTCTCTCTCTCCTCTCCCATCCCCTCCTCTCTCACACACTCTCTCTCTTCTCTCCCATCCCCTACTTTCTCTCTCTCGCTCTCCTTCTCCTACTCCCTCTCCCATCACCTACTCTCTCACTCTCTCTCCCATTGCCTACTCTCTCACTCTCTCTCCTCTCCCATCCCCTACTCTCTCTCCTCTCTCATCCCCTACTCTCTCTCTCTTGGGCTACTCTTTCTCTCTCTGTCTCCCCCCTCTCCCATCCCCTACTCTCTCTCTCTCTCACTCACACAATCTCATCCTCCTCCTCCTCCTCCTCCTCTCTCTCTCTCTCTCTCTCTCGTTCTCCCCCTCTCCCACTTCCTCTCCCACCACCTACTCTCTCTCCCATCCTCTACTCTCACTCTCTCTCTCCCATCCCATTCTCTCTTTGCTACCCCCTACTCTCTCTCACACTCTCTTCCATCCCCTAATATCTCTCTTACACACACTCCATCCCCCCTCTCCCCCTCTCCCTCTCCCACCACCTACTCTCTCTCTCTCCTATCTACTTCTATCTCTCTCTCTCTCTCTCCCCTCTCCCATCCCCTACTCTCTCTCTTTCACACACACACACACACTCCCATCCCCCCCTCTCTCCTCTCCCATCTCCTACTCTCTAGATCTCTCACACACACTCCCATCCCCCCTCTCTCTCCCTGTCCCACTCCCTCTCCACCACCTACTATATCTCTCTCTCACTCTCTCTCCTTCTCTCCCATCCCCTACTCTCACTCTCTCTCTCTCTCCCCTATCTTTTACTCTCTCTCTACCACCCCTACTCTCTCTCACACTCTCTCTCATCCCATACTCTCTCTCTCTTACACACATTCCCATCCCCCTTTTTCCCCTCCCTCTCCCACTCCCTCTCTCACTGTCTACTCTCTCTCTTCCATCCTGTACTCTCTCTCTCTCCCCTCCCCTCTATTATCCCTTACTCTCTCTCTTTCAAACACCCACACACTCCCATCCTCCCTCCCTCTCTCTCTCTCTCTCTCTCTCTCTCTCTCTCTCTCCCCTCTCCCATCCCCTACTCTCTAGATCTCTCACACACACTCCCATCCCCCCCTCTCCCTCTCCCACTCCCTCTCCCACTACCTACTATCTCTCTCTCACCCTCTCCCTCTCTACTCTCTCTCTCCCATCCCCTACCCTCTCTTTGCCTCCCCTACTCTCTCTCACACTCTCACACTCTCTCCCATCCCCTACTCTCTCTCAAGTACACACACTCTCATCCCCCCCTCTCTTTCTCCTTCTCCCACTGCTTTCTCTCCCATCCCCTACTCTCTCTATCTCTTTCTCCCCTCTACCATCCCCTACTCTCTCTCTTTCACACACACACACACACACCCATCCCCCCTCTCTCTCCTCTCTCATCCCTTACTTTCTCTCTCTCACTCACTCTCCCTCTCCCACTCCCTCTCCCACCACCTACTCTCTCTCTCACTCACTCTCTCCCTCTTTATTCTCTCACTCTACCACCCCTACTCTCTCTCACATTCTCACACTCTCTCTCATCCCCTACTCTCTCTCTTACACACATTCTCATCACCCCTCTCTCTCTCTCTCCCTCTCCCACTCCCTCTCCCACCACCTACTATCTCTCTCTCTCTCCCCTCTCCCATCTCCTACTCTCTCTCTTTCACAGACACACACACTCCCATCCCCCCTCTCTCTCCTCTCCCATCCCCTACTATCTATCTCTCTCTCTCTCCCTATCCCTCTCCCACTCCCTTTCCCACCGCCTACTCTCTCTCTACCATCCCCTACTCTCTCTACTACCCCCTACTTTCTCTCTCACTCTCACACTCTCTCCCATCTCCTACTCTCCCTCTCTCCCCCATACCGTACTCTCTTTGCCACCCCCTACTCTCTCTCTCCTATCCCCTACACTCTCTCTGACACACACTCCCATCCCCCCTCTCTCTCTGCCTCTCCCAATCGCTCTCCCACTACCTACTATCTCTCTCACTCTCTCTCTTTCATAGACACACACTCCCATCCCCCCCTCTCTCTCCTACCCCCTACTCTCTAGATCTCTCACACACACTCCCATGCCCCCTCTCTCTCCCTCTTGCACCACCTACTCTCTCACTCTCTCTCTCCCTCTCTAATCTCTCTCCCATCCCTTAGTCTCTCTGCCACCCCTATTCTCTCACACTCTCTCACATACCCTACTCTCTCTCTTACAGACACTCCCATTCCCCCCTCTCTCTCCCTCTCCCTCTCCTACTCCCTCTCCCACCACCTACTCTCTCTCTCAGGATACTCTCTCTCTCTCCCCTCTCCCATCCCCTACTCTCTCTTTCACACACATAAACACTCCCATCACCACCCTTTCTCTCTACCCTCTCCTATCCCCTACTCTCTCTCTCACTAACAAACTCCCATCTTCCTCTCTCTCTCACTCTCCCTCTCCCACTTTGTCTCCCACTGCCTACTCTCTCTCTCTCTCTCTCTCTCTCTCTCTCTCTCTCTCTCTCTCTCTCTTTCCCATCCCCTACTCTCAATCTATCTCTCCTATTCTGTACTCTCTTTGCCACCCCTTCTCTCTCTCTCTCTCACTTCCTCTCTCTCCTATCCCCTACTCTCTCTCTCTCCCCTCTCCCATCCCCTAATTTCTCTCTGCTACCCCTACCCTCTCTCAGACTCTCACACTCTCTTCCATGCCCTACTCTCTCTTATACACACTCCCATCCTACTCCTCCTCTCTTTCTCCCTCTCTTGCTCCCTCTCCCACTATCTACTCTCTCTCTGCCATCCCCTACTCTCTCTCTCTCTCTCTCTCTCTCTCTCTCTCCCAACTTTTACTCTCTCTCACACTTCCTCTCTCTCCCATCCCATACTCTCTCTTTGCCACCTCTACTCTCTCTCTCACACTTCCTCTCTCTCCCATCTTGTACTCTTTCTACCACCCTTACTCTCTCTCTCTCTCTCACTTCCTCTCTCTCCCATCCCCTACTCTCTTTCCCCTCTCCCATCCCCTACTCTCTCTCTCTCTCTCTCTCTCTCTCTCACACACACACACACAAACACACACCCTCCTCTCTCTCTCTCTCTCTCTCTCTACCTCTGTCCTTCCCTCTTTATGTACTACTTAGGTCTCAATAGTGCATGCCCACTAAAGCGCACATGCACTATTCAAAGCTTTACATTCTACCAAGCCTAAGGCTTGGTTTTGCCTTGGGGATCTAACCCAAAGGTTTGGAGTCTATAAACTGGTCTGAGACATGTTTTTCTGCAAACATACAGAAATTTATTGATTTTTCTTGTTCATCAAATTTTGTAACAACTTAGTTTTTTAGAAACTAGATTCCATTCTACACACTTTGAAAAAAAGAAGTTTTGATTTTAGATTAGTTTTCAATCATTTCTATGGGGAGCACATAGATATTTCACATTTTTGGTATGTGTCTAATTAAAAAATTCATTAAAAAAAATGCACATAAAATTACCCAAAAAATCTGAGATAAACTACGTAGTGTTAGGTAATTTTTGACTAGAGTGATTAAAGAAATTCAAAAAAAAGTTAAAATTTTAGGGAGGCCACACTTTGTACTGTGCTATGTTTTTTGGAATAAATAGTACCACTTTCTATGACCCCCTTTTTTGAAGACCTAAAACTAAACCATTTTGAAAAAAAATTAGTAGTTTAGAAACTAGATTCAAAGGACTACTACTTTTGTTTTTGTCATATTTTAAAATTTTGAGTATAACTATCTTCAAATTCTTGTTAAGTTTAGAAATTGCTGATTTCAAAAAAAAAGTGTCCACTTATACCCCCCTTTTCGCACCACAACTTGGTGCACTTACCTATATGTATGTATATGTATGTATGTATGTGTGTGTTAGTGAAAATATTATCATCCAAAGAAATAAATACAAATTAACCCCAAAAGCCTAGATAGGAAAATTGAATATGAACTAACAGTTGGGTCACTTTTCTATTAAAAAGCATAAGCGCTCTCTGAATTTATCTGGGTACAAATTAGCTCCCCATGTATAATTTACAATGAATTCATAGAAATACAAATATAGATGCTTTTAACTAGAAAGCACAAAAGGTATACAAATATCCACTTGTAAACACAATGTAGATGCGAAGAAACTAATTAACTACAGGAAAACAAAAAGCAAATGATACAAAGCTCATTTTCCTGATCCTTACATTAAAGAAGAAATGTAGAAATAAAGATGAATTATCCTCTCCAAACAAATGAATAACATAGCCCAAAGTCTAAATAATAATTTTGAAAATAATTGTATGCATCAAGATTGCATTTAGAGACAATTAAGATAACTCACAGAATAACATTAACCAGAAAGCTAATACACAAACCCAAAGTTTTGATATACTAAGACTCTCTTCCTCTAAAAACAAAAAAACAAAGAAAAATCTGCCCCTTGATACACATTGCTTATTCATTCAGAGAATTATATATCCTCTTGTAGCATAATATCCATAGAAAAATACATTTTCCCCTACTCCCTTTCTACTAATTTTGACTCTCTGTTCACAGCATTGAGTCTACCTTCGAAATCCACAAAAAATAATCAAACCCATGGTGGGTTGAAATATCTTCATAAATAGCAAGTTGATGTGTCCTTTTAGTTTGCATAACTGACTCTTGGAATTATGTAACTCTTATTTGAATACCCCTTTACTCTTCTTATATTCTCTCATTTATATTTTGATAACCTTATAAAAAATTGATGTAAATTTTTTATAAGAATACTTTAACATATTAAATGAGACTTGGACAAGTCGCACATTACTACATTATTCCAATATAAAAATATTCTTGATGTTGGGTAGATCCTTAATATTTCTGGCAGAAAAACCAGGTCTAGGTGTGGGAGGCATAACATTTTATCCCACTGTTGGATCTCTCTGATTTTTGGATATGTTGGAAAAATCCTAATCTTCTTCATTTCCATTGAAGCGATTTTCAAAATTATTCCCGCATAAAAATTTGTAGGCCACTGTGTGAGGGTCTATATGAATGTTAGAAAACCCAATTTGCTAAAGTGAAATTCTAGGCCATTGAACACTAGAGGTTAAGAATCTTGTTGAAAATTTGATTTGCAATCAATGAGAGGTGAATGTTCTTCTGATGTTTCACTATAAAATTTTTACATGAAGTTGGACTGTTGTTCTAGCTAATGCTTCTACTTATTTTTCCATTCAAAATCTACTTCTATTTATGATTCCATGGTGGTAAGAAATGAACAAAATTATCTTGCTCACCTTCATCATTTTCAAATGAAGTCAAACCATCTTGAGCTTGTATCTTCCTTGCTAGATACAAACTTTTCCTCCATTTGCATGCATGAAACCAAAAAAATTCATCTTTTTTTTTGCCTCATGACTCATGATAATAATCTTACCATTATGAATAATCAGAAGATACCACTTTATCAAAGAATCTTTCTAGTTACTTTGGGCTGACATACTTGAAAATGAACTGAGTTATCACATTTCTATATTTTTGAACTCATTTGAAATAAACCAAATTTAATATAAGCCACCTTGAACCATTTGAACCACTTCAAACTATTTTGAACTTAATTCAAAGAGGTTCAAGACCCTATAATGAAAGTTCAATTACTAGGTTTATATGGGTACCAATGTGGGCTCTAACTGTGGGATTGTTTTTGACTCAAAAATAGATAACTCCATCAATCTTTGGTAAAAGAAAAGTGCCTTATCCACATGGTGATAGAGTCACCAAGAAAAGGAAAATTGGGAACTTCTTACAAAGAGGGCAGAAGGGAGCAGGGAAGAGCCAACTAGCCAAAAATTTGTAAGCTAGTAGCAAGCACAAAGATTGCATATTATTCCAACTAACACTACACACACTAATAGAATATCTACAATATATAAAAAGGTAGGAAGAAGAACCTACCATAGGAACCAGAAGTAAGAAAGAGTCATATGAATCCATTTATCAGTTGGGAGGAGTAGGATCCTTTTTGCAATAGCAAACCATGTCTTAATGGAGAAGCTCCAAACTGTTGCTTACTAACAACTTCTTCAATGCTAAACTTCAAGCTAAAGGAACACATAAATATGTTGACCAAGCACTTCTTTTTGAACAACCATAACTCATCATAGCACTCTTTTTCACCCAAGAATTTATCTTCAACATTCATCTGGCTAGGTTTCACTTCAAGCTAAAAATTTTAAAGAGAAGAAACATTTTCAAGAAAAGATGCACAATATCTAGAAATGTTGTCACAAATACTCATCGTTTGCATATGGCATTTGATATCATGATCAACTTGTAGGAAAAGAGATGTCTCATCCAACATAGGGTCAATTCTTAAGTACATGCTCTGCTCACCCTTTTCAAGAACCAAACTATCATCAAGCATGCAATGTATGTTATCCTTTCTCTTTCCAAAATTGTCATTACTTCCACAATCCAAATTAGCAAAGCCACACATAGAAGAATGAAAAGAAAAGTTATCAATGAGTGTTTCATTTTCAATTTGATTTGAATAAATACCTAAGCCATTAAGTAAGAGATGATATAGTTTAAGTGATGATAGAAATTCATGTATGATTTATTTTTCTTCATTAAAAAGAGTATCTTTCAGCATTCCAGTTGAGTCATTAGTGGGTTGAAAGTCAGCTTCGTACCCTATTTTCTCAAAAAAGGATTTCATTGCGAGAAGCTTCAGCCAAAGGCATCTTTACCTCATCACAAAAATCACTTTTATTTTTAGATTGACAAGGTTCTTCAATGGGCTAACCACCAATTTCACAATAAACCTAGATTACTTTCAACCTTCTGATTAAAAAAAAGATTCAAATTCTGGTAACATGTCATTAGTAGTAATGGTTGATAAAATTTTTGATCTAATTTTGATAGAGATGGAGAGTGGGAGTGGGAGTGGTTAGGGGAAAGGATAGGGTAGTGCACCTTTTCAAAATTTGAAACCTGTACTAGGAAGGATTCCATAGGGAGGAGGAAATTGGAAACTAGGATCAAAGGAGGGGTTTGTAGAGTGTCAGGGGACTATAGAGATTGGAGATGAAATGGAGAGTGGGGATGCAGACCCACATGATAAGTGCAGAGGTTCAGACAAATCTATTTTGCTACCCAAGGTGGACCGGTCTAGTTTTCTGGTGAAATGGTCATTTCTTTTGGTGTTAAACCCTCTGGTAAGTCTTCCTTCCCTCTAGTTAAGATTATTTCTAGCTTAGATAAGGGATCTTGTGTGATTGTTATTCCAGATGAGCTAGTAGATCATAGTATTGCCTCAATGGCTTCTATTCTAGTAGGTAAGTTTATTGGGCAAATGCTGAACATAGACATAGTGAGATCTTTCACTTAGAAGAAATGGCAACTTAAAGGATAGGTCAATGTTATGGCTATGGAAAAAGGCTTCTTGTCTTTTGATTTTACTTTTCAAGAGGACTTGTCTAACATCATGTGTGGAGGACCTTGGAGTATAGGTTGGTCTACCCTTGTGCTTTAGAAATGGTCATCAAAACTGGATTTGAATGAATCTTTCTTTGTGCAAGCACCAGTTTGGGTTAGACTTCTAGAGGTAACATTAAAATTTTGGAATGAGGATGTGTTCATGGGAGTTGCAAATTTCTTTGGGGAACTTTTGTCAATAGACCTGGTTATAGCTTGTAGAAGTAGACTAATGTATGCAATGATATGTATTAGTGTTAGAGAAGGGGATGACACGCTAGAAGTGGTGAGCTTTCACTTGAAGTTGGGAACACATACTCAGTAGCTCATCTATGAAAGTATCCCTTTTGCTTGTTTTCACTGTTTGAAATCTAGACACAAGGTGAATCAATGCCCAAAGGTTATAGCTGGAAAGAAAAATATTTCATCTTAATCCCAAGGAAAGGAGAAAAAGATCTAGAAAAGGAAGTGCTTCAAGGGTGACCAGAAGGCTGAGGCTAATGCTCCTATCATAGGAGGAAATAATTCAGCTAGGATGACTTCTAGGGTAGAAAATGATGTCTTATCAGGAACAAAGATTGATGTGCTAGCTGAACCAACACTAATGATTATTTGGGTCTACAGAACCAATAAGGATAGTGGAAGATCTAGAAAAGATAGTGGAAGTCCCTATTGATGGAAGAAAAGAGAAATTTTTCTATCTATTAGAGAGGAGGAAGTGTAGACACTCAAAAATGGTTTGCATCTATGGTTTCATCACTTCTTCATACTAATTTGTCCCATTTTCTCATTCCACTAACTTCGATCTTTTTGGCCAAATTGATCATATTTCATCATTTGTATCCTCTTTCACATCTTTTCAAAATCATTCCATATCAACTCAAAATCACTCAAATCAACTCAAAATCACTTGAAATCAATCCTAATAAACCCAAAACATATCAAACATCTCAGACCAGTCATCATTTATCTAATCCTATTTATTGTTGTGGCTTTCAGTGCCTTGGAAACCTATCAACCTATCAATCTTATCAATTTGGCCTTAGTACTATCGTGGCTCTTAGTGCTAGGTCAAACTATCATTCATGTCATCTGATCTTTGACATTGTTGAGGCTTTCAATGTCAGATCATGGCATTTTCAACCATTTTAGTAATGTTGACAATGTCTATCAATGTTATTATGATTAACCTTATCAATCAATCTTGATCTTGTAGCATTTACAATGTCGGTTAAATGTTACATATCAATCAATTCATGTCATGTGTCCTTGGCATGTTATCAATTTTGATCAATCAATCAATTTGACCATGGCTTTGGTCTATCTATCATTATCATATTCAATCTATATCATTATCACATCTTCGTCAAAGGATGCTACCGCACTTATTTAATCAATCTTGGCCAATCATTTACTAATTTTCTCTATAGGATTAAATAACCCATAATTTGATCCTATCTTTCTTACTAATTATTCTTCCTAATTATCATCCTCAATTAATTAATTTTATTAATTAATTGATTCATTATCCACAAACCATGGAAATTATTAATTTCCTAAGTTCCATTTTCCATCATTAATTCCATTTTATACTAATTCTTATTTTGTGGAATAAAAGGATTTTTAATTCAAATATTCCATAGAATATTGACATCATCATGACACTTGGATATGACACTTTGTGGATTCTCCTTTGAAACTTGGCTAAGATTTGTCATAATCAAATATTCTTATTCTCTTACGCACGTCCATATTTGGCTTCCTTGTCATAGATTCTTGGCTTTAAGTGGGTTGAGATGTCTTATGACACATCATAGATTCTCTTCCAGATTTAGTCAAGTTTGACTTCCATGCATCATAGAATCCTACATTTGGCAGCTTTTGTCATATGTGTCATTAATTCTCAAAGGAATCTCTTGCCACATCACATATCTAAGGGTGACAAATCAAATGTTCTCACCCTCCATGCCTATTATAAAATGAGCATTCTTCCTCTCATTTTGGGTCCTTAGGTCCTAACTCTTGAGTCTTTGGGTCCTAACTCTTGAGTCCTTGAAGTCCTACTTCTTGAGTCTTTGATTCCATAGCTTCTTTGCATTTTGCATTCTTTCTCTCACACTAAAATCATACTTCTAGTATTCTCGTGGCATTATCACTGTCATAGACTTTGCTTCAATATTGTGTGCACTATAGGAAAATTGGAGCTACATCATTTTGAGAAGAAAAAAGGACATGGGAGCTACAAATGAAAGAGGGGGTTTCTAACCTTGTGTTTTCTTCTTTTGATTAGTTTCACTTTCATGGTAGACTAGTGGGTGCTAATTTATGTTGATTAAGCTTTGTGATTTCTCATAGTATGTTATGCATTTAGCCCATTTTCTAGGTACTATAGGAAGATCTAACTATGAATCCTAGATTTCAGAGAAGGCAAATCCTAGATTGTTAAAAGATAAGGAGGCAAATGGAGAAAATTCAATTACTACTCATATTATGAGGGAGGACTCTAGGGTTGAGGAGGAAATCCAAACTCAGGAAATGATGGTGTTAGATACTCAAATGCAAGAAGTGGGGGAAAATGCCTCTCTTGAAGGTGAGTTAGTGAGGGAAAACCAAGAGGATGTCTTGGCTCTCCCCTCATCTCCCAAGAAGGACCCAAATGTTTCATGAAATTTGGAAAAGGGATTAGAAGAGGAAAAATCCTTATCTCCAAAACCTAAAAAGAAAAGTAATCAGGAACCCTCCCTAGTTTCACTAGTGGAGACTAGGAGTCATACTAAACTGGACTTGGGTATAAGGTCAAGATCAAGAGGAAGGAGGCATGCTAGCCAAGTCAAAGAAGATGAGACTAGAAGATGTTTGGTAGATGGAAGCCAAAGAAAACTTCTAGAGTGTTCTCCTAATTTTAAATGAAGATAATCTCTTGGAATATAAGGGGCCTTAATGGAGCCCATAAGCAAGAAATCATTAGGAATATGATTAGAGATTAGAGACCTAATATTATGATGATTCAAGAAACTAAGATGAAGAAAGAGACTTTGGGTAAAATATCTTTTAGTAATAACTTGAGTGGGGAAGCTTCATATTCTAAAGGAGTGTTTGAAGGATTTCTGACCCTTTTTAATAATAAGTAATTCAGATTCACTACCTTGTATAATGATGGTAATATCCCTTTTTGTAAAGTATTCCATCTGTACTCCAATGATTTTTGGTTCATTTTGAATGTTTATGCTCCTAATTCCAAAAGGGAGAGAAAGAATTATATGTCGAAAGTCTATGATTTGGTTTAGACTAGTAACATAAATAAATGAATTATAATGGGGGATTTTAATACTACATTAGTGGATGAGGAGAAGCAGGGAGAGTGGCACCTAACTAGGAAAGTAAAATGGACCTCTACAATTTCATAAATAGCTTGGCTTATTTGGACCTGGATCTATTAGGAGGAGCTTTTATTTGGTCAAATAAAAGAACTGGAAGGGAGTGTATTTAGGTTTGGTTGGATAGAGCTCTTATCTCTCTAGACTAGTTGTAGTCTTTTTCTTGTAAGCTATCTCTGCTTCCCAAAATTGGCTCTAATCATTCCCCTATATCTATCTCAGTTGTCTCTTTAGAAACAAGAAGGAACTTCCCTTTTCAATTCAAAAAGATGTGGACTTCACATCCTGACTTATTGAATAAGGTATATCACCAGTGGGGGATAGAAGTGGAAGGTACTGCCATATTTAGAGTAGTGAAGAAGTTGAGCAATGTGAAAATAATGATAAAAGTCTAGAATAAGATGGATTTTGGTCATATTTTTCATGATAAAGATGATTTGACTATCAAATTCATATCCATTTAGGATACTATTCAAAAGGAAGGGTACAATGATTTGAATAGAAATGTTGAGTTGTCTATTCTATCTAACTTGCATAATATTATAAATAAGGAAGAGAAGTTTGGGAAGCAAAGATCTAGAATTAAGTGGCTGAAAGAGGGGGATTAGAACACAAGGTTTTTCCACATTTCTACTCTAAAGCATAGAGCTAATAACATAATTTCTACTTTAAAAAAGGGGTAGGATATGTTGACAAAAGAAGATGAAATTGTTGTTGAGGCAGTTTCCTATTTCTCCTCTCTTTTGTCCTAAGACCCCTTCATGCACCATTATGATCGAATCCAAAATCTATCTTCTAGGGACAAATCCCATTTGTTGTTGAGATATGATCAAAGGAAGAATTCTAATCATTCTAGAGGTTATCACCTTTGAGATTATCTTTTAGAAAGAGTTACATAGGCTGATTGGTCTAAATTTATCCAAAGAGTTAGCCCCAGGAGTTTTAGGAATGAGGACCAAAAAAGTAGAATTAATCTCTTTTAGAATACTTCTAGCTCCAAAGAATTCTTGAACAACCTTCACAACATCTTCCATAACCACCTACCAATAAATTTGGAAGAAGAAGGTAGGAAATCCATCTGAGCCTGGGGAGTTATCCACTGGTAGGGAAAAAAGAGCTTCTCTTACTTTGTGAGCTTTAGGAATAGCCATCAACATTTTATTGTGATGGGGTTGAATAGCCATCAACATTTTATAGGTGTATCCTCTATAAGAATTAGATGGAATCAATCAATCATATGTTTATACATTGCCCTTTCTCAAGGAAGGTCTGGGACAATATAACAAATTTTTTTGGGGTAAGCTGCTATAAACTAGGTAATCTACTAGATTTCTTTTGCCATTGAATAAGTATGTTCAAGGGTTCAAACTTGTTAGATTTAAGTACATGGACTTTACCTCATTTTTGTTGGGGAATCTGGAAGGAAAGAAACAATAGAATTTTCAAAGATAGAGAGGAACCTACTTATGTTCTAGGAGAGAAGATTTATAGAAGCATAAAGGAAAACTATGAGGTAAGGAAGGGGGGAGATATTGAAAATGGTGGTAATAAGAAGGAGAAAGAAAAGGACATGAGGTCCAAAAGATAGGATGTGAAATGGTTGCTCCCTCTTGAGGGATGGCATAAAGAAAATTTTGATGGTGCATCAAAAGGTAACCCTAGACCTTTGCATTGTGGAGGAATCATAAGAAATAATTTTGGTGGAGGGGTGGCAGCTTTTTCTCATCCAAACTAACCACTTTGTAGAAGCTAGTGGTGCTTGCCATATAGTTAAACTGGCATTTGAAATGGGGATCAAAAAATTATAGTTGAAGGGGGATTCTAATAACATTATAAGATGTATTAAAGGAATCAGTCAACCTTCTTGGTCTATTGCTAATTTAATTGAAGAGACCCAAAATCTCCTTCACAATTTTCAATGTATCCACATCACCCACTATTATAGGGAAGCTAACCCCATGGCAAACTGGTTCGCCAACAAAGTGGTTAGGAAAGATAAGGTGATGACCTGGAATTTAGATGGGAATATTTTGCAGAAGTGAGGAGTCTTGTTGAACTGGAAAAATTCTAGGGAAGTACGGTGGAGGTCTTATTGTAATAATGTTAATTATGGAAGTTGGGGTGTGAGTTATTATAATTATGACATTTACAAAAAACACAGTCATGAGGTGAGGTTATCAATGTCATATTGACACATTTTTTGGGTTGATATTTTCATCTGCCTTTTTTCCTGGGGTATAGAAAAATATTTTGGTGCTCCTCAGAGACGTGAAAACTAGAGCTCTCAAAGGGTTAAGAAGGGTTTGCAGAGGCTAGAATTTATGAGAAATGTAGGGGTGGAGAGTGTAGAAATGGTGGGGGAATAGAGTAGGAAGGAGCCTATGGGGGAAGCAAAAAAATGGAATGAAAGGGAAAAAGTATGGGAGAAATTAGAGAAGGGAGGTATAGCAAATTACATTGGTAAACTCCATGGCTTCGACTTAGATGTTTCTAATAGTATGGTGAACTCTTGGAAGGATGGGAAAGTTAAAGTGAATGAAATTTCTTTTTAGATTATAGAGAAAGTCATTGGTCTTGTGTCTAAAATTCCAATGGAGGGCTTCAAATTTTATAGAGACAAGAAGGTATCAATGAATGCAGTCAAAGATTTTGCAAAGAAAATGGAGGAGCCGAATGATCTGGTAAAATGGAGAACATACTATGAAATGGATTCCATCAAAAAACTTTGGAGGCATGGTTTACGAGCTGTTATAGAGTATATTTTGTTGGACACCAAATTTGACCAGGTGAGAACCCATCACTTTGTTTTTCTCAACCATTTTCATCATGACATCAAGATTTCTTTCCCCTTTTATTTATTTACATCTATGAGCAAGGCTATCACAAGATATAAGAAAAAACTTTCTATTAATCCTACTCTACATGAGGGATTATTGTTGTTAATTTATGAGCATTTTAAAGACTAGACTTTAAGAAAATCCCCTCAGCCTAGTGTAGATGCCTTTGAGGACTCAAGTAGCTCTAGTTTTTCCTCTGATTCAAAGGATATTGAAAGCATTAGCTCAAAGGGGGAGGAATAAGTTTCCTCTAGAAAGAAGGCTAAAGAGTTAGAGAAAAAATTGCCCTCATCTATTATCCCAAGTAGGAAGAGCCCTAGAGGACATGGGCCTAAAATTACAAGCCAGGGTGATGAAGAAAACAATGAGGAAGGGGAGGATTTAAAATTTTATGATGATGATGATGATGAGACAAAAATTAAGAGGGAGGAACCAACTGCAAAGAAAAGAAAAAGGAAAAAAAAAACGGATGTTGAGGGGGTTTTGGGGTCAAGGCTAGATATCTCTACTATTCCTCTTTCTCCTATTCATTCCTAAGAGTAGGAGAAGGAGAAAATTAGAGGAGAGGGTGGAGAAGTGATTATTAAGGATATGTGAAATGCATGGGAAAATTTTAATGTTAGAACATTCAAGATGAGGATTGTCAAAGAGACAATGAATCCCCAAATTTTGGAAAAAAAATAGGGCCAGCTCTAGTTTGAAGAGCTCGTTAATCTAACTATGGTGGCAATAATGGATAATGCTAGAGAAATGGGCATGAATCTATTGAATAATGCTCATAATAGCATGATTGAAAACTTCAGGTCAATCAAATGGCTTTACCACAAATTGGAAGAGGTCAAGGAAAAAATTGGCCATATGGAAAATTAGGAAGGAGCTAGGTCTGGGAAATCAGAAGAATAAGGAGGATAGAATCAGTTTAGTTGAGAAGAGAATCCTAAACTTGGAAAACTATAATCACAATCTAGTGAACCAGATGATCTCCATCCTCAATTCTATCAATGATAACATTTTGTCCCTTACTAGAATGTTAAAAGCTAGAGGCTTGCTAGATGAGAGTGAGGACAAGGATAGGGAAAGAGCCAAGGTGGAAGAGGATGCGGCAACCAAAATTACTTTTAGTAGCCTAGACTAGGACACCTAGAAGAGTCAGGAGTAGATTGCTAAGGAGACTCACAAAGTCTATGAAGTAGCTCAGACGATGTAGGAGCTCAAGCAAAAGACATAAGAGTAATCATGTTTTATTTATTCTTATCTTTAGCTGATAGTTTATTGCTATTTTTTGTCAAATTGGCCTTTTCTTGTTTTGGCTTTTTTGATGTAAGTTGAACTAGCCTTTTTGTTGGCCTTTATGTTTGGCTGGGCTTTCATGCTTATTATCAGTCGCATGACTTGTTTATGTTTGGCAGGGCTTTATATGCTTATTATCAACCTTGGTTTTTGTTTTAACAATTGGGTTTCAGGATCCCTCTAAAACTTGTTTTTCTTATCAAAAATATATCATTGGTAGTTTCTTCACAAAATAGGAACTTTCACAGCAAGATGACCATCATTAATTCCAAATTCCAAGCCTTCTAAAACCAGAGAGGAAAAGGATTCAATATCACCTTCATCAATGTTTCCCTATATGCCGTCATGATCAACAAGAACTACATAGTTACGAGAGGTGAAGTACGATGATGTTATTGGAGGTTCTTCCTCTTTGACTATCAAATCTTCTTTATCTTTGTTGTTACTGCTACCATGGTTTTCATTTTCAGGTTGAATATCCTTATGTACCCATGTCTAATTGTCTTGAGGCTACAACATTTCTTGAACCCAGAAGGTCTCTTGCTCCAATTTTATTTCCATATTCAACTCTTTGAACAAAAATTTAGTTACAATAGAATCCCCTTTAAGACAAACTTGAGCACCATTTTAAAAATCAACATCACTAATAATATCTACTACTGCATTATTTTCAAAATAAAAGGATTCTAGAATGGGGCTTTCTTCAACATTCACATACAAAGAATCACTATTTTAACCATCTTCCATGACATCTAGAGATTCATCTTCTGGTAGGGTATAGTTAGAAAGCATTTCAATAGAATCTTCAAAAAAAAGATGACCATCATGACCCTTAAATGTGAAACTATCTACATGAGGTGAAAAAAGAACTTGAAGCAAGATTTCATCATTATTGTTTACCATTTCTCCAATGTTGTCACAGACATTCTTATCTTTTAAAACTAGATCAACATGAGACTGGAGTAAATCTAGCAGGACTTCTTGGTCATTTATGACAAGGTGATTGAAATAAAAGGATGAAACTGAGATAACTAGAGCTTCTTCTTCATCAACCTTTAACTCTCCACTTAATTGTAATACCCTTTTCTAATATATTTGTAGCATTTTGTTCTTTTCTTCTAACTCTTTCAACTTGTGGAATCTAACACAAAGGCTTCTCCACAATAGCCAAGACATAGCATCATCTTCCAAACTTATATTATTCTTGACAACCTGGGAAATGCTTTCTTTATAGCTATCTATGGATTTACGCAACACTTTATGCTCCATGAATAAAGTTCCATGAGAGTGGGATTTGGCCTTGGCTTTCTCATGGTTTTCATATCTAGCATGGTATTTATATAGAGTCACCAATCTCCTGCACACAAAGATAATAAAAAAATGAGCAAATAAATATTAACACTAATCTTCATTTCTGGATTCCCCAGCAGAGTCACCAAAAGTTTGTTAGTGAACAGATTGTCCTCCAAAGAAATAAATACAAATTAACCCCAAAAGCCCAGATAGAAAGACAGAATATGCACTAATAGTTGGGTCACTTAGCTATTAAAAAGTGTAAGTGCCCTCTAAATTTATCCAAGTACATCTCCCAGTGTACAATTTACAATGAATTCATAGAAATACAATACAAATGCTTTTAACTAGAAAGCACAAAAGGTATACAAACATCCACTAATAAACATGATATAGATGTGAAGAAACTAATTAACTACAAGAAAACAAAAATTAAATGATACAAAGCTCATTTACAAGATCCTTACATTAAAGAAGAAATGCAAAAAGAAAGATGAATTATCTCTCCAAACACACGAATAATAGAACCTAAAGTCTGAATAATAATTGTGGAAATAACTGTATGCATCAAGACTACATTTAGAGACAATTAAGCTAACTCACAGATTAAAATTTACCAGAAAGCTAATACACAAACCCAAATTTCTGATATACTAAGAAACTCTTCCTCTAAAAATAATAGAACAAAGAAAAATCTGCCCATTGATACAAACTAATTATTCATTTAGAGAATTATATATCCTCTTGTAGCATAGAATACATAGAAAAATACATTTTCCCCCCACTCCCTTTTTGCTATTTTTGACTCTCTGTTCACATCACCAAGTTTTCCTTTGAAAGCCCCAAAAAAGACTAGAACTCATGGTGGTTTGAAATACCTTCATAAATAGCAAGTTGATGTGTCCTTTCAGTTTGCATAACTGATTATTGGAATTACATAACTCTTATTTGAATACACCTTTTCTCTTCTTATATGCTCTCATTTATATTTTGATAACACTATAAAAAATTGATGTAAAAGTTTTATAAGAATAATTTAACATATTAAATGAGACTTGGACAAGTGGTTCTAATATAAAAATATTCTTGATGCTGGGCAAATAATTAATATTTTTGGCAGCAAAACTAGGTCTGGGTACAGGGGGCATAATGTTTTATCCCACTGTTGGATCTTTCTAATTTTTGGATATGTTGGCACAATCCTAATCTTCTTCATTTCCACCAAAGTAATTTGTGAGATTGTTCTCACATCAAAAGTTATAGGCCACTATGTGAGGGTCTATATGACTATTAGAAAATCCAATTTGCTAAAGTAAAATTCCTAGCCATTGACCATTAGAGGTTAAGAACCTTGTTGAACATTTGATTTGCAATCAATGAGAAGTGAGTTTTCTAATGTTTCACTATAAAATCTATACATGAAGTTGAACTATTGTTCTAGTTAATGCTTCAAATCATTTTTCCATTCAAAATCTACCTATATTTTTGATCCCATGGTGGTAAGAACATCAACAAAATTATCTTGCTCACCTCCATCATTTTCAAATGAAGTCAGACCATCTTGAGCTTGTATCTTCCTTTCCGGATACAAATTTTTCATCCATTTGCATGCATGAAACAAAACACTTCCTCTTTTTTGTTGCCTCATGACACATGATAATAATCTTACCATTATGAATAATCAAAATATACCACTTTATCAAAGAATCTTTTTGGTTACTTTGGGCTGACATACTTGAAAATGAACTATGAGTTTTCACATTTCTCTATTTTTGAACTCATTTGAAATAAGCCAAATGCAATATAAGCTACCTTGAACCATTTGAACCACTTCCAACTGCTTTGAACTTAATTCAAAGAGGTTCATGACCCTATAATGAAAGTTTAATTACTAGGTTTATATGGTACCAACAGTATGTATGTATGTATATACATATATACATCTATATGTATATATGTGTGTGTGTGCATATGTAAACATACACATGTGTATGTGTCTATGTATGTATGTATGTATATATATAGAGAAATCTTGTGGATTGTGTATTATGGATTATAAAAATAAAAATAAAAACATGCATTAATCATTCCCCATTTGTTTCAATTGATTATGGAGAGCTATGCTAGAAAGAGGGTGGAGAGCTTCAAATGAGGGTGGAGATCTCTTCACATTGATGGAAAATAGTGGAGATCTAGGATTTTGTTGTCATTCCCTTGTGATCAGTACATTTCATTGCCATGCCCTTGTCATCTCTGCATTTCATTTTCATGCCCTTGTTATCTCGGTATATGTATGTATGTATGTATGTATGTATATATATAGAGTGATCTTTTTAAAGGTGCTTATTGATCCAACTGCATACATATTTTAGAATCCAAATAATAAAACAATAAAACTCAATCAATGCATAGCATAGCCATAGATGTGATGGAAAGGCCTATTGGTAAGTAGATTCCTCTTTTTCTCTCTCATTTTTCATGTGTTTATTTCACTTGAACTATTATTTCTTATGGGGGAATTTTGTAATATTGGATTCATTTTATGTAGAGGCGATGAGGAAATTCCTACATGTACCCGTGTTAGATGTACTAAAGAATTGTGATGAATTTCTCATGAGTAATGAAGATGGACTTTCTCTAAGAGTAGCCCAAATTCCAAGTACTTTAAAGAGTGATCCTTTCTTAAATATTTTAGATGTTAATGGGGAATTTAGATGTTAAGGGGGGTGGGGGGAATGAGCTTCCACCTTCATGTGGTTGGCCCTGATTAGTAGAGAATATGAAACTATTCTCAAAACCAAGTGAAGCTCAAAATTAACCTATGATTGCATGACAACTAAATGTGTGAATCTCTTGGTTTTAGAAAATGCAAAGAGAGGCCATAGTTCAATATGTGATCTTAGTTCATATGAATACTACATTAGGTGGAGCTAAAAAAATGCAACAGGTTTTCATTTTTCTTAGAGGTCTTTAATTATATATTTTAATTGATAGATCATCAAGAACATTATAACTTTGACTCTTATAGGAAAGGGTAATTTCCTCAACATGCAAGAAAATCAATACTTTCTATGGGCTAGCTTGCTTTTCCATAGCAACTAGAGTTCTAACATTCATGATGGTCTATAATTTTAAAAACTTAATAGGCCTATTAAGTAAATGTAAACATGGTGCATTTTTTTCGATCCACCTATTGTCTATGCACACAGAATGTAGCTACATGTACATTCTCAATTTAGAGTGGCATTCACAAGTTTATCAAATCAATGGTATGATGTCATTTGTTGGTAAGTAGTTTGTCCCTCACCTTGAATTGGTTTTACCTTAACTCTAGATGCCCAAAATGTGAGGAAAAAAATGATGTTCCCAACAAATGGGTCAGTGTATGTGTTATATCACTAGCTTATGAATTATAATGTAAAACTCCCTTATATGTGATATATACTTGGAATGATGTTTTTAGTATATCAAAAGGGTGACTATGGGTATGCTCTTAACTTGAGAGCAAAAGAGGCTAACAAGATCACTCATAGACATAAGCAACCTAGGTGAGGTTTTAGGTCTAACACTAACTCTACTCCTAAATACATAAAAGAGTATGGGATGCAAGGAGATGTAATAGAAGAAGAATTCCCATGAACCTAAGTGGCTCTCTTACTAGTCAAGGTTTCACAGTGGCAAACTCCCAGCACACTTCAATCCTAACTTCTCATCATAAATGTAGATGTTATGTAGCTATGGAAAACAACATAAATACTTATGAAAGATAGCACTCTAACTACCCATACTATTAAAACTATACTAACACTCTGATCAACCCAAATACTAATAGCTTCACAAGTACTTGTCCTACAATTCTAGAAAGACTAATCTACATGTATGTTAGCTCAGCTAAAGGAGACAATGAAGGAAGCCTAGGTATACTAGTTCTAAGTGGAATTAAAACATTACATTATCTGGTTACAAACATCAATCTAATCCTTCATTTCATACACCTCTCAATTCTCACTCAATAGTCTTTACTATAGGGGTATAAAATGAATGAAACTTGTCGATCCTTTCTATTAACTTAGAAAATTACATATATAGGTCCTCTCTTAGGGTTCTTGGCCAATTATAGATTCATCAGTTACATTAATAGAGCTTTTAAATCATTTAGAAATCTAATAGTCATCTATTACAATTTAATACATCAGAGAAAGAAAGAAGCAATGGTTAATAACCCCCAAAATGGTTCATATTCCTCTTTGATCTGTAACAGTCATCTTGGTGCTAATTTTTATCTCAACAGTCAGATTAGTTTGAATCACCATCATTGATAGATATTTTCTTATTGCCTAATGGATGGTTGGGATACATTGATGATCTAGGTTATTGTTTGCAACTTTTCAACTTGAAATGTCTCGAATGCCCATTAACCTGTGATGTTACAATTCCTTTTATTTTCCACTTCACAACTGCTCACTACCTCATTTTACTAACCACAATGAAGTAGTGATGGATGCACACTAATCATGTTCACACCTTCACAACATTAAAACTAACTATTATTTCAACCCTGCAAAGGAGTGAAACCTTTTAAATCTAACTGCATCGCTTCTTTGGAAAATTGTTAATCACTTAACATCTTTATCTCTTATGATTTTTAGATCACTATTATAGTTTCATGAACCCTTAATAGTTTCACAACTCAGAACCTTTACTTATGGCTTATCCATGTGACAGTGCAAAAGGTTATTTCCTTAACTATCAAATGCTTTTCACCTTTTCACAACTTGGAATGTATTGAATGCCTTTTAGCTTGTGACATTGCGATGATCTATCAATGTTTAACTGTTAGGTCATTTTTTCCAGGTCACAATTTAAAATGCCTTGAATGCTTCTTAACTGGCAACCTTACAAAATCATTCACCTTAACTATTGTTGTCTCTTGCACTATGGTACTTCGCAACCCAAATTCATCATTAACTTAATTTTCCAGCTTCACCACTTTAAGTCTAGGTTAACTTTAATTGCTTGCGATGTTGTGATAGCTTAAAATTTAACTATTATGTTAACCATTCGCACCATCACAACTTGAATTCCTTTAGACTAGAACTAGGTCACGATCATGCGATCTTTAGCATTTGTAACTTTACAACTTGCAAACTATTAACTACATGATTACCTATGAAGATTTGATCATTAGCTAGAAGACTATTCTTTCTTTGTTGTAGCCCTAACTAATGATTAACTTAATCTACCAGCAATCATGTGATCTTTATCTTTTCTTTGCATCCATCCTTAACCATAGGTTACTCTTAACCCTTTGTGAAGATGTGAATATATGTTTTCGCTCATTCATGACCTTAACCCAAGGTTGAATTTAATTGCCAATGAACATGAAATAAGTGTGGATCATTTATTATTTTACAATGGAGATTAAAACAACTTTACTGACTTGTTTGATTTGTAGTGTAGGTCTATCTTCTAGTTATGTACATTGTGGTAGAAAGGTAGCACTATTTCATTTCTTGGAGAATTTGATAAGTAGGAGAAAAATGCATCATAGAATGTGATGGTCCCATTGGGACACATATCATCACCTCACTTTCTTGCTTTGGTTATTTCTCATGCACCTTTGAAAAGAGGGAAAGTGAGAGATGTTGATTTTCTATCATATGATGGCTAGGAAGATGCATTTCTAAGGGCCATTATAATTCCATCTTAAAACACCATCTGCCAATCTGGTCTTCATTTGATGATCTAGACATAATCTCTAAGCCATTTGACTTGTCAACTTTGCAACGTAGATACATGGATTAAATATAAGCCATAAATTAGATTTCAAAGAGATTCATACCACCTTTGACCAAGTTCTTTCACCATTTTTGAGGACTTTTCTACTTCTCCTGCATTCAATTCGACTTCCATGATGTTCCTGTGATCTGCACCTTGGTCCTAAGATTCAATCCAAATGCTTTTAGTCATCATATGCTTTGAATGTAAGTGTGATCTTCTTTTTGAATGCATCCTATCTTACCATGAACACTTGATCAAAGCATTAGGGTTTTAGAAAAACTTCCCTCTCATCTAGTAAATGCATAAACTTGCCCTCCTTTTCGTGATCAACTAATATGAACTAATGCATTATATTTCTTTTGAATGCCCACCTAGGTGCACACAAAGGGATAGATGAGAAGTAAAGTTACTTATGAGAAATA
Organism: Cupressus sempervirens; assembly: GCA_028749045.1. Classification (NCBI taxonomy): domain Eukaryota; kingdom Viridiplantae; phylum Streptophyta; class Pinopsida; order Cupressales; family Cupressaceae; genus Cupressus; species Cupressus sempervirens. Next base: position 348,787,263 of record CM053792.1, on the reverse strand, counting down.
TAGACACAAACATGACATCACATTGACTCAACCCTAATCCTATAAGTTTGAAAAATATAGGGGGATGAAATCATGGCAACATCATTCACATCCACAATTTTGCATTAGCAAGTTTAGTTAATTGCTAGACTATTGTCGCAAACTATAAATATGCTTAAACTTAGTTTTGTGATGTAGAATATTTTCTTAGGATTAATGATCCCTCGTTAGGTAAGATGCCTTGTCCCTAATTAATAAATGATTAACTTGTGTTGAAGTACAATCTAACAAGTAGCATGGGCACTTGTAACTTGATAGATGATTCCTCTATGGGGAGATGGTATTATCGGTTGAACCTTCTAGCTTGGATAATGGTCATCAATTTTTTGAAATTTTGGATGAGTTAAGTTTTTTTAAAAATTTATAGAATTGGGCATATGAATTTAGTTATCACATTCTCATTACAACTTTTGTTTTTGGTTCACAAGATATGTAGATAATAATAAGTTTGTATCAAATTCCAACTATGAACGATTGACTTCATAGTAGCTTGGTTTGAATTGTGGAAGTATTGATATTCTCTTGAAGTTTTTAATTTTAACCTTGTAAGTGGAATTAATTCTCACATATCAAAGTAAGGATAGAGGTCAAGTATATAACTGAAGTGTCTCTTTTGTTTTTGTAGAAGTTTAATTTGATCAGCATTAACCAATTTTTTTGTTAGAATTTTGTTCCATTCTATTGACCATCATTATCTCTCTGGTAAGTGGTAACAAAGAGATTATTTCTTATTAGTTAATGGTTTTGGTGATTGTTAGTAAATTCTCTAGCATGTAATCTAAAATCTCAAGTTGATTGTATATATTATGTCTATTTTGTTAGGCAGGATCTAGAAGCAATATTCTAGTGTAATTTTGATTTTCACCATTGTTTTTCCCCATTGGGAATGAAGACTTTGGTTTTATGGTCATCTTTTCTCTAATAGTTGGAGTTGTGGGGGCAGCTTCATGCCTTTCAGGGCTCCACCATCTTCGAGTGTGGACAATAAAGAGCTTTCCTTCAAGTGGTTCTTCAACAACAACAACTTGGGCCCTTTCTCTTCTCATCATGGGGTAATTAATATTTAACATATCTCATTGAAATTGGAAAGATATTCTTTCAAAATGATCTATTTATTAAGAACTTTCAATAACAACTTTAACCAAAAGTAAATTCTTGTTTTTTGTTTAATGCAAATCACAAGTGTGTTACCAAACCTACAGATTGGCATGCAAGGATATCCATTTACATGGAAAAAAAAAAAAAGATGGTATGTGATTTTTCATTAGTTATAATCTTTTGAATATCTCCTAACAAGATTTATCATTTCATACATTGCAAAGCTACTTGATTGACAAGCTCTTCCCTCTTTGAGTATTCAAAGGTAAATAATTCCTAGTTTTTTAATATGTGTTTTGAAATATGGTATGTGTAGGTCAGTTTGGAAGCCTTCATCATAGTTATGTCTACAATAGAGATGGTCTACATGATGGTCATCCATGTTGGCTTCTTTACTAGAAATTACCTTTTTTGTGCAGAGAAAGAAAGATGGCACCACAAAATCTAAGCTTGTAAAAGAAAGTGCACTTCCAATGTTCTTCACTTTGCAATGTGATTGAAATATTACCATTGATATTATTCATGTAATTGTATTGTATTTATAGTGAGTTACTATTAGATTTTTGTGGAACATGGAAATCGTCACCTCTTTGATGAAAGTCACAACAAATGGTAATTTTTAGGTATAGGTGCGTTAAAAATATACTTTTTATTTTTGTGTACTTTGGATGTTGAGGGGCCTTAAAAAAGATACATGTATTATCTGTATTTCCAAATAATTTTTTGATAAAGAGATTCTTTGAAATGAAGTAAAATTTATCCCTGTAGGTTAGCTTCTGAGTAATGTATCTACATAATTATGAACAATTGTCGAGAGAAGATCTTGTTGATTTCAAGTGAACCAGATATGGTGAGAAGTTGAGAAAATTATTTTTTGTTCATTTTTATGGTCTTTACTATTTCAACATTGTGACTCTTTTATGGTTGGAATATATGTTGGTTGACAAAATATATAAGAAATGAGACTTTTAAATGTTTGCTAAGGTTTCATGTAGGAGTTTGTCTTTTTTTGTTTCCATTGGTGTAATCAACATATGTGTTATATAGTTTGAACTCTTGGTGGGTGCTCATTAGGCACACATGTTTTTGCAGCAAACAAGTAACACACCATGCTAGTTACTTAGTATGTCTCTACTAAGACACACTCTGACTTGAAGATTTTTTCAAGAGAACTCATTTTCTTTATGTTCTAAGTTTGAACCTAGAACTCAATTACAAATTACAAAATGTGCACTACAAAGTTGTAATTTGAACATTAGAGACCCATATTTGTATGGAATGGAGAGGATCCAATATGATGGACTTCTTAAACTCCATAAGGATTTTCTCATCAATGATTTTGCAAGTACAAGAGTCTATGGCAAGAAGTATAATAAAACACATTCTTAATAGGGTTTGTATCTTGCTTAGCTGGGTGTTATGCTATTCACCAAGGATTTAAGGGAAAAACTCTAGAACATATGAGCATCTTCTCTTCTATAATAACCATCCAATTTGGGGAGTCCTTTTACATGCACAAGTCCCCCATGAATTTGTGTGCATCACTCTAGATCTAGGCTTTTTAGTTTCACAAGGCCTACTAGGGAAAGTAAGCTAGATGGAGTTTATATGTATGACTTTTCATAATTTCTAGCATTTCCACCTTCAATGTAGTGGTTGTGTTTCTTCTTCAGTCTACCAGATGGAGCACTGAGTTTAAATGGCCACAAAAAAAGTTCACTTTTATGAAGTTGGGGCCAATAGTAACAATCTCATGGATAAGATCTTTGATATAGATTATACCATATTTACCAAAAACCTGTTCACAAGCAACAAGGTAGAAATAATAAGTAGGAAAGCATACTAAATAATACAAAAAGGCATCATGAACACAAGTACCTTTTCAATGACAGAGTTATCAGTCAAAGGAATTTTTTTCTTATCAACCTTTCCATAACCTCTCTTGTAAATCAGCTCTCTTATGCCTTTTAAATTTGGATATCTAGAAAGAATTAAGAAAGAGAATTAAATAATAGTAGACACAAGAATCCATGAAATAAGAAAAAAATGATCTACATAGTGCTTATAACTAACCAAGAACATACCCAAAAGTCACATATGGCTCAACTAGATGCAACATGTTCATTGTTTCTTTGTTCACTTTTAAAAATGTGCCATTGAAGATCTTGAATGAAGTGCTATAACAAGTCAATATCACTAGAATCTTGTATATACATCCAAAACTGATCACTAACCACTATTTTAGAAACAAAAAGTACAAAAGAGATAGGTCAAGCTGAAAAAGGACAAACCTGCTCAAACACAAAAGTCCTAATATTGTTTTTATCTTTGGATGCATATCATTGATACTAAATAAGAAAAATAAGAAACTTAATAAATGAAAAAAACTAGTTAAAAAATTATATTAGAATTTGGGGAAGACTAATAATTTTTTGTTCCTCTTAATTTAAAATAGAAGAGATGTAAATATATTATAATAAAATATTGAAAAAAAAAATTTGCTTTTTTTTTATGAAAAATAGACTAGAGAGCTAATAGTCTACCAAATCTATCACTATATAAAGACCAAGAAAGTACAAGGTATATAAATACTATAGACTTTCTACTTACCCATGGATACGAATAATGAACAATAACTTAGCTTCTGGCTCAACATAAAAGCCTCCTTTCATTTTTGCCTCTCTCTTCAATATGATAACCTCTCATTCTTGATTTTTGTCACAAAGTACACAAGAAACTTACTAAGGTACATTCATCAACCCTAGATAGCATGATGAAACATCAATAAAAAACCCAACAATTTATTAAAGGATCCACATACTCCTTGGTGACTCATAAATTGATATGAAACTTTCCAAATAGAAACTAAGGTACACACTTAACAGTAGATGGAATGGTGACACATCACTCACAAATTAAGCAATTTATTACCTACTCTATATACTCCTTTGAACATTCCTTAGCCTTCTTAAATACCAGTTTGCAGTTTGTAGCATTTTTTAATTTTGCAACTTGCAACTATCACTTCTTGTCATTCTCCCATTCTTCATTTCTTTTCATCTTCTTGAGAACTGACTCAGGCACAAGCTTTGCCTCCTCCAAAATCATAATGAAATGACATCATTTTTTAAAAATAATTAGGCTAGTTGTCACAATTGTAATGGCATATTCTAATGGCTAGTTGTCACTTGCACAACACAACTATCACAAAACTATTGCAATTACAATGGATCAACATTGCTTGCATAGTGTAGCTGTCTCATGGATGTCGCAATTGTGATGACATCAACATGAACTCTTCCACCTTCCTTCTTCAAAGGTACAAAAACTTTATATGTCACATTTGTGACAGATGACCTTGCCATCACAATGTGCGACAATAAAAATTTGATGCTCGTCTAACAAGAGCCAATTCATGGTTCTGTTACTTGGGTGATAGGTGACTATCTCAATTGTGATGGCCTACCATTGCAATTTGGGTCCAAATGTAGTATTACATCCTAGTAAAAAGAAACCTTTCAAATATGAGATAATGTGGCATTCTCACCCCTATTTTCATGAATGTATTTAAAGGTAGTGGAATGTGAGGTTCTAGGGTACAACTATGTTTCACATAGCTAAGAAGTTGGAAAATATCAAGCAAAAGGCTATGGCTTGGAACAAAGCTTCTTTTGGAGACATCTTCAAATAGAAGAAAGAAATTGAGGGTAAAGTGGGGATCATTTAGGAAAGAATGGAGAAAGGTGACCTTTTAGTGGCAACACAAGAGGAGGAGAAGAATTGGAGAAAGAAATGGAAAAAGGTGGTTGAAAGGGAAGAATTTATTTGGAAACAGAGATCCAAAATCTTGTGTCTCATGGAAGGATATAGGGACACAAATTTTTTCATAGGTCTACCTCTAACTACACAAGAACTAACACCATCATGAAGCTTGTTGATAACAACAATCTTCAACAAGCTGATGATGAAGAGATTGCAAGATGGACTACCACTTACTTCCAGGAAATTTACATACCCCCATAGTTATAGGTGGACCTGAGGATGGAGAGTGACCTCCTGGGTATCATAAGGTTGATATTGGATGAGAGGGTGAACAAAGATTTGATAAGAAAAGTTACTAAAGAAGAAGTGAGAGAAGCAATTTTTTCTATGGGTGTGTTCAAGGCCCTAAGGCCGGATGGTGTCCCCCCATCTTTCTTTCAAGGGTTGTGGGAAATTATTAAATATGATATTATTCATATAGCTAAAGAATTCATTAGAATTATCGCATCCTTAGAGAACTAAATCAAACTTTTATTGTTTTGGTTCCTAAGGTTCTTGATCTAACACTCCTAGAAGAGTCTAGACTAATAAGTCTATGCAATACCATATATAAGATCCTATCTAAGGTGGTGGTTAATTGCATGGAGCCTATTTTGAATAGAGCTATTAGCCCCATTCAAAATTGGTTTTTCATTGGACGATAGATTTTGGATGTTGTGATAACCTGCCATGAAGATCTTAATTTTATGGATAAGAGAAGGAACCTAGATATGGCATTGAAACTTGATATTTCAAAGGCCTATGATAAGGTGAGAATGTATTTCTTCTCAAAATCCTAAGGAAGTTTGGTTTTGGGGAAAATTTTATTTCGATAGTTAGGGAAATGAAAGACACTATCCACTTTTTGGTGTTGTCCAATGGATCTCCAAGTGAGGTTGTCCATGTTGGGAGAAGGCTAAGACATGGAGACCCTTTGATGCCACATATCTATTTATTATGGTGGCTGAAATTCTGGTAAGGAACCTCTTAGCCATGTTTTCTAGAAGGAAAATTGTGGGGATTAAACCATCTATGAGTCCCTATTGGAGGTGCTACAATAATTTGTGGATGACACCTTTCTCTATGTTTTATCTTCCATCAGAGAAGTAAAGGCTTAGAAGAAAGTGTTGAATAGGTATGACCATGTCTTGGGAAAACATATTAATTATTAGAAAAGTAAACTCTACTTCTTCAATATTGACTTGGCCTTGCAACAAAAAATTATTAAGGAGATGACTTATTAGGTGGCAAATCTAGCTGACACATGTTTGGGTCTTCCTCCTACTATAAAGGAGGTTACCCCAAAATTCTAGGATAATGTAGTGGAAAGAATGTAGAAGTAGATTGTAGGCTAGAAAGGTAAGGTTCTTAGTCATGTTGGGAAATTTCAGCTTATTGTGGCCTCTTTACATGGAATCCCTACTTATTTTATGTCTTTATTTAAAATATCTAGCCATGTTAGAGATATCCTAGAAAAAATACAGAGGAACTTCTTATGGTCAAGAACAAAGGAGAATTTGAAATTAAGTCTTGTAAGTTGGGACAAAGTTTGTAGACTGGAGGGGTGGGTGGGGGGCAGGGGGGGGGGGGGGGGGGGGGGTGGAGGGGGGTGAATCTAAGACAAATAGGGGACTTGAATAAGGCCCTAATGATGAAGATTGGTTTGAGACTATCCCAAGAATAGGTAGGTTGGTGTAGAATTATGTGTGCCAAATACCTTGGAGGGAGGACATTCAATTGAGCCCCTTATGAGGATGACATCCTACATGGTTCAAGGATATGGACTAACATTATTAGAACCAAAAAAATACCTAAGAGAGGTATTGAGGTGGAACATAGGTATGGGAATCTTGTTAGATTTTGGGAGGATAGATAGATTGGTGATTCCCCTTTTAGACTCACAAATTTTTTTGGTATGAAGGAAGAAGGTGTGGATGCTTTTGGTCTCAAGGTTTCCAAGTATATTCATAACAAGGAGTAGAAACACTTTAACACTTTAGCACAAACACCACCTCCTATAAACCCTCTGCACATATAGTTACATCATTTAACTACTAGACAAGAGGACCTCATAATTCACCTTGCACAAAATAGTGCTAACATTACCCAAATGGTCAATAGGTTGTGATCATCTACACTTTCTCACCACTCAACCCTATTGAATACACTTGAACAAATGACCCAAAATGAAAATGCGGTGTCAAGGGAGGTAATGAAATTGGGTACATGAAGGGATAAGTGTCATACATTTTATGCCGATGGGTTATCATATCAGCGAATGAAAGATAAAGACATAAATAAAGGTACTATATGTTCTCTTTTCACTAATCCTATATCTGGAAACTACCTAGTACACAACTAATTTTTTATTGATAATTGGCTATACATAGTGATTTAATTATTATCATTAATGGCAACACATGATGTACATACTTGTAGTAAACATCAGAAATAAAGATACTTAGCTTTTGGTACTCAACAAATTCTCTAAGTATGAAATTAGTTTATAACGGTACATTATGTTATAGGGGGGTGGAGGGGGGTGAATCTAAGACAAATAGGGGACTTGAATAAGGCCCTAATGATGAAGATTGGTTTGAGACTATCCCAAGAATAGGTAGGTTGGTGTAGAATTATGTGTGCCAAATACCTTGGAGGGAGGACATTCAATTGAGCCCCTTATGAGGATGACATCCTACATGGTTCAAGGATATGGACTAACATTATTAGAACCAAAAAAATACCTAAGAGAGGTATTGAGGTGGAACATAGGTGATGGGAATCTTGTTAGATTTTGGGAGGATAGATAGATTGGTGATTCCCCTTTTAGACTCACAAATTTTTTTGGTATGAAGGAAGAAGGTGTGGATGCTTTTGGTCTCAAGGTTTCCAAGTATATTCATAACAAGGAGTAGAAACACTTTAACACAAGAAATATCAACTTGATGGAAAAGGTTGTGTACACAGAGTTAGTCTCCCTTCTAGAGGAAATCTAGATTCCCTCCTTCCCAGAAAAAGATAAAATAATATGGGATAGGAAACCAAGAAGAGAACTTAGTATCAAATCAGCCTACAATAGCATAATTAGATAAGTTGGAGCCTTGTAATAGAAAATGGTTTCACAATCTCAAATTCTCCCCAAAGTTAATTTCTTCTAGTGGTCACTTATGCATGATAGTATCCTCAAAATTGACAACCTCAAAAGCTATGGATTACAAATGGGGAAGAACTGTGTGTTATGTAGCGAAGAAGATGAGACTATTTCCTATGTTTTAATGCATTGCTCATATCCTAATCAGGTTTGACAAGAATTGTTTCTTTAGTTGGGGGTTGCTTGGGTTTTGAACAAGGGTTCTCATCAATTCATATTAGATTGGAAGAGTTTCTCTAATCACCCTCTTATTAAAATTATCTAGAAAGTTATCCCACCTATGTTTTCTAAAATGATGGATCTAATCAAAGAGGATGATTAGATATGGAAATAGAAACTACCTCCCCACCTTCCACACAACTACATAAGTATTGGATGCAAATATGGGATATCTCACACTTAGTGGAGAAAGTGGATAGCTCTAAGATCCAAAAAAGACTAGGAACAAAATGGAAGGCTCCTCCATCAAACTGGTGTAAACTTAACTTTGATGGCTCAAGGAGTGAAAGTGTGGATGTTGGAGGTATTCTTAGGGATGAAAAAGTTATGTGCATGAGGGGTTACTCTGGGGATTGTGGGAAAATCTCAAGAAATGAAGTAGAAGAACTTGCTCTTCTATAGGGTCTAGAAATTGCCCATAATAGCATAATTCAAAATTTGATAATTGAGGGAGATTCATTATTAATTATAGAAGTTGTTGATAGTATGAATAGGATGAGTTGGCATGCCACGTTAATAATAAGAGATGAACAAAATATTTTGAGAAGATTTAAAGAATCAAAATCCAACATGTGTATAGAGAAGGAAATCAAGTGGTGGACAACCTAGTGGGGTATAGAAATGAAGTCATTAGTCAACAAGTTTGGAAAAGAAAGTATGATTTTTTGATAGATATTAGATCGCTCGCTCAAAAAGAAAGCCTTTTGAAATAATGAAGACAATACTAATTGATAAAGATGGGGCTAGACTTGTCATAATGTCACTTTATATAATGGGAATTTTGGCGATAGAAAGTTTCAATTTGAATGCTTTCTTACTTAATGATTTGGGGGACTTTACTTTTATTTTGCTAAGTTTAGGGGTGGATTGGGAGAGGGTTAATTTAGTTGGAAAAGAGATATTAATAACTAAAATTATGAAACTTTATGTGAAGAATAAGTCTGATACCCTAGGCAAGATTTAGGGTGATATTTGGTAGTCCCAAAGGACACAACTTTTCTATTTTCAATGGCCTTTAAGGGAATCCTATGAAAAAATGATGATCTAGTAGCAAGAGAATAAATGTGATTTTAATGAATTAAGTGGGATTCACAAGTGTTTCTTGAATATTATAGAATTTCATTGTTGTGATTTGAATAGGCAAGTGAGGAAGTGTTTGGCTCTAGTGTTCTTGGGAAATTTGTTATAGTGTGTGGGTGGTATGGTTGTAGAGTTGAAAGAGGGAGAGGAGGATTTGGTTGTGGATCTTCGTGAGGAAGAAGCCATGGGAAATTCTAATGCCAAGATTGAGCCACCAAGAATCAAAGAGAGTGTCAAGGATGACAAGGGGCCACGAACATACCTAAAAGAAGGTGGGCTCATCCCTTCTATGGAGATCATTGAAGGACATGGCAAAAAGGTGACCTTAAAAATTATTGACTCATGGAAAAACTATTGCATAAGCATTGATGGGGTCTCCTTTGAAGTTACAAAGGAGTTCATTGCTAATACTATGGGTCTAGATATGTAGGGTAAGAGCTGGAGGAAGTTGCCTAGGGTTGTAGATGAGACAAGCCTATAGAAGTTCTTCTATCCCAATGAAACTCATGTCCACTTGCATGGAGGATTTGTTAGAGAAAATCTTCCTAAACCATTGAATATGGTCTATTACATCATCATGAGGTATATAAATATAGAGGAAAGAGTTAAGGTGTGCTATTACTACCACTTACCTATCCTTAACCACTTTAAGAATAGAGAATGTATCTATTTTCCTTGTTATTGTATTCTATAGAGGACCATGTATCCAAAATATCTGTAAAAAGAGAGAGAAGGAAAAAGCTATATTGTCTACCACTAAGCCCTAATGTTCCATCTGTTAAAATTCTACAAAGACCTTCATCCTCAAATCCTGAACTTGAGCCCTTCCCCATTGAAAATTATTGAATTAGCTAAATATTCATCCTCATTTACTAAAATCCAAACTAATAGGGAGCCTTCAGCTATTGCTAAAAAGATAAAAATGGATAATATTGAAGTCCTAGATATTGAAAGTACTAGTACCATTCTTGGGAAGGGTAGTAGTAGGTCAAGAAAAATATTGAGAGAGAAAAAAGCTTTGACCACCCTTGGTAAGGAAAAACAAAACAATTCTAAGTTCATTGATAACTCAGGTAGGGAAACTGGCCCTAGACCTAAAAGGAAAGCTACTAGGGTGAGGAACTACTAGGAAAAAGAGGAGGAAGAAATTGGTAGTAAAGGGAAAGAGGAAGAAGGTATTCTAGGCTAATAGGACAACCCTCTTCCCTCTAAGGTGTCTGACACATTCAAAACTAAGGCCAACACTCTGAAGTCTAGGAAGGATGGGCTATGGGGGAATAGGGTACTATCAAGTTGTCGGTCAAAATGGGTAGTTGGATTCAAGGGGGGTTCATGTGGGAGGTGATGTTTAGAAGGAGGTTATTACCAAGGGAAGTGACATTCAAAAGGAGACTAGCACACTAGGGAAAATTGATGATTTCCAGGGGAGTCTGGATATTACCAAGTTGGAGAAGTCCATAGTTGGTTGAGTGCACCAAGTTGGTGTAGAAAAAAGTGGACACTCAAAAAAAAGAAAAAATCTCAATAACCCGATCAAGTTTTTTAAAAGTGAAATGTGGGCTGGGCTTGGTATCCAAGCCTAGTGATTATAATTTGAATAAATTGATCAATTTTTTTGAATTATCTTATTTAATAACCCAGTTGGGTTTTACAAAACCTGACTAAGTTTCTTAAAACCAGATCAAGTTTTAAGAAGTATATATTTTTTCCTATTGCCCACGTTTGAGGGCATTTTTATACCCTCAAATAGAAGCAACAACATGGAGTGTTAAGGAGAAGGTCAAAACCTGACTGGGTTTGGGAGAAAATGTGATTTTTTATTGCATTTTCATCCATGACACCCTGCAAATGAGGTAGGTCTTTATTCTATATGTTGTTTATGGATTTTTCCATCAAACTTTGTAATGTGGTTTTGTAATTTATAAGTTTTTTAATTTTTTTAATTTTTTTTTAATATAGATGCATCAAGGAATCCAAGAAAACAAGGTAGAGGCAAAAGATCACCTCCTACACAATCAAACCCTTCATCCATCAAGACACAACCACAAAACACTCCACCCATTGTGACACAACCACAAGACCCTCCACTCAATGTTCTTACTCAACAAACACCACCTCCTATAAACCCTCTGCACATATAGTTACATCATTTAACTACTACACAAGAGGACCTCATAATTCACCTTGCACAAAATAGTGCTAACATTACCCAAATGGTCAATAGGTTGTGATCATCTACACTTTCTCACCACTCAACCCTAGTGAATACACTTGAACAAATGACCCAAAATGAAAATGTGGTGTCAAGGGAGGTAATGAAATTGGGTACATGAAGGGATAAGTGTCATACATTTTATGCCGATGGGTTATCATATCAGCGAATGAAAGATAAAGACATAAAGAAAGGTACTATATGTTCTCTTTTCACTAATCCTATATCTGGAAACTACCTAGTACACAACTAATTTTTTATTGATAATTGGCTATACATAGTGATTTAATTATTATCATTAATGGCAAAACATGATGTACATACTTGTAGTAACATTAGAAATAAAGATACTTAGCTTTTGGTACTCAGCAAATTCTCTAAGTATGAAATTAGTTTATAACGGTACATTGTGTTATATGTAAAAAGTTTCTAACATCATATTATGACTAGCAAAGTTAGATGGAGACAATATACATGTTGATGATGATGTGTATAACCTCAAACATCAATACATATAGTATGAAAAGGAGATATTCATGATTTTCCAGTGAAGTAGAACAATGAAATTTAAGGTAAAGGAATTATTTTATTTACAAAATAATTACTTTATCAATTAGGGATGACATCCTAGATGTTTAATCTAAGTTAGAAAAGTATATTATGGTCTTAGCTAACCTAGCAACAATTTGTGAAAAGGCATGATATTTATACAAAGAACATCTTGCGAAAAGAAGTGTGCAACTGTATTGTAATAAGTGATATATGAACTTTTTGTGAAGTGATATGTGTGAAGCTTTTGAGAACCTTATTTTGTGATCTAAGATTGAGCTGAGGTAAGAGATCAGTAAAGAAAGAAGATATAGTACCTATTTACCTAAGGATTAATTACTTGTTTGGGTAGTGAGCTCTTCTTGTAATTGGAAGTGCATGTTTTCGTAGTGAGATCTTCTTGCATCTACTATACTAAAACTCCTAATATGGATTCAAAGTCTCATAATAAGGACTCTCTATACTAAATTTTCTCATTGACTCCTAATAGGGTCCATCCTCTAACAAGGAACATATATATCAGTATATCATCTAGTGGGTATCATCCCCATTGGGGTTTTCCCTTGGTCAGGGTTTCCCTAGTTAACAAAATATGGTGTTATGAGTTCTCTCTATGCATGGTTAATATTACTATTTAGCATTACTTGTTTACTTTCTTATGCATTGTTCAAAGTAATTAATAATATCTAGTTGGAGAAATTTTTTGTAGAATATTGATTCACTCCCCCCCTCTTAGTATTCCCAATTATCAAAGCACAGTACCTCAGAAGAGGGTTAATAGATAGAGTAAGATCCCTATGGATATAGAAAAATGGATGAAGAACCTTGAAGAGACACTTGAACAAATTGATCTCCTTATTAAAGAAAGAGATAAGCTTAAAGATAGATATGAAGACTCCAAAGTATGCATTGGAAAATTGAAGGACAAGATTGAACATCTCAAATCCAAGCCTGAATCTAATGAATCTGAAACCAGTGATGATGAATATTCAAAATTGAAAATAGAGTACAAGATCTTGAAGCATGAATTGAAGATTACCAATCTAAAGTTTAGTTTGAAGAATGATTCTAGCAAAGTTGAAATTGATTTGAAGACTAAAAATTTAGATCATAGAGCAAGTTTAGAAAAGATGACATCTGAGCTTGTAGCATTAAAAGAAGATTATGAAGAACTTACAAAATACAACACTATTGTGAAAGGTAAACTGACTCAAAGCAAAGTATAGCTTGAAAAACTTTATTCTAGTAGGGAAAAGCTTGATGATTCAATGTCAATACAAAGACCTATCTAAGATAAGACTAGTCTTGGTTATTTATTTAACATGTTTGTAAAGAAACCTAGAAATATATTAGAAATGAATGAAAAAGAAAAATTTGATGATAAGATTGAATCTAGTCAATCTTTTGATAAATCTAAAGAAGTTATACAAGACAAGGAAACTGAGAAATTGGATGAACCTAAGCAAGTGGAATCTCCTAAGAAAACTAGGTATGAATTTAGAGGTAAGTGTTTTTAATGTAATGAAATAGGTCATATGAAAATAAATTGTACAAATAAGTCATCTAATCATGTTACAGATTTTTATTGTCATAATTCTCATGGTATGGGTCATAATGCAATTGATTGTAGGAAACCTAAATATGATAATGATAGAAGAAATAGTAGAATGTCTAGAAACACTAACCCTATAGATAGAAGAAGATCTAATGAAAGGACATCAAGAGAAAGTAGACCTTATGAAGAAAGGAATCAGATAATGTGTTATAAGTGTAACAACTTTGGACAAATCACCTAAAACTATCAAGAACCTATTGATCAATAGAATCCTAGAAGCAAAACCCTAGTATGTCAATTATGCAACAACTTCAGGGATACATCAAAGTAATGTAGAATGGAAAAAAGAAATAATGGAAGGAACTTTGGAAATGATAGAAGGAATCATGGAAGAAACTTTGGAAATAGAAGCAACAATGGAAGGAACTTCAAAAATGATAGAAGGAATCATGAAAGTAAAACTAAGAAAGATAATGAAGAACAATCAAATGCAGTAAGTGAACCTCAAGAATAACTTAATGTGACATTTATTAAAGGATTAAATATTTTAGGAGAAAAGTTAGATGATGTTGAGATAGGAAAACTGAATTCAACAATCGAGTTTGATTCAACTAAGTTGAATTAAGCTTGTTCACAACACCCAAATTGGAAACTTCATTTAGAGATTGAGCTACTCATAATGAGGTTGAGAGAAGATGCATTATAATATGTATTGACTATAATTAAGCTCACTTGCAATTTGGAGCTTATTGAAACAAGTTAGGAAGGAAATAAGAGCTATTGTTATAACAGAGAAAGTTTACTCTACGATAGAAGATGAAATCTATGTTTCTACAAAAAATTTCATTAAGTGAAGTTTTGTGGAGCATTTTCATGATTAAAGGAAGCTATAGTGAACCTCAGATAGCATTCAAAGATCAAACAGTTGATCTTGAGCATATATTTGATTTTAGAGCAAAATAAACAACTTTTTTGATTGAGCGAAGTACACAATTAATGCAAGTTCTAGATGAATAAAAGGAGTATGAACTTGATTATTTCTACATTGTGATCATCTTAGAAGCTAAGAGTTCCCAAAAGTAATTTGGAAAATTTATTTCAAGCAAAACCCTACTTCAAAAAAGGTATTTTATCATTTTCCACACATAAATTCTTTGATAAATTTTTTTTTGGTGTAATCTGGGCTATGTCAGTTGTTTAGAATGTTGAGAATATTGAGAAACCCAAATTAAAGGTTATTCCTGTGAAAACCCTAATTCAGCCTTATCAATTACTCCAAACAACATAGTGTTATTGGAAGATGTAGGAAGTTATCTGTGTAGTAAGTTTAAAACTATTGGAAGTGAGTTTATGAATAGAGATATGGAAATTTTTTTCAACCATGACATGACTATTAAGCCCAAATATGAGCATCTAACAGATTTAGACTTAGTCAAATATCATTTCTACCATGAACTTGATATTGAAGAATGGACACAGATCATATTAAGTAGAATTCATAATGGAAAGATTTGGATGGGAGACAATGTAGTTGACATCTTCAGCAACCTTATTCATGAGGTCATTGGTCTTAACAAACAAGGCAGTGTACCTATTGGTGAGAAACTAGTTAAGAAAAAAGTTGAAAATTACCCTAAGGTAGTCTATAATGGTAAGAAAAGGTGATCAACACCATTAGACAACATGATGTAAGATTCTTGAGAAGAATCATTGTATATTCTCTATATGCATGTTCTAAGAGTGATGAGTTATTAGTAGGATTTATTTATGCAACTTATAAGATATGTGTTGAGAAAGAACAGGTGAATTTGGTTGAAATTATAAGAGTACAACTTATTGAGAATTTGGAGAAAATTAAGAGAACTAAGAATGGTGTATTCAAATTCCAGTCTCTGATTAATCATATTTTTTTTCATGTACTTAAGAGATTTCCATTTTTATTAGTTACTGATATTATGAGCAGTGAAAGATGCACTATGGACAAGATAACAGATGTATGCAAAAGGCATCCAATAGAGAAAATCTTGGACAACAAAAATTTGATCATGAGAAAATTTTAGAATGAAATGAAACAAAGATACATAATTGCCCCTACAATTGTTGACAAATTCATGAATGATATATGTTTTATGGTGGATATTGAACTAACCTATATTGAAACAATAGAACCTCGAGAAATATTTATTGAGCCCCTAGGTTATGAATTGAGCGATGATATAGCTATTAGTTATATTAATTTTTTGTTGAAATCTGATATAGATCAAGCATCATACTGATTTGGAACATATGAAGAAATAAACTAGTCAGCCTACTAGACATCATTAGAAAAGGCATCTCATAAGAAGATTGCATCTATAATGAAGAATGCACTATTTGAGGCTGGTATGTCAAAAGAAGAATCACAAGCAGTCAAAAAAACTATCTCCAGAGTGAAACAAACTAGTGAACAAGGTGTAATATATGTAACACCTATTTTAGTTGGCCAAGCATCCAATGTATCTATTGTAGAAATGCCTACAAAATAAAGCATTTCATATGATGTTGTGTTAGCTGATCAACCAAGTGAACCAAAGAGGAAGTTTGAAAAGTTAGTAGAGACTCACAAGTCTAAAAGAGTTAAGAAGCAAGCTATTGGACCTAACAAGAGAAGGAAGATGTTGTTGAAAATTGAGAACTCTAGTGATGAAGAAGAAGAAGAGGAACCTGAAGACAAAAAACCAGAGAAAGTTATTGTTTCTAAATAGCTAGCAGGTAAAAAAAGGCAACCATGGAAACCTAAGATAGAGAATATTAACATAGCTATTGTTAATGAAGGGAACTTTCTATAGATGAACAAGTTCATGATTTATAAAATGACATTGAGAAGGAACAAATTGATATCTCTACTATAAGATATATGATTCTATATAACTTGAAGCTTGAGAGCATCAAAGGCATGATGAATCAAAAAGTCTACGACAAAATTATAGCTAAGAAGGAACCAGTTCATGAAGAAGACATAGAACTTCAGAAGTCAATGCTGAGAACTATGTGTAAGATGGATGATCATGATAAAATCAAGAAATTGATGAAGAAACTAGCACCTTACTGGTGAAGTAAGATGAAGCCATTTCTATTCATGGGAGGAGAAAAGAATGTAATTAGAAGCAAAAGTGTAGTAGCTATCAATCAAATAATGAGTGAATTAAAGGTAGAACCTACTACTATAGAGAAAAACTTGGAAGTATCAGTAAGTGGTGATACTATGTAGATTGATCAGACAAATGTCAATATTTACATTGATGAAGATTCATTCAATCAGTATGAGTCCCTTTCTGAAGATATTCAGGATCAACTCAAAAAAAATATTGACGATAAAAGATAGATAGAAGAAGAAAAAAAGAAGATTGAAGAAGCCAAGCTGAAATTTCTTGAAGAAGAAAAGAAGCAAAAAGAAGATGAAAAGAGGAAAGAAGAAGAAAAAGAGAAAAAGTTGGAAGAAGAGAAGAAAGAAAGAGAAAAGGAATAAAGAGAAAAGAAAATAAGAGAAGAGAAGGAAGAAGAAGAGAGAAGATCTAAGAAAGAAGTAGAGAAGAAACAAAAGGAAGATAAGGTGAAAGCATCTAGCTCATCCTCTCCTATATCTCTTGCTAACCTTACAGGTGATGATGATGATCAATCTAACTTGATCTCATCCTTGAAAAAATTGTTTAAGAAGAACAAAAAGGTCAAAATTCTATAGAGAGAACTAATTGAAGGTGACTGATAGATTGCACAACACCCTCATAGCCAAACACACTGAAGAAGATCCCAAATAGAGAGCACAAGTAGTTGTGAAATTGTTTGATGATGAATTTACAAATTTCTTGAATGTTGCTGAGTCTAAGGCTCAAAATTCACATGATGCTAACCTTTTTAGCACCTTTTTTTAGAATATTTAGAATGATTTTTTGAGTCTTTATACTTGTATCAAGAAACTCTAAAGATGTCAAAAAGTTGGAAAGGTACTATACATCAAAGGTACTTTATCTCATATGTTGACCAAGGATGTAAATAAAAAGATTCAAGGGAAGCTAAGTGAGTTGGAAACTCTAACCAGTCAGGTACAACAACCCTCTTGTAGAGTTGATGAGTTGGAAGGACAAGTTGTTGGTATTCACTTTGACATCAAGAAATTGGAACTTGAAAAAGAACTAATTTTGAGGAGACTATAAGAATTTAGAGAGTCTATTTCTCTAAAGATATTAGTCATTGAAAGACAATTGGAAGAATGTGTCAAAGCTAAAGACACTTATGCAAACTTCACCTACTCTAACCTTAATGTAGTTGAGATTGCATCATATGCCTTATGTGCAATGCTCACTGCTACCGAAGTAGCAAAGGATACATGGGAGAAAGGTACAAACAATTTAAAGGAAAATTTTGATGATTTCATAAAGATTTTAATAACTTAAGGCAGCAGTTAGTGTTTTGACAACAGTCAGACAACTTTTTTGACAATTTTTGGATTTTTCTGATCTTTGTCATTGATGTCAAAGGGGGAGAAGTTATAGAAGAAAATTGTGTAGTAATTTATGGATGTAGCAATCATATGATAAGGGGAGAAATTAAGCAACAAATAATTTGTAATATATATATATATATATATGTAGATGATAAGTATTGTAAGTTTTTTTGTTAAGGTTTTTGTTACTTAGCCAATTTTCCTTATGTTGTTGCCATCAATGCCAAAGAGGAAGATTTTTGGCGATTATTTATATGTAGTGATGTAATTTTTGTCATTAATGACAACACATGATGTACATACTAGTAGTAAACCTCAAAAATAAAGATACTTGACTTTTGGTACTCAGAAAATTGTCTAAGTATGAAATTGGTTTACAAAAGTACATTGTTTTATATGTAAAATGGTTCTAATGTCATATTATGACTAGTGAAGTTAAATGGAGATAGTATACATGTTCAAAATGATTTGTATAAGCTTGGACATCAATGCAGGCAGTACAGAAAAGAGATATTCATAATTTACCAGTGAAACAAAACAACAAAATTTAAGGTAAAGGAATTATTTTGTTTACAAAGTAATTACTTAACCAATTAGGGCCAACATCTTAGATGTTTACAATAAGTTGGAAAAGTATATTATGGTCTTAGTTGACCTAGCAACAATTTGTGAAAAGGCATGGTATCTATGCAAAGGACATATTGCGAAAAGTGTGAAATTGTATTGTAATAAGTGATATGCAAATTTTTTTTGAAGTGATATATGCAAAGTTTTTGAGAACCTAATTTTGTGATCCAAGATTGAGTTGAGGATAGAGATTAGTCAAGAAAGAAGATGCAACACCTATTTACCTGAGGACTAATTACTTGTTTGGGTAGTGAGCTCTTCTTGTATTTGGAAGTGCATGTTTGGATAGCGACCTCTTCTTGCATCTACTATACTACAACTCCTAATAGGGTTGGAATCTCCTAACGAGGATTCAAAGTCTCCTAATAGGGACTCTCTATACTAAATTTTCTCATTGACTCCTAACAGGGTCCATCCTCTAATAAGGAACATATATATCAGTATATCATCTAGTGGGTATCATCCCCACTAGGGTTTTCCCTTGGCTAGGGTTTCCCTAGTTAACAAAATATGGTGTTATGAGTTCTCTCTATGCATGGTTAATATTACGGTTCAAAATTACTTGTTTACTTTCTTATGCATGGTTCAAAGTAATTAATAATATCTAGTTGGCAAAAAAAGTTTTTAGAATACTGGTTCACCCCCCCTCATAATATTCCCTATTTCTAACAAAATTTTCCTATTCATTGGTATACTCATACTAGGATGAGATCATGTTTTTGGGATAGGTGGTATATGGTATTTTACCTACCACCATGTGATAATTATGAGGTGCCTCTATTTTTTTCAGAAAGCTATATTATGAGTTTATTCTTGGTGAGAAGCCAACTTATTTTGACATCAACCAGTTCCACAATAGAGAGAGAGGCTCCATGCAAGATAGACTTGGGACTTATAGGGTGGTACCACAACATGAGAGGAGCTATACAACATGAAAACCCATGCCTCATGTTGTGCTCCCATCAAGTGTAAAAGAGTCTATTCATTTATAGACTCTTCATGTGGCTACATCATTGACATATGTTATCATTGAGCATGGCTCACATTTAGGTGGTTTTCCTTCATCTATGGCACCTTGGCCATCATCCGATGCACCTTTAGAATCATTACATCTTGTGACAACTCCATCTTCATCACCTATGGAACCTCAGTCATCATAGCCTACAATAGATCCATCAGCATCACCTACATAACTATGTCATCTTTGCTTGTGTCACTTGCACCACTAGTGTCATCTTTTCTTGTGTCACCTGGACCACTAGTGTAATCCTCACTTGTGCCACCTGCATTATCATCACATGCATCATTATAGTCTTTGGGGCCCAATAAACAATTTTGTTTTAGCTATCAACATGTATGATGGGATGTATATGGAGGTGTCTTAGGATAGAGTGTCATCTCATCCATGTGTACATTGTGGGCATACTTGTTATTCATATGGAGGTGAGGATTTCACACTCACAGATGATTTGATGGTGATGGTCTTCAGTGGACAAAAGACACATGTTTTTTTGTTTGATTTTGGACATGATATTATTTAATCAGCTAAATATTGTAAAAGTAAAATAAATAAAAATTATAGATCACTCTAGATTGATATGTGAACAATATGAAATGTAAGGTGCATCAAGCAGTATAAGAACACCATAGAGTACTCATTCTGATAGAGGTGTGAGGCTAGGAACAATAACACCCGAGGCAAACTTTTTAAAATATTCTTAAAAGTAAAATAATACATTAACTTTAAAATATTGTTTCTTAATTGGTATGACACTAACGACCCACTTATAGATCCTCTTCCATCTCCTACCATCATTGAAACCCTACCATTCATCAAATCCATCCAATTCCCATCCACATCTCTTGCTCCTAGAAATACCCAAACCCCATCTAATGAACCTTATGAGTTTTGACATGATATTATTTAATCACCTAAATATCGTAAAAGAAAACAATTTATTTTATTTTATAGAGCACTTTATATTGATATGTTCAAACAATATGCAATGTAGGGTGCAACAAGTGGTATGGGAAAACCACATAGTACTCATTCTACTAGAGGTGCATGGCTAGGAGAAAGAACACCCAAGGTAAAGTATTTTAAATATTCTTAAAAGTACAATAATACCTTTTCATCTCCTACCATCATTCAAACTCTCCCAAATTCATCAAATCCATCTAATTCCCATCCACATATCTTTCTCCTAGCATACTCAAAGTCCATCTAATGAACCTCATGAGTTCATCCTCCATATACCCATCTACATTGAAGAATCTCCTTCTCAGTCTCTTTGTTTTCAATTTAGGCCTTGTAGTCTTTTTGAACCCCAAATTTTCTTATCTTATAATTATCCTTCCAATGTCATCCTTCAAGTCCTTCTTGTGTCTTCTTGCCCTCTCATGATTTTCATGTTGTTATTGTGCCATCTTGTGATTTACAACCTTATCTCATATTTATAAAAATACTCTTTACTATTTTATAGGGCTTTTCAAGGGCTGAAATTTCTCAAATTGATGATGCGACGCTTTTTGCCATTAACTTTGTCCTTGAGAGCTATGTGGTATCATAGCTTGCACACCTATCAAGTTTACAATTTGGGTTGAACTCATGATGTGTCTTATTGATTCCTCTTATGTTATATTTGTTTCTTCTTTAGGGTACTCCACATAGCTCAAGGTCTAGAAGAAAGGGAAGGAAATCAATGAGAACAATGAATCAAAAAAAGGTATTAAATACAAATCAAGTTTATATTTCAAAATTTATTATGAATACATGTATATATATGTACTCAATGTTAATGAATACATGTTTATTTTTTTGTTGAATATATGTAAAAATAATTGAGTTTTATAGAGTTGATGAATGCACCTGAGATTGTCAATGTTGAGGCAATGGAAGGGGTAAAATTTCATATTTTTCTTCTTAGAAATTTTAGGTTATAGTATGCATGTGTTCTATATACATATTAAAAAGTTGCATTTACAAATGAGTACATGATTTTTTATAGTTTTATCTTAATTATCAATAATTTATCTTATTAACATGTGTTATTTATCTTTTACCTATTACAACACTCTTTGAGACTTCGTGCAAATCCTTTCCCATTTCATTTTGTTAGGAGTCTTGAGCATCAAAGATAGGGTCAAACACAATAGAGGCTAGAGAGATTTATGTACAGTCTTAGTTGAAGCTCTCTTGTAATCTAAATTTGGATTTCTTATGTGTGTGATAGAAATCCCTAATGCCTACTCTACAATTCTAACATTTTATCACTTACCATACAAGTTGTGCCTCATACCACCATTGATTCATTAGTGATTGTGCCTCTTGCTAGCATGGGAGATCCAGCTTAGGCTATAGTATATATATATTTTTTCTACTCTATTTGAAATCCCTAATGCCACTCTATAATGCTAACATTTTATCACTTACCATATAGGTTGTGCCTCATACCAACACTAAATCATCAATGTTTGTACCTCCTGCTAGCTCAAGAGATCTAGCTTAGGCTATAGTACATTTTTTGTTTTTTTACTCTATTTGGAATCCCTAATGTCACTTTATAATGCATGCTAACATTTTATCGCTTACCATATAGGTTGTGCCTCATACCAGCACTGATTCATCAATGGTTGTATCTCCTGCCAGCACAGGAGATCTAGCTCAGGTTGTAGTACATTTTTTGTTTTTTTATTCTATTTGGAATCCCTAATGCCACTCTATAATGCTAACATTTTATTACTTGCCATATAGGTTGTGGCTAATACCAACATTGATTGATCAATGGTTGTACCTCCTACTAGCACGAGAGATCTAGCTTAGGCTACATCACATTTTTTTTTACTCTATTTGGAATTCCTAATGTCACTCTATAATTATAACATTTTATTACTTACCATATAGGTTGTGCCTCTTACTAGCACTAATTCATTGGTGGTTGTGCATCTTGTGAGCATTGATTCATTGGTAGTTGTGTCTCCCATTGTCACTCTACCTTGTCATTTTGTTAGGAGTACCACCCATCAATGAAGGAGCCCATTACTATTATCATTCAGTCCAACTGTGAGACAAATGGACAAGGTAATGAAAAACTCAATTATCCACAATTTAGAGCCCAATTTCTAGTTATTTTCATATTACTTATAGATAAGATATTTGATAGCATATTTTATTTTTTCTTCTATAGATACGTTGCCAGCCACAAACTACATCAAAGAGGCTCAATTTTGACGATCCTACTATTGGAAATATTCAAGACTATGCAAGGTTACTGAGAGGGGAGGGGTGAATCAGTAACCTCTAAAACTTTATTAATTTGATCACTTTATAGCAATATTCCTATTATCATTTATTGATCTAATTGCATACATGAGAAACTGAAAACATGAAACATTCATAACACTTGAACACAATAATTTGGTGACCCAAAAACCTTCCAAATAGAAAGTAAAATTGGGGCGGGGATGAAACCCACAAAAGTTCAATATTGTAGCATAAAGTTGGCCTGTTAAGGCTTATATTGATCACTTTTGTTGATCTACCCTATTAGTAGTAATTGGGACTATTAGGTCCACCTTGTTGAAGGATTTACAAACACACAATAAATTATACACTTGGTAAAGTGATTTTGAGAAAGAATATTAAGTCTACCTTGTTAAATGATTTAGACTAATTCACTTGTTAGAATGAAATAGTAGATCTTTGACTTACAATTGAACTACTAATAGAGATTCCTTGAAGTACTAATCACCTTTTCTGATGGATATGTCTTTGTTGCTCCTTTTTTGATATGGCCTTCAATATATATACAATTGTTGCACACTGGCTTTCAGATCCTCATCAATCTTTGTCAGTTTGGTCTTTATCTCCTTTGTGAACTTAGTAACATCACATAACTTCACAAAAAGTGATGTCACATTAGTGCAAGAGGTTTCAAGATTGGTCAAAATTGAGGAAAGCTCAACTTGATGGATAGCAATTTGTTGAGCAATGTGCCCAAGCACTTTATTGTCAAATTTCTTTTCTACTTTCTCAATTAACTTATCTTAACCACTAGTGTCCTCATTAAAATTTTGGGCTACCTTAGCTAATTGCAATAAAATAGGTTGAGAAGTATCAACCTCAATACCTATAGCCTTAGACAAAATGTTCATGGCATCATCTATAATCTTATATTCTCTATCTCTTTCTTCTCTCAATTTCTTCTACTTTGCCTTCTTTTGGAGGAGTTCACCAACTATATGCATTTAATCCATAGTAATATTATAGAAGTCCCATTGGGAATTTCTATTTCCTCATCTGGGTCTATATCCTCTTCTATCTCCTTGCCTCTACTCAAAAATCTTAACTCGGTTGAGCCTTAGGTTCAATTGTCCTTGTACTTAATGCCTTTGTATTCAGGATGGAAACAATTGTAGATATACTAGGACTTGTTATAAAAATTGATATAGTACTAACTAATGGAATACTAATAGGAATTCTTATTGAATCAAAAATTGAAGAAGTCATAATTGAAGTATCCATTATTGAAGTGGACAAAATTGTAGAATCCAAAATTGAAGTACTTAGTGCTAAAGAGCTCATAATTGTAGAAGCCACTATGTTCATTTCTAATGACTACAACTTGGGAGTTGAAGAAGAGGGAGGCTACAACTTGGTAGATGAAGTGGTAGTCACTTCTATCAATGATGTGTTGAGCTATGTGGGGGTGAAGAGTGATTAGATGTTTGAAGTACCTATAGTTGTCACAATCAAACTTGCTAAAGCTATCTCTGAGCTTGATGTAGCAACATGTTTTCTTGGAGAGTGAGGAAGTGAGGCAATGACTATGACTGCTATCTTCATAGGGCCAGTCTCCTCATCATCTTCTTTATCTTCCTCGGTAGCTTCCTCCTCTTTATCTTCTTCAAATTCCTCATTGTCAAAATGTGTGGGCTTAGTGTAAGTTTCTTCTTCCTCATCATCATTGTCATCATCCTTAACATCTAGTGGGAAGTCACTTTGTTTATGAAAATGATAAACATTCTTCCACATGCTTGTGGCATTCTTAACCACATGCTCTATATCCTTGATCAAAATTAAGCAAGTATTAAATCTAAGAGTCATTTTATCTTCATTTTTCTTTAAGGACTCTTTTACCTCAGCATTTGTCATGCTAGGTAGCAATTGCCTTAGGGTTTATGCATAAATATCTTTTGTTGTTTGCATTGCAAAGTCCCATCTTGGCTTTATTGTCTCTAATAATTCATTGGAGATTTGAGAGGCTATTTGATATGGTAAATACTTCCATTTTCCCATTTTGGTTAACGCCAATTCTTCCACTTGTTTCTTCTCTACCTCTGACTTGGTTTCATACTTCAAGGATTTGAAGTTGGTTATACCTGCACCTTCTTCCATTTTTTTCAATTTTTCTTGGAAGGTGGGAGGAGGTTTGCTAAAGACAATATCACTTCCTTTCTTCCTAGACCTCCTTGTGAAGACTATAGTGGATGGTTTAGGTGACTTGGTGATAATCACCTTGCCTTTCTTCTTCACAGGTTCTTCTTATTTTTCTAATTCCTCTTCATCCTTTGCCTCTTCATCTATATCTTCTCCTTTTCCCTCGATTAACATAAGAGGTGTGCTTGATTTTAGTTTTTCCATCCTCCTCTTACCTTTGTTATTTTTTTGTGGGAGATTTATCTCTAGCTCTATCCTTTCCTTTGCCTCATCATATGTTCTAAAGTGTGGTGCCTTTAGATCAACAAGTTCATTAATCAAGGCTTCAATAATGTCCTTTATTTCATCAATATTTACCTCATAAGGAAGAGGTTTTACCCATACCATTCTAGGCTTTATTGATTGAATGTAGACTCTGTCACTATCTACCATGAAACAAACATCGTCTTTGTAATCTTCTACCAGCTTCTTAGGTATTTTGAATCTTTTATTCATTTTCTCTTTGAATACTTCAAAGTAGTTGTCCATAATACTAACAAAGTTCTCTCCCATTTCTGTAATGTATTCATTAATCTGGTATAGTAGTACATGCACATCTTTTCTCCATTCTACCATACCCTTGGAAGGGAAGAACTTTTGAACATAGAAGAACAAACAAGTCAACAGAGAGCCAAATTTATAGGGGTTGTTCTTGGAAGTCTAAATACTTTCCATGTTCTTGTTGAATTATTTCAACAATAGATCTACCAAGTCATAAGGCAAATTGTTCTTCACAACTTTGTAAGCTAAGTCCACAACTTCACATGATACACTATTGAGGCAACTCAAACTATATATCTTGTGAGCTATCACATGTATCTCAAATTTTAGTTCTAAAGTTGTTACACTACTAATTTTCATGCCTTTTCCATCCCACTCAGCTAGGGTTTTCTTTTCTAGCTTAGCCTGACCTAGGGTTTTGGTGGTTTTAGCTTTGGTGAGCATGGGGAGGCCAGTGATGTGATGAATCATTTTCTTTATGATTACAATTGGTTGCTCAAGCCATATTTGACCACACCTGGCTTAGAATGTATCTGATCCATTTGATTTGAAAACCTTGGGGCATGTAAGGAATGTGGGTCAAACCTTTGTCTTCCAAATGTTTATGCTTGGGTTTGAGAACTCCATTAACACACAATTCACCTAGGACATCATCCATTTCTAGGGTTCCAACTTCTTAAATAGAATGCTTGAAATAAGTTCAAATATCATTAATAAGGAGTACCTTAGGTGGGATTTATGATTGAGCTCCGCTTGGGTTGAGGGTTTTTGTGATCGGGGGCACAAGTTTGAAGTTTGGTGCTTTCCACTCGACTCCTTGAATCAACATCTCAGACCCTTTCCTCACTTTGCTAATGCTACTACTTGATGCCATGATTACTCGATAAATTATCAAACCTTGAAAACCTTGCTACTAATTTACTTGAAGTCACTTGATCACACTGGAATTCACTTTCTTGACAATATCACTTAGATTTCATGGTGAAAATGAATTCAATTTCATGCTTTTTGTTAAAACTTCAACATTAATGCTCAATACAAAGGTAGCTGGGTTGACATCATGTTTGACATTATGCTTGATAGTATGCAAGATAAGTTGTCATCCACTATTCTATTGATTAATCTGTAAAGGCTTCATGACTCGGTAACCATGTGTGTCTTGTTACTCCCAACCTTGCTCGGTAGAATCTATGACCTGACCTTACTTGGTAGAGAGTAACTTGGTGATAACTGATATAGATCTTCCTTAGTGATCATTCTATATCTTGAATACTGATTTGGATCTTTGTCATATTTCAATTGGAATTGTTTGAATGTGATCTTGATAGCGTAGTTCCAGTTCTCCTTTGGAAACCTAGTTGAAAATGGTGGAGTCACCCACTTCTTGAGTGACATGATGATCATTACTTGAACTAGCATCCTTAGTAGATTTAGGAATCCATTGCTACCTCATCTACTTTCAAATGTTATTTGGTTTTTCTTTCTTTTCATCTTCAATGCTACCTATATTCATGCAATTCTTGGCTAGATGACCAAGTTTGGTACAAGTAAAACATCTTATGGTGGTATCTCTTTTCCTTGTGTGATGTTTAACACAATTCATGCCAATGTGTCCAAATTCTCCATAGTAATGATATCTACACAAAGTGTTGTAGTCCCAACCAAATATTGCTTTCACAATTTTCTCTATTGGATTGAATGACTTCATTCTACAATCTAATGCCTTGTGACCTTGTTTCTTGCATTTGTGACACTTGCCTTCAAATTTTGGTTTCTCTTTGCATTCATTAGCCCTGTGACCATGTTGATTGCAATTGTAGCATTTTCCATTAAATTTTGCTTTGCCATTACTCCAACATTTTTGTGATGTATGATCTAACTTACCACAGTGATTGCAAGTAGGTCTTTGATTCCTTTGAGCACCTTGTTCAGAGGATTCACCTTCTTCTTTATATCCAATTCTAGCTTTACCCTTTTGTCTGTAGAGATTTTTCTCATTTAGTTCATTTAATTGATTCATGTTTGCTTGGGATTTCATCATTCTTTCATTGATTTTCTTTTTAGTGTTTAGGTCATTTTTCAATCTTTCAATAATTTTCTTTTTAGACCTCCACTCATTTCTTATTCTCTCATTAATTTGTCTTTCCAAATTTAGATCATTTCTTAATCTTTCATTGATCTATCTTTGGCTCATGATTTACTCATTTGCATTGGAGATTTGATCCATAAGATATGCATGCTAAAGTGATTGGTTTTGGATTTCATTGTTTCTTCCATCCATTTCTTCTTTCATCCATTTCCCCTATTCTAAGATTTCACATAGCCTTATTGACTAAATTTCTTGTTCTCTTTTAAGCTTTCTTACTTTTTCTTGCAAGGAATGATTCTTTTCTAGGAGTTCTTTGATTGCATGATTTTCTTCATTTGAATTGCTTGAAGGTAAAAAGTCTTCAATTCTTTCTTCAATGCACTGATGATCATTCATTTGATTTGCAAGTTCCTTCTTTTCAGGGATTGGGAAAATTGCTCGTTAGCTTTCTTGAGTTGTGCAATGGCCATTTCTAGATCTAACTTTTCATTGTTAGTTGCCTTATTAAGTATGAATATCTCCATATTCTTGATCTTTTCTCAACTTGTTAAACTTTATCTAGAAAACCACAAAGCTCTGATACCAATTGTTGAAAATATTCAAGACTATGCTAGGTTACTTAGAGGGGAGAAGTGAATTAGTAACCTCTAAAAATTTATCAATTTTAGAACTTTATAGCAATATTCCTATTATCATTTATTGATCTAATTGGATACACGAGAAACTAAGAACATAAAACATTCATAACACTTGAACACAATAATTTGGTGACCCAGAAACCTTCCAAATAGAAAGTAAAATTAGGGTGGGGATGAAACCCACAAAACTTCAATACTGTAGCATAAAGTTGGCCTATCAAGGCTTACATTGATCACTTCTGATGATCTTCCCTGTTAGGAGCAATTAGGATTTCTAGGTCCACCTTGTTGAAGGATTTAAAAACACACAATAAAGTATGCACTCGGTAAAGAGATTTTGAGAGACTGTTAAGTCTACCTTGTTAAAGGATTTAGATTGATTCACCTGTTAGGATGAAACAATAGATCTCTAACTTACAACTAAATTGATGATAGAGATTCCCTGAAGTAATGATCAACTTTTGTGATGGATGTGTCTCTACTACTCCTTTTCTAATATGGCCTTCAATATATATACTTTATCTGCTGCTTGATCTCATTTGCATTCTTGCACACTTATGTTCATGAATTACATTTTTTTTTTACACATATTGGATAGGATACAATACATTACATATATACCAATCCAATCAAAAAAATTACGAAGTTGGTCATTAGACAAGTTAACATCAATATTACAAGGTCAGCCCATATGAAGGCACTGGAGTTCTAAAGACTAACTTGGTGCAGTTCTATTACTTGGCGCTCACTATCATTACTTGGCATCATCATGCACTCAGTAGAAGTAGAAGCTCAATCCATACTAATCACCTCAAAGTAGTCTCAAACTTGGTCTGCACTTGTGACTTGGTAGATACTGTGTCACTTTTCATAAATTGAATCACTCGGTAAACACTAATCATCATACAACTCAGTTAACACTAGCTTCGTATTCCATGAACTGCTAGCTTGGTAGAAATTGCAAAGCTTAGTAACCACTGGAGTGCCCGGGTTGAACTACTAGACTTCACACTACTTGATTCTACTCAGTTTGAACTGTTGCACTTCACACTAACTGAATTTCCTTGGTAACCATTGGAATGCTTGGTGGCCATTGGAATTAGTCCAGAAGACTTGGTAGCAACTATAAAGCTTGGTGGCTACTGAATTACATGACAAACATTGTAGATTGTTTAATGAACTTGGTAGCCATACAAAATTTGAATAAGTGTGTGTCATTAATAATAAACTTGACTGATTTGTCAACACCTACACAATCATAGATATTGATAGTGATATACATATGTAGTTGTGGTCATCACATGACATTGACATATATTCAACTTTTGTATTGTATATATTTGAGATTTGTATTGTGCACATTCAACGTTTGTCGAGTATTCAAATTTTGTATTGTATATATTCGATATTTGTATTGTGCACATTCAACATTTCTATTGTACACAGTTGACATAATTTATTGAGTATTCAACTTTTGCATTGTACCAATGACACAAAATCTTTTTGTAACTATATGATTGATATGATATAATATATTGTTCATTTTGATATACATTAAACTTGGATTTCCATCCAACTTGTTCAGTGTGTGCATACAAACTTGTATTTCAACTTACTTTCTTACAATTAATCAAAAACATGAACGTTCATTATTTTATACAAAAAATGTAACATGTTTATCAAATTCATTATAACATGTAATCTTATGTCACTTATTCTGATGTAATAAGACAAGAAAATTAAAAAAATGTCATGATTTTTCTATTTGTGTCAAAGATTGCAATCCAATAGTGCTTAGAGACCCTTAGGGATGCTTTCATTCAGTGTGATTGATACTGTTGAAGGGATGTTGTGGCTAAAAGGAGGTTGGTCCTAGCCTAAACCCAACCAACTAGAGCTAACAAAGTAGACAATTTGATCCTAGGACCAATGGTTTGAAATATACACAAGCTTTCTCATTTGAATTGAGAAACATTGCAACTTTTGGAAATAGGCAAGATATGGACTCCAAATCCAAAAAAAATTGAAACTCTGAAAACTAAGATAGGTTGTTGTTGGTCTAGATAATGCAATCCTGTAGCACCTGACAACTCATCAATACCTCACATGAGCTTAGAGATATGCCTGATCAAAGATCAGAACCTGATGATGCTTCCATTCAGTATGGTTGATACTATTGGAGGGAATATATTTCTAAAAAGAGGTTGGTCCTAGCCTAAACTAGACCAACTGGAGCTAATAGAGTAGTCATGGATTGCTAGGAATGCATTAGAAGCTTCAAAACCCTAGTTCCTAGGAAAGCACAAATTGAAGGAAAATGAATGCAATTTATTGTTCTTATATACTATACTAATTCAAATAAATTCCTTAAACATTTGAAAGAAATCCAAGGACTAGATTCAATTAGCTCATCGCACATAACCAAAAAAATTATTGGAAAAGTAAGGATCAACACTTTAGAAGGCACAACAAATTTCTCCAAAAACTTGTCTTCTTGATTCCAACCCAAAAATTTGGTGATCTCCAACACATATACACTCCAAATTTTTCACTTGGTTGTGCATTCTTGACAAGTTTTGCAAGAAATTGCAAAAATTGCACTTTTACAAAATTTGCACTTTGCAACTTTTTAATAACTTTTTGCACTATTATGTAATTTGACTCCAACTAGGTATGAAATGATCCCAAATAATGCCTAAAGACTAAAGATGGCCAAAAATTATCAAATACAACTTTGATTCTACCTTTAACCAAATGTTGACTATGTTTGACCAACCTAGAACAACCTAGACAAACAAAGACTAGGTGATATTTTGGTCTCCAAATGAGTTTTCCAACCTATCAATGCTCTTCTCATTTTTTATATAGGTTTTTGATAAGAAAAATAGGTTTTGAAGGGAGTCTAAAACCCTTTAAAAATCATGAAATTTTCAAAGGAGCCCAAACCAAACAAAATTACAATCCAAAGGTGAAATAGGTCACCCAACATGACATAATGACCAAGTTGGCATCATAGATAACACAATAATCATCAACTACACAAATAGGTTTTGAATGGGCACCTAAAACCCCTAATAGGTTTTGAAGGGTTCCTATAACCCTATACAAAATTAAAACTCAAGGTGGAATAGGTCACCAAACAAAAAGTGACCAAGGTGGCAACACATACAAAACAAAACACTACAGCCACAAAAATAGGTTTTGACCAAGCTCTTGAAACCCCGTGGTGAGACACACTACAAAGAACTATAGGCCAAAGGAGCTAGGGGACACTATAGAGGGCAATAGACCAAAAGCTAAGAGATCCAAAAAAGGATAGCCTCTTCAAACTTTCCCTTTTGACCCCTTCTTTTTGGACTGTAATGCCATATCAAAAGAGGGATTGGAGGGCTTGAATTTTTTTCCTTTTACTATGGTCCATCCATCCTCCACCAAACTAGTAGCCTTTTTCCATTGAAAATTAGTACCATCATAGCCAAAACCTGAAACCCCTAAAGCCAGAGAAAAGGCCATAGAAGAGGAAGTGACAAAAAAAGCTTGAGATAGAACAACAACACCCTGAAAAGGAACCATAGGATGAGCTGCCTTGGAAAAACTAGAAAATGGGACAACAAAATCTAGATATGGACTAGCTACAACCATCCATATGCCAAGAGTGGAAGGAATAACAAAGATAGCAACTGAGTCCATACCAGAAACCAGGAGAGACAAACTAGATACCACCATAGAAGGAGCCAAAGGAGAGGATGAACTAATAGAGATGTAGCAAAATCCACACCAGAAACTAGGACAACAAAATCCAGAGACAGACTAGTAGCCTGGATAGAAGAGACAATAGTATTAGCCACCACTATAGGGGAAACATGTAGAACAATAAAAGAATCCACCTCCAAAGTATCCTTAGAAGAAACACCAAACTCATCCCCAATATAGGGAGCTTTTTCAACAAAGTAGTGATCATCCAAACCCCCTTCCACCAAGAAGGTGACTTATTTGATCTAACCTTTCCAAAATAGCATCTCGCTATGAGGTGGCCTGTCTTTCGGCATATCCAAAATCTAAATAGGATTCCCTCATAATCAAGAAGCTAATTCCAAGAGCCGTTGGGAGAGACCAATTTAATCATTTCTAGGAGCCCCTTAGATACATCTATCTCTATAAGGATGTGTGCATATTTCATCTAAAGCACATTGCAAGACACAAAGTAAACGAGCCAAAAATCCCCTAGGGCATCCCACACGACCTCCAGAATTGATTTGATCCATAAGTGAAGGGGAAGGTTAGGTAGCCTTACCCACAAAGGAATCTTGTTAAATGATTTAGTAGATAGATCAAAACTTGCATACCAAGGTTTAGCCATCAAGGTGAATCTCTCCTACCAAGAGAAACCATGCCTGAGGATGGCATTTTGATCCTCCATAGAAGAAAATTTCACAATGAAAAAGCCCTTTTCCATAGGGAAAATCTGGACAATACCTGAAACTAAAGGCTACCAAAATTTGGAAATCTAGGCATGCAAATCCAACAGAGATGTCCAAAAACCCCTAAAATAGAAAATGGTAGCAGTAGAGGAGTAGTCCTCCACTTGAGTAGAAATCTCATCAATAATATTAGAGTCAACAATAATCATAGGGTTACTTACTATTACAAGCACAACAACACAAGTCACTAGATGCACAGCTTGACCATCAAGACTAGCCTCATAGGTAGCCATATCAACATAGGAAATGGCCAAACCACCAATAGCTTCTAGGGAATAAATATCCCCACTAGGAAAAGGAGAAACCCTAGCCCAAAAAATAACAGAAATTGCAATAGAAACCACATCAAGACCAGAAGCCAGAGTTGCTACCATAAAGCTAGACACAAGAATTGAAGCTAGATGTAGGAGCTGGATTTCAAAGCTAAAGCTGGACATAGAAGCTAGATGCATGAGCTAAAGCCAAATGAAGAAGCCCTAGTGGGAGCCAAAGCCAGATGCAGAAGCTAGACATGGGAACTGAAGTTGAAAGTAGATGGTTAGTCACCCTTTAGTACTCATCTTCAATGCTTTGTAACTTTCTTTCCAAAATTTTCTCAAGAAACTTTTGAAAGTTGCAAAGTTGCATAATGCAACTTTTAAATTTTTTTTGTAACTTTTCACCAATTTGGTTAAATGAACTTCCTATCATCTTGAACTTAACCATAAACCTTACCTATGGTAAAAACCTCACCCTAACTCTTTGTAGACCCTATTGACCTCATGATGACATCATCATCATATTGTAAAGAGATTGTTTTAAGTGTAGAGCTTATCATGGAACAATCATTATTTTGTCAATGATGTCAAATCTATTGCTTACTGGTGAGACAATTTCTTTTTGGTTTGAATGTTATCATTTGGTTGATTAATGAAGAGGATTTGAAAAGAGAAGATAACAAGAGAACTTAGAGTAAGGTTGAGTTATTTAGTGTATAAAAGAAGCACTAAGACCAAGTAAGACATTGATACTATAGTGCATTGTTTACCTACTTAAGCCTATAATGAAACACTCAAGCAAAAACTAGAAGAAGATCAAGTAAAGAAAAGTGTTTGCCAAGCCTTGCCAAGCAAACAGTGCAAGCCAAGCAGAAAATAGTAGAAGCTAAGTGAAAATCAATAGATGTTGAGCAAATAAGACAAAAAATGGAAGTCGAGTGAAAGTTAGTATATGATGAATAAAGTTTAGTTGGTGTTGAGCATCAATAAACTTTAGTGTTTGCTAAGTGAACTAGTGTTGGTTGAGTGACAAAATACTGCAAGTGCCTAGCAACACCAAAAAGTGTTAAATCAAAGATTTGATGAATCTAAGCTAACTAATTTAATTTCTTGAATTATGTGAAGTGTGTGGAAGATGACTATGATGAGCTAGTGGCATAGAATTCAAGGTAAACTATTTTGAGGTGAATTCAAGGAAGATTGTAGAGGAAGTTTCTAAAGCCAAAAAAATGGAAAAGTAGGTAGATTCATTAAATCTTACCTAACCCTAAAGTGGATGATTGTGGTTAAGTGGAAAAAGATCTAAATTCTTTATTTATAGAGATAGTTGGCTAGAAGCAAAGGTTTTCATGTGCGAGAACCTTAGGAAGACAAGAAGTTTAGGGTGTTGCCTCATCTAGTGGTGAAATAGAAGAGACAATAGTTGGCTTACAAAGCAAGAAGGATTGAGAGGATGATTGCTTGAAGGGTGGACAAGCTATTAGAGATGAAGAGTATGAATGCCAAGAAGAATGGTGGACTAAATCTGAGATCTATAATATGTAAGTAAGTCATAAGTTTTTATCAAATCAAGTCCCGTTGTTACTTTCTAACAACTATACCATTGTGGATAAATCCTTTGGATTAAGGTTGACCTAATAGTCATTTGTAAATACTTTAACCAAGTGACATTCTAATGGAATGTCATAAATTCCTTTAACAAGGCTCACTTCTAATAGGGTTATTGAAATCCTATAACCAAGTCACAATTAATAGTGTGTATTGTAACCCTTAACAGGGTTGGCCTTTCATAGGGCATCACTTTAGAAGAGTCAAATTGGGTAGCATGTTATTGGTGGTTTTTCCTAAATTGGGTTTCCATGTAAAATCCTTTTGTCAAATTGTATAAATGTGCTTATGGTATTTCATGTTAACATTTTTGTAAAGTTATTTTGACCTAGGACAGTGATCTACTGAGTTAAGATAGTGTACAATCTAATGTATGGATGCATGTTATGGTTTTATGGATATTGATTTGTTAAGAACTAAAAAGTTTTATTTGTACATTTGGACCTTGGATAATTGATTCATGCCCCCTAATTATTCTAAATAATCTCAATAATTGGTATTAGAGCATTGGTGCTTGTGAGGAATAGTTTGAAGGTACTAAAAGCTAAAGATCAAGATGTACAAAAAGGAGGTGCCCAATCGAATAAGAAAAACTTTCCTGCATTGAAAATTTTGATGAAGCTATATCTAGGAGGTCTTGGAGACTATGCACAACCTACCATCACTACTAAGCATACTGATCCTACTAGAGCCCTTACTACTGATGATTTGAAAAAGAAGAAAGAACAAATTCATACAATATTAGAGCTTGCCTCTGCCCTATGCTATTCAGAGTTTGATGACATCAAATGATGTGATACTTCAAAGATATGGGATGCTATACAAACAATTTATGGAGGAAATAAAAATGTTTTGAGAGCCAAAGATGAATGTCTAAGAGGAAAGTTAATTAAAATGAGAATGCAAGAAGGTGAGACCATTTTCCAGTAGTGCATAAGAATCAAAGATGTTGTGAATGCTATCAAAGGAGCTAATGGTGTTATTGAAGATGAGACTATAATCAACAAAGTACCAAGAACATTGTTGCCTATATATGCTATTAGAGTCTCTACCATACCAAAACTAAGGTGTGTTCCTAGTAGTAATTTGACCCTTTACGAACTAATGGGTAGAATCACTACCTTTGAACTCTCTAATTTTGATAATTTCAAAATTGAAAATGTTGAATCTACTTTCAAAGCTAAACTATCACTAAAAGAACCTAAAGAGAAAAAGAAAAAGATCAAGCATGTTTCTAGTGATAGTGATATAGATGAAGATGATGTAGAGAGCTTCAAGCATTGCTAGCAAGGAGATTTCACAAAGGAAAAGGGAAATACAAAGGTAAGCTACCTATCATGTGCTTCAATTGTAATGAGGTTGGTCATATTGTTGCTAGATGTCTAGAGAAGAAGAACAATAGAAGTGGAGACAAATACAGAAGTAAAAGAGATGAAAACAACAAAGATTATAAAGACAAACGAAATAAGT
Organism: Cupressus sempervirens; assembly: GCA_028749045.1. Lineage (NCBI taxonomy): Eukaryota > Viridiplantae > Streptophyta > Pinopsida > Cupressales > Cupressaceae > Cupressus > Cupressus sempervirens. The sequence goes on along the minus strand of CM053792.1, from coordinate 348,750,927 downwards.
CTTGCTACATTGCTGAAGAGAAAACAAAGGATGAATCTAATGACCATAATGATGAAGTTGTGTATGTTTCTATGAAGGATGATTCTGATGAGGCTGAGGCAACTACACTGGTGTCTTATGTGAACAAGAGTGATAGATGGATCATTGACAATGGATGTTCACATCACATGACTAGAGATAAAAGTAAGTTCATTACCCTTGAATATAACAATGGAAATAGTGTAAGATTTGGTAATGATGCATCTTGTCTAATAAAAGGCAAAGGATCAATCAAACTGACAAAAAAGATCATGTGTCACAATGCTTACAATGTAGAAGGACTTAACTATAACTTGTTGAGTGTGTCACAATTGAATAGTTCAGAATGCAAAGTTGAATTTGAGATGAAGAAAGAAAATATCTATGACATTGATGGAAAACTAATTGGAAATGGAGATCAGACTAGAGGTAATCTATTTTATCTTGACATGAATGATGCTACTTGTCTTGCTATACAACTTGATGATGTGTGGCTATGACACTAGAAGTTATGTCATGTTAACTTTGATAACTTAGTTAGTATTAGTAACATGAAAAGAATTAGAGGTTTTTCTAAACTGAAGAAACCTAATAATGTGATTTGCAAAAAATGTTAGTTAAGAAAGATGACAAAATATAATTTTAAAAGTAAGACTCACTCCTCTAAAAAAATTCTAGAATTAGTTCATACTAATTTGTGTAGACCAATTGACATGCAAATCTACAAAGATGACAAGTAAATTATCCTCTTTTTTGATGATTATTATAGGATGATGATAGTTGTGTTTCTAAAATAAAAATCTAATGCTTTCTAAATGATTAAGTGGTACTTGGCAAGAGTTGAAAAGGAGACTGGAAAAAGCTTGAAATGTCTAAGATATCACAAAGGTGGAGAATTTACATCAAATGATTTTGAGATATTTTATAATGATAGAGGAATTAAAAGACAAAAATTTTCATATACAACCCCCCCACAAATGGGATTGTTGAAAGGAGGAACATATTTGTAATGGATTGTGCTATAACACTGATGATGGAGAAGAATGCTACTTTGAAATACTGGAGAGAATCTATAAGTACAGTTGTCTATACATTGAATCGAGTAAAAAAAATCTTTAATGGAATTTACTAGAACACTGATGATGGAGAAGAATGTTGCTTTGAAATACAAGATAGAATCTGTAAGTATAGCTGTATATACCTTGAATTGAGTACAAATCAAGAAAAGTACTAATTCAACACCTTTTGAACTATGGTATGGATATTTATGCAATGTAAAATATTTTAAGGTATTTGGAACCAAGTGTTACATTCTTAAGGACAAAAGGAATGGTAAATTTGATGCTAAAAGTGAAGAAGGTATATTCCTAGGTTATTCCACAAGAAGTAAAGCTTAGAAGTGTTTAAATACTAACACTAACAAAGTTGTGGAAAGTGCAAATGTAAAGTTTGATGAATATACAAAGGTACATGAAGTTGAACCTATGAAGGAACCTAAAGAGTACAAATATTTTGTATAATTTTATGAAGAAATGTATTCTATTGAAGGTGTTGTAAACCAAGTTGTAAAGAAACAACAAGTATCAGTGAGTGTCAGGTCACATACAATGTATGCCGAGTTTTATTCTAGAACTGAGTTGCAGATAGAAGCCAAGGTACATTCTGATTATGAGATTTGTGTATATGAAAGGAATTTCAATTTAATTGATAGATAAGTACACATCAATTCTAAAGTTGGGAGACTCATTGAAGAAATAAGATTAGAACCAAGATTGTTAAAGTATGTTAGAAGACATCACCCTGCTGAACAAATTATTGGAAATAAAGAAGCCAAACCAATGAAAAGGAATAGGTTGAGAAGTGGTACATGTTTTTTGATCATGCATGATTTTAATTTTATCAAAGATGCATTAGAGAATGAAGAGAAGAGTAAAGCCATGAAAGAAGAGATTGACTAGATTGAGAAAAATAAAACATGGGCTCTAGTACCTAGACTAGAGAACAAGAATGTGGTTGGAACCAAGTGGTGTAAAAAAAAAAGTTAGATGAGAATGGCGAAGTCACAAGGAATAAAGTAAGATTATTTTGCAAGGGGTATGCACAGGAAGAGGGAATTGACTATAGAGAGACATTTGTCCTAGTTGCCAGATTGGAAGGAGTAAGAACTCTATTTGCTTACTTTGCATACATAGGTTTCAAAGTTTATTAGATGGATGTGAAGTCAAAATTTCTAAATGGTATACTATAAGAGGAGGTTTACGTAGAACAACCTGAAGGATTTTTTGATACAAACAACAAGAACATGGTATGTAGACTACACAATGCTTTGTATGGTTTAAAGAATTCCCCAAGAGCATGGTATGAAAGGCTTCACAATTATCTTGTGAACATTGGTTTTGAGAAGAATTATGATAATAACAATCTGTATTTGATGACAGAAGGAGGTAAAGGTATTTTACTAGTTGAAATTTTTGTTGATGATATCATATTTGGAGATCAAAATCCATTATGTAAGAGATTTGCAAATGAAATGAAGAAATAATTTGAGATTTCTATGTTTGGAGAAATCAAGTTATTTGTTGGTTTGCAAGTATACCAGATGAAATATGGTATTTATATCACTTAGTCTAAGTATGTAAAGGAAATATTGAAAACTTTTTGTATGCATGATTCAAAACTAGTTAGCACTCCTATCGTGACAAGACACAAACTTTCAAAGATTGATGATTCTGTTAAAGTGAATCAAACATTCTATAGGACTATGATTGGAAAGTTGCAATATGTAGTACATAGTAGACCTGACATTGCATTACTTGTTGAGATTGCTGCAAGCTTTTTCACAAATCCTAAGGAGAATCATTTGATGGTTGTTAAGAGAATTATGTGATATCTGAAAGGAATAGAAGATTATGGTCTATACTACAAAAAAAATTAATAAATTTGAGTTAAGAGCCTATACAGATGTTGATTGGGTTGGAAACATTGATGACGAAAAGAGTACAAGTGGTGGAGAATTTTCGTAGGAAAGAGATTGGTTATTTGAACTAGTAAGAAACAAAATTGTATATCTCAATCTACTATTGAAGCTAAATATGTGGCTGCTGTAGTAAATTGTACAAATGTGGTATGGATCAAATCGCTAATCAAAAGCATGAAGGAAGAAATTACTAAACTTGTGGTACTTTATTGTGATAATACAAGTGTTATAAACATATCAAAGAACCATGTGATGCACACAAAGACAAAGCACAGTAAAATCAAGCATCATTTCTTGAGAGAGTTAGTTCAAGACAAATGAGTGAGAATGAAATATGTGAATACAAAAGAACAGATATATTCACAAAAGATTTACTTAAGGATGAACATGAATATCTTAGAGGTAAACTAGGGGTGATAACCTTATCCAAAACTACTTAAGAAGCATGAGTAGTGCCTTGCTTCAACTAGGTTGAATGTCATATTTTAAAAATTTGGTGTAGTGGATCTTACTTTAGGAGCTACCAAAAGTAATGAAGAAGTTGAACCCAAAGATTTACAGTCATAGTAAGGTGATAGAGGGAGAACCTGAATTGATTATATTTGCACGAAAAGATGACAGGTCTTTGGCATTTTTGTCAAAGAGAGAAATATAAGAAAGAAAGAGCGAGAGATACTCTAAAGAGAAAGCTATAAGATTAAGAGAGATATAGAAAGGATGATATAAGTCAGAGGGAGAAGATACATTGAAGGAGATTAACAAATCTTACATTACCCTATATAGAGGAAGAACATATATTGATAGAAGGAGATTAACAAAGCTTACATTACCTTATATAGAGGGAGGCCATATATTGATAAAAGGAGAAATTTCAAAGATATTAATTATCTTTTTGGTATTGGTTTGTCATCAATGCCAAAGAGGGAGATTGTTGCAAAGAGATTGTTTGAAGTGTAGAACTTATCATGGAACAATCGTTATTTTGTCAATGATGTCAAATTTGCTACTTGCCAGTGAGACAATTTCATTTTGGTCTGAATGTTATCATTTGGTTGATTGATGAAGAGGATTTGAATATAGAAGATAACTAGAGAACCTAAAGAAAGGTTGAGTCATTTGGTGTATAAAAGTAGCACTAAGACCAAGTAAGACATTAATACTATAGTGTATTGTTTACCTACTTAAAGTTTGTAATGAAAGATTACTCAAGAAAAGATGGGAAGAAGACCAAGTAAAGAAAAGTGCCTACCAAGCCTTACCAAGCAAACAATGCAAGCTGAGCAAAAAATAGTAGACGTCGAGTGAAAATCAATAGGTGTTGAGAAAAGAAGACAAATAGTGGAAGCCAAGTGAAAGTTAGTATATGTTGAGTAAAGCTTAGTTGGTGTTGAGCATCAATAAACTTTAATGTTTTCTAAGTGAACTAGTGTTGGTTGAGTAATAGAATATTGTAAGTGCCGAGTAACAACAAAAAGTGTTAAATCAAATATTTGATGAATCTAAGCTGATTAATTTGATTTCTTGAATTATGTGAAGTGTGTGGAAGATGAATATGATGAGCTAGTGACACATAATTCAAGGTAAAACATTTTGAGGTGAATTCAAGGAAGATTGTAGAGGAGCAAGAATGAAAAAGTGGGTAGATTCATTGAATCTTACCTAACCCTAAAATGGACGATTTTGGTTAAGCAAAAAAAATCTAAATTATCTTTTAGTAGAGATAGTTGGCTAGAAGCAAAGGTTGTCATGTGCGAGAACCTAAGCAAGACAAGAAGTCTAGGGTATTGCTTCATCTAATAGCCGAATATAAGAGATTGCAGATGGCATACAAAGCAAGAAGGCTTAAGAGGATGAATACTTGAAGGGTGAACAAGCTATAAGAGTTGAAGAGTATGAATACCAAGTAGAATGGAGGACTGAACCAGAGATCTATAATTTGCAAGTGAGTTGTATGTTTTTATTAGATCAAGTCTTGTTGATACTTTCTAACAAGTATACCAGTGTGGATAAATCCTTTGGATTAAGGTTGACCTAATAGTCACCTAATAGTCATTTGTAAATCCTTTAACTGGGTGACATTCTAATAGAATGTTCTAAAGTCCTCTAACAAGGTTCACTCCTAACAGGGTGATTGAAATCCTCTAACTAGGTCAGATTTAATAGTGTGTATTGTAGCCTTTGACATGGTTGACCTTTCATAGGGCATCACTTTAGAAGAGTGAATTTGGATAGCATATTACTGGTGGTTTTTCCCAAATTGGGTTTCCATTTAAAATCCTTGTGTCAAATTGTGTGAATTTGTTGATGGTATTTCATGCATACATTTTTGCAAAGTTATTTTGACCTAGGATAGTGACCTACTAAGCTAAGATATTATATGATCTAATGGATGCATGCTTGTTATGGTTTTATGGATATGGATTTGTTAAGCACTAAAATTTTTTATTTGTACATTTGGACCTTGGATAAATAATTCACCCCCACACCCCCCCTCATTTATTTTAAAGAATTCTGACACATCATGTCTTGCACCAATCAGAGGGCTATTTTAAGGTTAAAAAGGGGTGACAGTGTGTGAAAAAAAGGACATAGTCTAAAACAACCCTATCCAAGCTTTGCATATGTTGTAGAGAAGACAAATGGGTATCCAAATATATAATTTATTTTCTTGATGTTTTGGAAAATTTGGGAGAAAAATGCAAGAGGACAACCATCTATATCCATACAAGTTGAAGATAATTGAATATTTTTTAAGGATATCATCTTACCCAAAAAAAAGAGTTCAAGAGATAAATTTATAACAAATTTATAACAATAATGTACAACATTTACATCTCTTATCAGTTTTATATACAAAATATGGCATCTAAATATGCACAGGTGACATCTCTTATCATATTTTTATACAAAATATTGCATATAAATATGCACATGTTACATATTTTGTCTTTTTTATATACAAAATTTGGCATCTAAATATGCACATGTGACATCTCTTATTGGATTTTAATACAAAATATGGCATATAAATATGCACATGTTACATGTTTTCTCTTTTATATATACAAAATTTGACATCTAAATATGCACAAGTGACATCTCTTATCAGATTTTTATACAAAATATCGCATATAAATATGCGCATGTTACATGTCTTATCTTTTTTATATAAAAAATTTGGCATCTACATATGGACATCATTGTGAAGTTGCAATATTTTGCATAACATATATACAAAATTTTCAAAATTATTCTACCACATGTAAAATGATTCAGCTATATAGCACACAATCAATCAAGGGAACCTTCTAGATCATCTTTAACCCTTGTTCTATCAAGTATTGCCTCGTGATCAGATTCATGTACTTTCCACAACTTCTTGTTAAGAGGCCTACCACGATACAATATCAATTGAATATTTGTTGCAATAATAAGGTTAGAGTAATGAAGAATATGTCTGCGTGTCTCAAAATCCTCAAATAACCATGTGGTAGAATTCTTGATAGGGTACCTAAATTTAATTGTAAAGATAATTTAAAGTCAAAATTGATACATTATACATAACAAATTTACTTGAAGAGATCTTCATTAATATGGTAGGGGACAAAAACATACTACCTTCTAAGCCATATGCCTATCACAAAAACAAATCCTATTGGGTACTTAATATCCTCACCATCAATGACTGTAGCTATCAGTTTCTTTTTGGGCTCAATACATTGAAATAGAAAGTAATATGTTCCTTCATCATTATTATCATATACAATAACTACATATATATGACCTGCATTATATAGAAGGATAAGTTAAGGGAAAAATTGAAAGTAATCCATTTTAACCAAGTATTAAATTGATAACTTAGTACCTAGTTCAACTAGGTCAGATGCATGCTCAAAATCTATTGATGCTTCAACCTGGTTGAGTTGTACTATTGTACGAAGTTGATATGAATCAATTGGATGCAAAGGTCTACAAGACCATTGGTCAACCCACTCTTTTGATTCACATTCATCCCATAAATGATGCATATACAAAGAATAAAAGCATGCAAGATTTCTAGTATGAATAGCTAGTGACGCTACATTTGAACTTCAAAATGAATGCATCTCACTTGATCATATAAGTGTACAAAAATCCTATAAACTTTCAGTGCTAGGTTCACATATCAACCAAAAATATCTAGAAACCATATAGTTACCTATCTTACTTAGTCCCATCATAGAATTGCACCATTAGATAATTGTTTCAGCATTTTCTAATATTGCACCACCTTCTTACTTTGATTCCTCTCTACTAAGGGCTACACACACATCACTTTTCACTAATTCACAACTCTTTAATTATTTTCCATCTTTAACACCATGTATAACTGATTTTTACTTTCCAAGAGAAACTAGTGTCTTACCAATTTCATGTGCGCTATCTAGATGTAGGCATCTATGTACCTTTTGCAAACCACCACATTGAGGAAAAAAACCTTTTAAACACAAGGCCTTATAGGGTGATCCCACAATAATGGGTTCCACTTTTTGACCAATTTTGACATTGAAATCAATATTTTTGCAACAAACGTCACGTTCAAGTGACTATATCTCGAAAACTATAAATAATTTCAAGATGACATAAAATAATGATTTTGAGTACTTTGTTCCTACTTTGTAACCATATTTTTTAATCTAAAAAAATAAAATATTTATGTCAATTTTTTCGTCTCCTTCAAAAAGTGGTACATAATAAAATTCAATATTTTAAAAGAGTGACAGTCTATTTGACACACAACTTTTTTTCTAAAAATGATAATGAAGTAATTATTTTGGTGTTAGATTTGTAACATCAATATCTAGAGGATGCATTTGGTTTGATTCATTTTGGTTGAATATTGTATAGTTTATGAAGTTTTGAAGTGACACGAATCGTAATTTAGACATACGTTCCGTTTGACACAGATAATTTGAAGTCAATTTATTAGAAACCTTTCTTTTTTTTGAATAGAAAGGTATCTCAATAAGCTAGTTCCTACATATTTTAAAAAAAAAAATTGACCTAATTTACTAATCTTCTCGAGGTGTTGAAGTCAGTTGATGTTCAATTGGTAATGAACCTATGATGAGTTAAACTCATATTTGAAAGCCTTAATGATTAAAATATGTATTACAATTATAGTCATTAGAAAGCTTGCTCCGAGCAGGACATTTTGAAATTTTTAATTTTATAGTAGGAGATCATTTATCTACAATTATGGTTGTCAAAAAAGCAAAAAAAAAAATTAAAAGAAAAAAGGGCCCAAAAAAATGTAATTTTGTATGTTTGCGCGAACATACAACCCAAAAAAATTGGGTAAAAAGACATTTTTAAAATGTTGGAAGTCGATGTTTCATATGTTCACGCAAACATATTTATCACGTATGTTCACGCGAACATGATTTAAAAAAAAGTTCGTGCGAGCATATGGTAAACTCAATTTCCCATTTTGCAATTTTTTTCATTTTTGTTCGTCCCATTAAAGTGGAACCCATTATTGTGGGTTCACCCTATAATAAATGCACCCATCATGTTGTTTAAATAGTACACTTGCAATAAATCACTACCACATTTAACATCATTTTTTGACCAAAAGTTTCGACCATCAACTAAATAAATTTAGGGTGGTCGAAATGTAAAGGCAAAAATTTCTTTTTTTACATATAAAACCCATGTTGGTCAAAATTTCAACCAACACAGGGCTTATACATCCGCAAAGTTAAAAAAACATGTTCCCTTTTACGTCTTTCGTGCCCAGTTTCATTTCACATTTTTGGAGCATTTTCGCATGGTTTTCTCTGCATTTTCACATGGTTTTTGGAGAGCCCAGTTTCGTTTCAAGTTTTCTCTATATTTTCGACCCACTTGATTAATGATGCTTGCTAGCCCTGGAAATAATATTAAAGGGGGCCCTACATTTGCATCAATATAGGGGGGGCGAAATAGTAGTTCAAAACTCTCGATATTGTCTTTCTTTCATTCTTCCTACTATGCTCGACTTCAAAAGCTCTTCCATTCATGACCTCCAATCACACTTGCATCTCTGGTGGTCAAGGAAAAGGATTTCTCTTTGAGCATCCATATCTAAGTTTACCATTGATAGACCAGTCGGTTGAGTGCCAGCCTTCAGGAACATATTTTTGCATGGCTTTTGCAGAGCCCAATTTCATTTAGGGCTGGTCTTCAAAGCGAATCAAACCAGACTTTGAGGGTTGCTAGAGAGAATCTGGTAAATTATTCTGTGATATATTGTCTTTTTGTTTTTAGTGACTAGAAGTGAACATGGAAAAGAACTTACTCTGAGCACGTGGCAATAGAGTTTTTGGAATAGAACCTAGTATTGATCTTTTAGGATTTGGGAGTCAGTATTGTGTATTTTTGTTGCATCATTGCCACCACTTCTCCCATGGGAGGTCTCGATAAACTATTCCCTTGAATGCACACAAATTCCACCCTCACCAACACTTCTACTTGTTCCAGATCGACCTCATTGCCCAGCCTTGGATCTAACATGCCCATAAAATTTCTAGCCACCATCTCATTGAACAGCTAGTCTGGATAATATTGCTTGCTTGGGATTTCTGTTGGATTGAAGTTTTTCCTTCTGCTGATGAGCTCGAACAACATTTGGCCATAGCTATACACATCCACTTTCACATTGATGGGAAAATTGCTTATCCAATCTGGTGCCATATATCCCCTCGTTCTTCTTAAAATAGTTAGAGTGTTGCTTTGTTCCTATTATTTAAGTAATCTATCTTTCCACTTTGTCACAATAAATAAATAAAAATTTCTTTTTTCACCTCACACATGGCTAAAATAGTTAATAATATTAGTATTTAAATATTCTTGAAGCCCCTTAAAATGTTCCAAGAATCAAAATATCTAAAGGCACTTGTTATTATAGTTCCATTATTCTCTCCACCAAGCCCAAGAATATAGCCAATCTAGATGCACACATCCCTTATTTCCCTCATGGTTTCAACCACTTACTATGATTAGTAAGCTCATCCAAGCTATTCACAATTTAAAACCTTTAATCTCCACCTTTCATCTTCACCTTCATCCTACGGGGATCCTGTCAACCATGCTTCACAATGATCTCATCATTAGATCTTTACTATCCATTCTCCATTCCAAAATTCTATAAATTGAGCCACTCCCTCATCCATTCCAAGAATCCATCAAGTTTGAGAAAAGTATATGTTGTCAAATCAAGTCCTCCTTAAGAAAATGAGCATCTACATATCAATTAGTCAAGGAGAATATCATTAAACAATAGAGGCTTTGGTAACATTTAAGTCAGGTTTTTGATGCTAATGTTGTTTTCACACTCTTTTGTTGAGCTCTATTAAGAGGTTTTGTTTTAGCTTGCACAAGAACTTGTTTTTTTTTAGTTTGATTCTATTGTATTCAAATCTTTTGACATTACACAAGTAATTGATAGATGGATCACACAAGGTTTCAAACCCAAGTGAGTTCCACATGAAACATAATCATAGGTCTTGTTCATTAGGCCAATGGGTAATGGAATAGTCTAGCTTGAATCTAAGGTTTGATTCACAATTGATGTTCAAGCCACTTTTGAATCAATCATCTTTGTGTAAATAGATTTTAATTCCAACAACTATAAAACTAAATATTCCTGGAAGTCACATAAATATTGTTTTCTGTCACTTTTGCATGAACTCATTTGGTAACTAATTGATGGTTTGCTTTTCTTTTGCCTGAATCTTGTCCAGAATTGATCATGACACGAGTCCAAATTAATGCTCTCTCACAATTTTTATATACCATCAAATAAATTTTGGAGTCGAATGAATATGATATTGAAATGTGGATGATTGATTATGACAAACAACAAGTTTCAATTTTCATATATGATATAAAAAATGAAGCTGAGATTTTATCATAAACAAATTTAGTGAAATAAGTACCTTTTAGTTTTAAATTCTAATCAAAGAAGTATCAGCACAAACTCATGATTCCATATTGAAAAGAAAAATGAAGTATGACATAAACTTATGAAATCTTCCATAAAAGTAAAAGACCCAATGGCAGGGGAATGGTGTTGAATAACATGTGAATGGTGTGGAGCATCAGGCCAAATTGGTAGCATTGGTGGATGGAGATATAAAAGTGGGAAAAGAAAGGAATATCAGTGATGAATTTATCTTTATCCTTCATGTGACCCCTGATTCATCCCTTCCATCTGATGAATTTACAAATATAATAGCCAGACAATGCACAATTTTGATCCCATGCATTGAGAAAAAGAGGATGCTTTGTGCACAAGTGCTAGGTCAGTGTGCACTAGCCATCAATCATGATGGGACTTGGGTAGTTTTGTGGATTCCCAGAATAAAATCCATTTGGAATAAATTATAGTGTGGAGCCCAGTGCTTAACTCAATTTCATAGAAAAGAATCCAAAATCAATTATTTGTTAAGGTCTCTTCTTACCTAGAATTTTACCTCAGATAGTTTAGTGAGTCCAACTTTTTAAGATTTGTCCAAGATTTCATTGGGAACCTCATTTAAAAAGTAATTATAGGATAGATTTGAGGTAGGTACCAGTCTACAAAAATAAAATATGTGTGGGGTAGACATTCCACCAAATAAAAATAGAATGAAAGATCAGTATAGTCTTTTTCAAACCTAATATTTAATGATTAAATATATTAGGCTTATCAAAGAAACTTTTTGAAACTGGAAAACAAATTATGTCTGCTCATTTATTTTGTTAGAATAATGCAGCCACTTCTATTGGAAGATAAGATTTTATTTGATAAATTTGGTTCAGGTATACTTTTCACTTGATGAAATCAACCATTTTAGTTTTCAAGTGATATCATAATTTTAGATCAGCTAAAAAACATGCACTGAACCATTCATTCAATTTTTCATCTTCCTATATAGGAACACTAATTGTTTTTTAAATTTCTAGTTCATTGTACATATTTACACCATGTGCAATTCAACATTTTTAGCAAATTATAGTTTTATTAACTACTTATGATCTTAAATTAGTACAATTAAGCCTACCCTATGATCAAGCTTGTTGCATGTAAAACATTTGCTATTGAATTTCTATTTGTTGGTCTGATTTGTAGGCATCTCATTAGGTTTCTCAATTTGATATGCTCTAAAATTTTTTTTCTGAGAACATTCTCCTTGTTCATAATGCAATCCTTGCTTATCTCCAACTGGTTTTTGCCTTTTTAGCTGCTCATAAAGCTTTTTAGTGCTCAATTTGAATTCATGCTTGAATTTCTTTGCTTTGGCTCTATCATCCCTTAGCACTTCATTCACATTTTCAGGTTATGGCTCATTGTGCTTTGTTTCATTTAAATCAAGTTGTATCTGTCCAATGTGAGTGTTAAATTAGTGACATTCATCTAATTTCTCTTTTAAGGCCTTTTTAAGTTTTTCTTGACTTTCTTGCCTCTCATTCAATTCCTTAGTCAAATTGGAATGTCAATACTAATTTTGGATATAGAAAACAAATGAAAATCTATCAATGAATTTGAAAACTAGTGCCTTGTTTACTTGGGCAATAGAGTCTATTGCAATGTAGATTATTTAGGTACAACTTTGTAGGAAAATGCTATTTTTAACATCAACTGTATCAAAGTTATCGAACACAAGAGGTTAAAACACATATGTTATCCACTAACACTCTAAAGGATTTTAACTTATCCAAATAGAAGATCAATCAGACAAGGATGAAGAAGCATACATGAATCTCTTAGTTACCTTGATTATTAGACACATTCTAATAAAAAAGGGAGGGAGGTCATTAAAAAAAAATTGTTGCATACAAAGACATTCTTCTTACAGTGTACAGAGCATGTTGTTAGTGGCTTCTATAGCTTTGGTGTTTTGATCTAGTGGGTGCTAAGGAGGAAGAGTCTGCTGAAAATGTCTGGCCAAGGAAGTATCAGTCCATACAGAACATGAAGACAAGAAGATTGCAAAACAATGAGTTGTTGCAAGATTGCATCCTTGGAAAGGCTAGACTATGGATAATATGATGTGATTAATATCAAATAAGTAAAAGCAAGGGGATGTATTTTATTAAGAAGGGAAGGTGAATTTTGTAGATTGGGGAGAAAAGTAGGTGTTTTGGATATCCTTCAATCGTCAAAAACGAGTAAAAGAAGAAAGTTGTTAGTAAAAAATTAATTTGATCTCTTATTTTGTTGTAGTGAGAGGTTATAACATTTATACCAATTTCATTTGTGGGATACACACTCTTGATAAGTTAGTTAGCCTTGCGACTAAGGTCGATGGGGAATGTTGACACATGCAACCTGAGCATGAGTTCGAATTGGTATTTCCTTGGGGATATTTACTTATTTTCCAAATAGAAGGTATCATCTCCATTTTGTCTCTCATGATAAGTTGTCACAAGTTTTTTGAATGAATTTATTTTCTTATGTGTATTTCTTCTCATAGAATGAACTTAGCCGAATGAAGTTGAACATGTGAATGCTTGATGACCCGGTTCAAGAATATTGTGTATATAGAGGCCTTATACATTCTAGTATAATTTCTCCCTCATATAAGGTCATTATGGATTCAGGAAAATGCAAGATGCATTTTCAAAGGGTGTCTCTTGTTAGTTTTGAGACACCAATAATTTTTGAAATAAATAATTTATCCTCAGCAAGATATTACTTCAAATTTTCATAATCTGTGACTTTTTTTGACATGTTTAGACATCTCTCTCACAAGTAGATCATTGAAGCTAATTACAGATGATGCCAATCTAGATAATACATGCTCAAAGGAATTTTCTACTATTAACATTAGGAGTGGATAAGAGTAGGTAGTTATTAAAACCATTTCAAATGGCGTGGTGATGTATGAACTCCCATTAAATTTCTCACATAAGCATGATTAAGATGTTGAATTGAGATCTCCAATCGAACATGTTCATGGTAGTGAAGCTTGCAACTCCAACACAACTTGTCATACTAATAAATTAGGATTACATCTAGAAAATCATCCTAGGTGGAAAGGGAGACATAATGAGAGTGAATCACAAGGGAATTTAATGGTGGATTCTACCAAACAAAGAGATCATAATCAACTTCTTTCTGGAATCAGTAGTAAGACTCTTGATCATGTACATGTGAGAGAAAAAAGATCAATTTTTCCTTAAAGAGATCATGTTTCCTTAGATACTTACCCTCAATTCTTTTTGATCTTTTATTTAGGGTATTTTGAACTACAATCATGCTGATAAAATTGAATTTGTATTGGAGATGCAAGAATTGCTAAATAAAGGCATATTTATTAAGGTTGTTAATAATATCAAGTAGTGGAATTCAAAGTTCTTTGAGGAAAATCTTGTGTTTCTATTTAAACTAAAGAAAGTATTGAGATGTTCTCATTGATTATAATTTTTAGTATATTTGATATAAAAGGATGGTCAATTATTTCTATGTTTACAATCATGACATTTTTAGACTACTAGTTATTATATACAGGTTGAGTTTCTTAAACTTGTAAGAGACAGGGATTATACGGGGACTCTTAGAGTTTCATGATCTGGCATGGGTCCTTTTTCTTAAAGATATTCAAAAATTTTGAAACCTTTGAAAGAGATAATACTAACATTGACAAAGCTAGAGGATAGTGCATCAATAAATTAGTGCATTTTATTAATTTTTCTTGTGACTTCGCTTCAGGTATGATCTAGAATTTTAATGCCACAACTATTAGTGATGTTATGACATGAAGGAATTGATATTTTGGTGCATCATTTTCTTATTAATAAACTTGTTCTATATCAAAAATGCTATCATAGTATAGCATGATTATTTTATCTCTAGCTTAACAATTTTTCTTATTTTATCACCGCATATTTCATCTCTAATAGTGGACCCTACTTTTCAATCCATGTCATTTCTCAGATTACATACCATCTTATATCTATGTTGTATATTTATACTTGATGTCTTCATTGCTGTGTAGAATCTTTACTCGTCTTCCACGTGAATGTGGCAAGCAGATTCCATTCATCCATATCTGATGGACCACATATTTCCTTCAACATAAGACTCATTTCATGCATGGAGATATTTATTTTTCATAATCATCTTTACCATAATCTTCATGTTGCAGATGTGCTTTAAACTCCATGACATTAAAGACTTCTTTTACTGCAAAATTTTAGTAGAATATAATCATATCTTTCTGACATGCCCTATGTAGGGCCATGTCCCTACATGGCTTCACCCACATAGCATCTTATATATACTATCAAGATCACTGTCGATTGGAAAATGTAGAAAACAATATTGAAAGTGATTTCAAGAAGATACTTACAATTCTAGTAGTCAAACTATATATGCAAAACCTGCAAGAAAAATTGATTAATCACATCATCAAGAAGATACAAGTTAGTGGATCCATCACATTAAGGGTATTCATATAATTTAAGAAGGTATTAAGTCTGATCCTAATTTCCTTAACAAATTCAAGCCAGGGACAACACACATTGGTAATAGAGGAATCTATTCATTAAGCATCTTTCCACGTTGCTATATTTTCTGCTAACATTATGAACACCCACACAATGCATAAAGAAGCAGGCATTATATTAGATTTACACATATAATATGAGAACTAAACCTATTCATGAAGATCAAAATTGGCTACTACTTTTATAGTTTCTTTTTCAACAAATGTTTCAATGCAATATTGGTTTCATGTTTTAATTTTGAACACCCCTTTTACAAACAGCTTTATTTTTTACTCAGTTTTGATCAGTTTAAAAAGTCATTGAAGATGAAATGATGTAACAACTCAAATGTTCAATCAGATTTATAGGGAGATTACTCAAAACTTTGGTTTGGTTTGGATGGATTACCTAAAAATTTGGCTTGATCTTCACAAGGAGGGTTACTAACACTGTGTGATTTTTCTGGGATGGTAAGCTTCCAAGAGAAAAGAACAACTTACCAAAGATTGCTTGAATGGTTTTTAGTAGTTTGGTCTTATTGTGGAAACTTGACATCATTAACATTACCTTCATGAATCTTAAGTCAATATTCAATTGAAGATTTTGCAATCTCGCTGTTTTGATCCTAAATTAGAAATTGATCTCAAACTGTATTTGAGATCAACTAAAGCATGAATCTTCATCCATATTGTGCAGTATTTGACATTTTCTTGTTAATAGACATGAGTAGAAAGAGTAAAAAAATGTGTCCTGTCACCCCTATTTGACATGCCCATATTGTTCTTTCTCCCTTTAAATGGTTCACCAAAGCCATGAGGCTCTATGATGGGCTTTTTGATGGTTTTATGTATTGTTATTTAATATTTATCTAATTAATAATATTATAATTTGACAAGATAATGAAAGAAGTGCTAAAGAATTACTATGTGGAACCATTATAACAAGGGATATAAATACCAATCATGGAATTCCTCAAAACTAAAAGAATTGATGTTCATTCTTTGAAAGTTTTAGTAATTTCAGCTGTGTTCAAGTGTCCATTATAAGAAACTTTCAATAATAAGTTCAATATCATTACCGAATCCTCAACACAATTCTATGGTAACCTTGAATCCTAAGTCTCTCTTGTCATATATTACTTAGAACAGTACTCCGTGCACACACAATATTTGTTTATAAATACAATATGTTCAGCCACTTATGTCAAATCACTGGCAATTCAATCAATTGTAAATGCCTTCCATTAAATACCACACTACCACGTTATCATTGGAGACAACAAAAATTCAAGTTCAGGCCTGCACACCTCTCTCTGATTTGGAGAGATCTGTTAAAGACATTGAAGGGTTATTTGCTAAAATAGGTATGTTGACCCAGGCCTTTTCAAAGATTCAAAATATTTTATGAAATCGCAATGCATAGATTGTTAGCTACACATTTTTGTTTTGATTGTGTCAATTTATAGAAATGGAAATCAATATAGGGAATGAATTCAAAATTCTGTACCCTGTAAAGTAGCAATTCAGTCATAAGTAATAGTTAATAGAATAGTTTTGTAAAAGATAAATAAAATTTGTAGTGTGTGCTTGATATTATCGCATGTCTGTAACTCAAATTGTTGTCAATTTAAGAGGGAGAATTCGTTTCAGAATTTGTAAGAGTTCAAAATGCAGCCAACTTAGTATTAGTAACAATCTTGACTTATGTCCTATCACATACATTTCTACTACTTAGTCCCTTGTTCCAGCCCTAAAAGTTTAGATGTATAGTTGTACTAATGATTAACATTTGTTGCCCCTAATTATATTTTATAAGAAAAATTGGGTAGCAAATGGTAGTTAAGTCAATCACGAGGATCACAATGCATGAACATGGAGTTGATTATTTAAGTCACATGGGTGTGAGTTCTTAGTGTCTTCATGGGAACTCAGCTCACTACCTGTGAGGCTTCACTGTTATCTTTATTGCATAATCATCACAACACCTTCTGACAGAGATATTAAATGCATCTTTAATTCACTTTTATAACTCTTTTTGATAACCGTACAAATGGAACAATTTACTCACCTATAACCAGTTTGGACCAAAGAGTAACTTAGAATGAATACAAAAACAAGGACATTGATCAAAGATGCCTTGATTGGTAGTTAAGTTGTGCATATGTAACTTAGTTGTTATGGTATCTTTTGCCCATTATATTATGTAGGTGTAGATGGAGCCTTGGAAGATTCTCTTTTCAATATTTCCCCATTTCGCCTTAAGGGTAGTATTACTTGATCTTTCATCAACATTATCTTTCTCAATGCCCCCCACTTCTTAACAATATCTTTATCTTTTTACACACATACACATCTCCATGCATAAGAATTTAGAAGGAATCCCTTAGAAGGAACTAAACTTATGATACAACTTTGAAGAACTTTGATTGTGTACTTGAAGGTGAATGCATTAAAATCTTAGAAACAACTGAGTTTTAGCAATGAAAAGATAACAAAATCCACGAATGGTGAAGCTTGGGAATCTTATACAAGAAAAAAACTCCAAAAATATCCTACACCACTCTAAGAGTGTGGCATTTTTCTGGATGGGTGTTGTATCTCAATCTAATAAATGGTCCGGCTATCTCTACACACCCTTCTCCCATCTATCCTTACTATCATGTATCTTAGCAATGTTATGCTATTGTCTTCTATGTTTTAGGGGTTGATATGATTGCCAACATATATGCTCCTTGGAAGATGAGAATGTTGTTAATTTTAGGGGATCAAGGGAGAATTTTGAGATGCCAGACCAAACAATTCTTTACTCTATATTTGAGAAGCTTATTTATTAAATATGTATCTATTTGAGCTGTTCAAAACTTCAAAGCCACATCATATATGTGGATTGAGATGATTATAGGGATTTTTATCCCTCAATTGGCCTAGAAAATATCTAACATCAATCTTTTGACTAGATTTTAGGAAGGTTTCAATTTCTAGTTCACTGAATGACCTCTGACCATTTTCTAGCAAATCCTTTTGCATAAGAAGCTTGAAAATAACCACATGATCGATGATTGCCAAATAGTGCCAACATACTATGTGGAAATGCCCTTTCTAGATCATATTTCAATGCAACAATTTAT
Organism: Cupressus sempervirens; assembly: GCA_028749045.1. Lineage (NCBI taxonomy): Eukaryota > Viridiplantae > Streptophyta > Pinopsida > Cupressales > Cupressaceae > Cupressus > Cupressus sempervirens. The sequence goes on along the minus strand of CM053792.1, from coordinate 348,732,313 downwards.
CAAATGATGGCACTTTGATCTTAGGCTCACAAGTTTTTGAGATTTACCCATCTTTTGAGCTCACATGTTCTTTATTGAAGATTGCATTAATATGTTTCAATATTTTAGTCATCTTCATTAGTTGATGCATTAATTAGATCAGTCATTGCTATTAGGATTATTCATGGCATGCTGCTATTAGCACCTAAGTAACTTTCAACTTGTGACATCTCTTTGAGGCATTTTGCAAATAACTAAGATACATTGTCTATAAATCCACATTTTGCAAACATCTAGGCCTTCTAGAAATTATAGGATCATTTTAGTTACATTTGAAAAAATTAATAAACAATTTCCATATGTGTAGATATAAAGATTAACTACAACATGTCTAATTTATTTGCAGGTATATTTTCTTGTGAAGAAAGACCATGCCTGACAATATGAACCTAGAACAAAATAATGAGACAATGGCTACATTATGGGCTCAATTTTGAAGAAAACCTGAAAAATGTTATTGTCCTTGCAAAAAGTGTAAGGGCTTAAAGAATTGAAGAATTCTAATCACAATAGCCCAGAGTCATTATAGGCAATATGGTCATGTTGAAGGGGGCCATAATTTTTGTCCATTATTGAATGTGGATTTCCTACTGGAGGAACATGGAGGTGTGAATATCTAAGCTGAGGATAACACTCCCATGGAAGAAGATGATAATGTGCCAGAGGACATGATTAAAGAAGATGGTATTGGGGCAGGTGATGAAGAGGATCACAATGATGGTATTAGAGAATCTGATAATAATGATGAAGATGGTCTTGATATACCTTTACTTGAGAAGGCACATGAGCCCTTATACGAAGGCTCCCAAACAACTCTACTATCAGCTATAGTGTTGTTGGTGAACTTAAAGGTTATGAATAGTATATCCAATGTAACAATGTCACATATGCTAAGGTATGTCATTTTTGTCATCTTCAATGTTAGCATATGATTACTATTCATTATATTAACAATGCATATTTGTTGTTGTAGGTTGATTAGTGAGTTTTTGTTAACACCATCAAATTTTTTGTCTCATTCATACCAAGAATTATCTAACATTATGGATCGGATTGGAATGAAGTATCAGACAATACATGCATGTCCCAATGATCACATTCTATATCATAAACAACATGAATTTGCAATAGAATGCCCTGATTGTCATGTTAGTAGATATCGGTCAGATCAAATAACAAAAAAAGTGCCTCACAAGGTTCTTCGATACATTCCCATTATTCCACATCTTGAACGGTTATTCAGGTGCGCTAGCTTGGCAAAATTTATGAATTACCATGCACGCAATAGAAGTTAGGATGACATTATGTGAATGCCTACCAATGGTTTTGCATTTAAAGAGATAGAAGAAACATGGTCACACTTTAAAGAAGAACCTCGTAATCTGAAACTTTCATTGGCGGCAGACGGTGTCAATCCATATGGAGATATGAGATCTGTTTACTCAGTATGGCCTATTTTTGTTATTAACAATAACATTCCTCCTTGGATGTCCATAAAGAGGGAGAACATAATGTTGTCAATGATTGTGCTAGGTATTTTTTTATTTTATAGTTATCTAAATTAATTTATAAATAGTGCATGAAAATGGTTATAATAATTACATAATATTTATGTTCATTCAATTGCTAGGTAAATACCAAGTTAAAGATATGAACATGTATATTGAGCCCCTAATTGACGAATTGTTAGAGTTATAGAATGACATCACTGTAGACACCTAAATTTGATTACACCACTTTGGTAATCTAATTTAGCCATCTCTAAAGGCATCATTAATTAAATTCCTATTTAATTAATCCTTTTCTATCCCCTAGCTGATTAATTTAATTAATCATCTATAGTCCTAATTGATAAATCAAATAATCTATTATTTATCAATTAAATCCTTTTCTCCTATCTAATTCCAAAAATCCCCATTTATTAAATAAATCTATTTTATAAATAAAATCCTCAAATTCAAAAACCCCTAACCTATCTCTAATCCTCCATTTAGCCTAATCCACCCCATCCACCCATACTAACCAAGCTTAGCCACTAACTCACCCACCCTCATTAATGCCATCCACTTGCACATCTCTAACATTCATAATCTAATCCTAAACCCAAGCCTAATCCACTCCCTAATGTTGTCACATTCCCTAAACAAGTTTAAGACTTTCCTAAATGAAATCAAAGTCTCCCCTCAAAAATCCCAACCACCAAGTCATGAGTGCTCTTACAAACCATAAAAGACTCTTACAAGACCACTCATGACTCTTACATCCATCTTCCACACTCTTCCCTCTTCCACACTCATTCCTTTTACATCCCTCTTACATACTCAACCCCACTCATCATGCCTTTAACCAACCCTTTACCCTACCCTCTCATACTCATCCTCCTTGTGACAAGTGTCACCTTCCCATTGGTGCTAAACAAGCACAATCCATGTGCTCCCCTTTGAGTGCATCTTAGCCCTCCTTAACCATCTCCCCATCCTTGCATCTAAGCCCTCCATCTCTCTACCCCATGGCCTATAAATTGAATCCCATCCCAAGCCATTTCATCAACAATCTTTGAGCTAAAGTTACCATGCTATTTTAAGAACCAAAGCCATCAATCTTACCCTTATAATGCCAAATTGAGAGCTCACAAAGCTACCAATTTGCCATTACCCACCTCCATTGAAGTAGCTTTTGAGAATCTTGAGCATACATCCACATCAAAGGACACATCTACAAAATCAAGAAAGCATTGAGTCTTTTCTCTTGTGAGGTTTGCACTTTTTGTTTTCTTTTCTTTGTCTAAACATATATGTGAATTTAGTTTTGGTTTGTGAATGTTTCTCTTATTGTTAATGTTCTTTGCATTCTAGATCTTGTTCTACAATCACTATGTATGACATCTCTAGACTGATAGGACATCGACAATTTCAATTCCATGCAATGCTTGTATGGACAATACATGATCGCCCTAGGCTAACTCATTTTTGCGGTATTTTATATTGTTAAGATCACATATTTTTGGTCTATTATAATGCTTACACATTACTATCAATTGCTTAAGTTGTGCATGATAATTGTACATGATCTAATTATACATGATGTATTAGGTCTTCAAACAAAGAGAAAATTTGCATGTCCAGTTTGTGGTCCAAAGATGAAATGTCATCATTCGAGAAGTTTAGGAAAGTAGGTGTTTGATGAGTTTAGACACTTTCTTGACAATAATCATAGGTATCGAATTACCAAAAAACATCTTTTCAATGGGAAAGATGAGAAATCATCAAGGCCACAAAGAATGACACCTCATTTATGGAAGTTGGAATATGATTGACTAAATCATCAAGGTAATGTCCAATTTGTCATCCAAAGTTCACAATTTGTATTTTGATATTGTCTTATATTTACTAATGTTGTAATTGATGCTCATGAAGGTCGTCAAGGCATCAATGAACAACTTCCTAAAGGAATGAAAATTTATCCTATTCAATTTAGTAGGTTACCATACTACAAAGATCTCCCAATCATGCATTTGTTTGATGCTATGCATATTGGAAAGAATGTAATAGAGACACTATGGAAAATGTTGAATGGAAGGCGTGATAGAGAACAAATTGCTAAAATTTGTACTGACATTCATGAATCCAATCATGCACTAAAAGTTTTCATTAAATCAAATGGGAATGGAGACTACATAAATAAAAGTGCCCTTCCTTGGTTATTAACAGAGCAACAAAGTGATGCATTAAAAGAAGTCATAAAAAAAATAAAAAAATTCAACGGGATTTGTTATAAATATAAGCACTCTTCTATCAAAGAAAGGTGATTTTGAGCCAAGGTTGAAAACACATAATTGGCATACCTTCCTGAAAGTAAGTCATGTTTTCTATTTACAGTATATTTGTAAGATTGAATGTAGTACCAATTGCATTATTTAATAATATATTGAAATGATCATTTCTTAATGATTGCAGTTCATCCTACCTCTATCCCTTCCACAATAGTTTGACAATAGTATTAAACAAGTTATATATGATCTTGGAAAATACATGAGGTTAGAAGTATTTTTTTTAGATCTATAGCTTTTTATCTGAAATCTATTGTATAATTTTATTTGAAATCTCCTTTATGTTTTTTTGCATGTTGAATCTCTTTTAGATGATTATCATCTAAATAAATTGATAAAAAAGATATAAAATATTGGAAGAAAAAAATTCCACAGCTTATGTGTGAAATGAAAAAGTGTTTACCTCCAATGTTTTTCAATGCTCAAGAACACTACCTCATACATCAAGTTGAGGAGATTAAATTGTGTGGACCTGTACAAGCTAGATCAATGCGGATGGTTGAGAGGCACTTTAAATTTATGAAAGGCTTGGTTTGAAAAAGAGCACCTCATGAGGGTTCTATGATAGAGGGATATATTATATACTAGAACATGGTGTATATCAGTGAATATCTTCCAAAGTTTGCAACAAGTATCCATGTAGATCGCATTTGGGATCCCAACTGTAATGACAAATTCAAAGGGGAGTACCTCACGGGGAAAGGTAGATTGAGGAGGGTGAGAGGTAATTATAAGTTTTTTTTTTGTAATTTAACAATTCTTATCCATCATCAATATATATATAAGTTGTTTCTAACTGGTGTAATTGTCTTCTTTATAGTTGGTCGTGAGTGGGATGCACTACACTTGTATATTGCAAAAAATCTTGATTGGATGACAGTATGGATTGAATAGTCTCAAGAAAATGGTCGCTCATTAACATGGGATGGTGTTGCATCATTGGTTAAAGAAGCTCATCGTAATGGAGATCCCAATGTTACGCCAATGGTACTTGATCTAATATATGGCTTAAGAGATACAAAGGTATGCATAAGATTACTAATCATGAGACATAAGTTTAATATCAACTCACAGATCAATGAGAAGATTCTTGACATGTTTGAATAATTGCAAGTCAAACACCACAAAGCTATGTACTACCATGGCTATAAATTTTGCAGAAAAAAGTTAGATGAAACCAAGAAAATGTGTGATTCTGAGATAAGTGCTATCTTCGCAGTCACCAATATTTCATCTAGAACTAATATACATCCTCAACAATCTGAAAATTGATACTATGGAATTTTGGATGATATACTTGAGTGAAACTTTAATTCATTCAAAATAGTTCTATTTTTTGTCAAATGGTTTAGGTTACGACTGAATCGAAATGATTCTGATAGGACTATTATTGAACACAGTAGTGGATTTACTATGACTAATACAAGGTCATTTGAGCCAGTCGAAGATGAGCCCTATGTTCTTCAAAACCAATGTGAGCAAGTGTTTTACTTTGGCATTCCACACAAACTAGGTTGGTCATTTTTTGTTAGACATGACCCAAGAGGAAGGCCGATAAAGTATAATGTGATTGAAGAAGAAGATATTGAAGAAACACAAGAGGAAGTAAATGATTATCAGGAATGACAGTTTCCCAGTGATGAAGAAGAAGAAGATGGTGATGATTTTGGTCATGCTAACGATAATGGTGATGACGATGATGATGATGTTGATGATGATCATGATCATGGTGATGAAGATGGTGATGGTCATGGCGATGATGGTCATGATGATGATAGTGATCAAGAGGATGATGATGGTGATGAAGATGGTGGTGGTGATGACAACGATCAAAGTGATAAGTACGATGATGATGATGATGACATGGATGAAGATCATGATGATCAATGAAATGTCCAGGTAGGATCAATGTCAACTATGATGGGGTCTTGTATGACCAAAAATTTCTTTCCAAACCATATGTGCACATATAAACATTAAGTAGAACATGTCAAATATTTTTTTAGATATAAACATTAGTTACACTAAATTTTTAACTTAAGAAAAATGATTTACACATAAAATCTACTTTATTATTAATATTTTTTTTGGTAAGTCTATTACTTTAATTTCGTTGTTAATTTCTAAGACTTACTAATTTTTTTCACAAGATGATATGGATGCACCATCTCAGACACCTTCAATAGAGGTAAACATTAATTATTGTAAATTTTAATGTTCGTATAGAAACAAATGTCATATTATTATGCTCTTTTCTTTATGGCTTTGGAGTTATTTTGATGAGAGTATATGAATATTTGATGTCACAAATGATAGGAAAAAGCTACAATGATCGCTGATCAAATGCAATCTGAAATACGGGTGTCATATCTACATGACATTGGCCTCAGAACTAACCCTATATTCATCACCCAAAAAATTATGCAAAGATACACTGATGAACTTGTTAATCTCATCATCAAGGGTGACAGAAATGAGGAGAAAGAGGCACTGAGAATAGAATTGGATCGTAGAATCCAATCTTTGAAGGTAAGCAGTAATTCGACTAAAGCAGTAATAGAAGTTCAATAGATATTAATATTTTATAGTATCTTATGGATCATGATCTCTAATTTTATGTGTTCTTGTATAGACATATGTGCCAGTTGCAAGATCACATGCTAACCATGGTCAGAGTTGTTTCATAGTACCTTCGTGTAAGTAACACTTTGTTTTTTTTGATCAACATTATAACACTTACCTTTTTTTTTGTGGACATTTCTCGCTAGTATCCCATTTGATCATTATCAATTGCAAATGTATTTTCTAACAATATTCTATTCTTCATCTTCTATGCCCAGTAGAACTGGTAAAACCTTGTTTTGCTATATTTTTTAATGTGCTCTATTTTATAATGTCTTTCTACAAGTTGATGAACAAAAAAGTAGCATATCAGTGCTTAAATGATGTCTACATAAGCCTACATACACACAAACACATGCATACACACACCACACATACATACATAGATACATACATAGATACATACATACATACATACATACATACATACATACATATATATATATATATATATATATATATATATACCCATACATAGAGAGACATGGACATAGGCAGGGAGGTAGACCAATGGAGAGCAGTACTAAAATTGTCATTTAATTGTTATGATGTTTCAGTTGATCGACCAACAGAGAACAATACTACTGAAGCTGATCCATTTCCTGGAGCAGTTGGTGTCATTAGTATTGGTTCATATGAAAGGACATTGTTGTTGAATAAGAAAACTATGTTTCCATTAAAAGAACGAAAGCTTCCAGGTGCTTTAAAATTGATATTATTTAAAGTGTAAATTTAGTTTACTTTTACATTACTCATTTTGGACTGATAAATCCTTTATGTTTTTGTAGGTAATAATGCTTTCTTTGAACATCTTTTTCATATGGCATTGAGACTATTTGGACCCACCATACATAAAAGGTACGTAGTTTCATATCATTGCTACATAATTTTTCTTTTCTTCTATTTATTGTAATATATTAAAATTATTGATCTAACAATCTATTTGTTTTTAAAAAGGTGGAATTTACAAGCTATGGAATTAAAAAATCAGCTGATTGCATCTATTGAGGAAAAATTTGAGAAAAACATTTTTGACACTGGCCTACTTTTGAAAAGAGCAGAAAAGCATATAAAGACTATGAGGGATCAATATAGAAGGGCTCTTAAGGATAACCCAAAGTACGACCATCCTCCTATGATTCCACCGATGGAGTGGAATGAAATAATAGAAGATGCAAAGGAGAAAAGGCTATGTGAAGATAGAGATAATGAAGCAACACAGGGAAAAAAGAGGTATGTCATTATAGTATTAAGTACATTGTAATCATGCACTAATTATTGATATTTGTAAAGATATAATCTAAGATGTTTGAAAATATTCATAGATTGTAGGACACATCCATGGCTACAAAAGCGAGAATAGAAAAGGTTGGCCAACACAAACTTGGCTCTGGTGGCTATATGAATTTGCAGTCTCAAGTTGTAAATAGAGCAATGAATTTTTTATTTTATTTTTAATATAATGTTGCAAATAGTTTTGTTTAATGAAATCATACATGGAAAACTGACGTTATCAAGCAAAAAACATAGGGCACAGATTTCAATGTGGAGGTCACAGATGAAGATAGAAAAATTGCCTTGAAGGAAGGCTATAAAGTTGTGGTTGCACACCTACGTGAAGAAACTGTAAGCCTTACCCAAGAATCCAGTGCACCAAATGATATCTCACAAGTAAATTGGTCAGAAGAAAAGTAAATGAAATTAAATAGTTGAGAAGATTCTTTTTTCGTATTAGTTTTAAACGTAAATTGACTACATAACAATGTGAATAACATTTTACTGTAGCCTTCATATCCTACCATAAAACTTGCTCCTGACGAAGGCCATGATGTGCATTATAGTGGTGGAGGTATTAATTTTCTATTGGAAATTAATTATGCAATTATGAATACAATTTAACATCATCAATTGGAATTTGACATGTATCCTATTTTTGAATATTTCAGAGCATGTTGAACATTATGTTGAAGGAGTGGACCATGTTCCAAGTGTTTGACATATTGATGTGGTGGTAGATCAAAATGTTAATGTACATGATGTGGCACTGTCAGGTAAGAAAAATGAATTTTATGTTGTACTTGTACTTAATTACAAACTTGTAACAGTTAGAAAAAGAAAAAGAATATGCCAATTTATCACATTCACTTGTTCTTGCAATAGAGCCCCCTTTAGTGCAGCAACCTCCTACTCCTCCAAAGAGAAGGAGCCATCGTAATTTGACATTACATGTGCTAGAAGAGGAGGAGAATGAAGCAGATATGGATGCTCCTATGAGTGCTTTTCTTAAGAGAGCTTAGAAAAACAAAAAAAAGAAATGATGTTTTAAAAATCTTCTAAGATAAACCTTGTTGGATAATGAAAGAACTTTGTTTTAAGTAATTATGTATGAACGATGCATATTAATACAAATTTTTATTTTATGTTAATGGATATTGTTATGTTTTAATGAAGTTTTGATTAGTATTGTGTATTAATGAATTTTATATCATATTAATGAATGTTATGTGATTGTATTGATTGAATGTTATAGTTCATAAATGGATGAATGAATGAATGAAGTATGTAATTAGATGATAATGGGTACTTTATATTGATGTTAGGGGGAGGGGGGTGAGGCTAGATGAGCTTCCACCTTCACGTGGTTGGCCTTGTTAAGTAGAGAATATTATAGTATTCTTGAAACCAAGTGAAGCTCAAATTTGTTAAGTCTTCAAACACACATCCCACACATCCCAATTCTCTTTAACGAGACTGAAGTTTTTTCACTTGTAATAGTCTCATTGCAATCATCTTTTGGTTCCTTGAATATATGGTTCTTGCTTAGTTTAAATCCCAATTACTAGATATTTTTCCACATTGGAGTTAATTTGGCATAGAAACCTGCATATTTTATTATATATATTTAGTCAACTAAAAGCAATGTAGAAAGCATTCACATAGTTGATGTCTATTTTGAGCACTAATAACAAGGCACAAGTAGAGAAAATTTATAACCCCAACCTAGCACTAGCCCACTTCTTTAAAAATATCCTATTGCTCTACTATTCCAAGAGCTATATTTAAATACTTTAGATGGTATTTCTATGTTATGTGTAAATCAATATATCATTAAAAAAAAAAAATCTTACTTGATTATTGATTGGCAATGGGTACATGACAAGAAAGTCGTTAGAGCATTTATCAGCCATAAGCCATGACCAAAACTTGTAGTACCCCAAAAAAAATCTGAATGTTGTCTTGTGCACATCCTCATTGCACACATGGATTTAACGATATCCTAACTTGAGATCAATCTTTAAAAAATAGATTTATCCATGCAACTCATTGATAAGCCATTCATTGTAAGAGACAAATACCTATTCTTGATGGTAGACAAATACATATTCTTGATGATTCTCCCACTCAAGGTTCTGTGGTCTATGCACATCTCACATACCATCTTTTCTTTTTAGAAGCACCACATATGATTCAAAAGAGCTAGAACTTGGCCTGATGTGATCCATCTCTAGCAATTACTTTGTAATGTTTTCGTTTTCTTCTCTATACATCTGTGGATGGTAGTAAAGGATGTTCATGACAAGCTTAGAACCTATTTCCAACTCTATGATGCATTAAAATACCCTATCCAATAGTAATCCTAGAGACAAATTACTAAATAACACATTATGGCTATCCAATATTATATGAATGTTATTATGACAAATGAAGCTTATGTAGTAGGCATGCCTTTTACTAGAGAGCAGTTGGTTACCTATGAAATTTGTCCCTTGTGGAGAGTCCTCTCCATCCCCTAGGAGTGACCACTCATACTAATTAATCAAAAATGCCTTTAGGCACCATGCCTTTCCCTTTATATTTAAATTTTGATTCCATGGACTGATAATATTGTGTAAATTCTCTAACGAATGCAACCATTGGCAAGTTCTACAAAAAAAAAAGTTTATAAAGAACTCACCACACTGAAACTACTAGATTCTTATTGACAAAACATGCTAGGCTACATTAATTAACAATAGCATGCAACTGCTTGCAAATAACCTACAAAAATATGCAGTAGCTGATGACAAGTTATCTAAAACTGACCCAATGTTTACTCTCTACTGCTATTTAAGTCTCAAAAAACAACTAGCCAAAAAGACTGAACAAATTCAACACAAATCAATAGCTAAGCAATAAGCCCGGCAAATATATCATAAAAAGGATAGTCATCTAATGGTCATATGCCTCAATTTACAGCACAAAGGAGGTCTCAAATCCTACTGATGCACATAAGCTAACATCATTATCGGAATAGCAAGTGTTATTAAAGGTTCCAGTCCAAAGTAGCACTCCACTTTTTCAACATAAAATCGTCTTAGAAGTCACCCTATAACTCCCTCATAATGTGTTGTTGGAAACAAACATAATTAAATGGATTTTTATTTTCTCCAAGCCAGATATGGTTAATTACAATAATATGTTCTTTTGCAAGCTGAAACACATTTATAATTATGGAGCTAGTTTCTTATCACTATGCAACTATTTATCTTAAACATATTACAATGAAAAGGAACCTTTGACAATTATTTGGACATTTTGATCTTGTAGGCAGAGGGAAGGATTTGAGTTTATGGTAGGCCCACCTAAAGTTATAAATAAAAAAGTTAATGATAAATTTTTTGAACCCTATGAGGTACAATAATATCCTCATCATCCTGGATTTCTATTGATGATTGTGGAATCCTATAAAGAGTAAAATGACCAAAAGATGATGAAAATATATACTATATGCATTTGCAATATAAAAAATTACTTCTCATATGTTAGAAATAATGAAATTTAGATTGCTATTGTTGAAGTACCAAAAACATATGTGGGTGCTATTGTGGAGCTCCTGGGAAAATGCCATGGGCAGATGCTTGATGTCCAAGCCACAGAGTATGTCCTTTATCACACCTGGTTATCTTGAGTATATACAATTTTTTGTAAATATTCTACATATAAACAACATGAAGTAGATATTTATAATCAGCTAACTCTAGGTTGTCTTTAGCCCATCATTTTTTTGTACTATTTTATGTTGATTTTCCTATTGTGATATTTCTACTTATCTATTTTTATTTTGAGATTCCCTAGGATGTATAAGACCTTTGATTTCACTTTGATTTACCTTTTCCAAGCTTACTATCATTTTGTGTTCGACAACCTGTTGTCTCCATTTTGACTGTGCACTAAATTATGCTTCTGAACACAAGTTTTTGTCAGCTCTTACAATCCTTCAAGATATTGCTTGTGCCCCATCAGGTGTTTGAATAAAGTCTTTTTCTAAGAACAAGATGTAATAGCCACAACTTGATACCTTGATTCATAGAAACCTGGTAGACACTAGCTAAGTGTCTGTCAGAAGAATAAAATAGGTTACAAATATGGGGTTTGCAACCTTGGAGCCTGTGAGATAGGATGACTCTAACTTAAAGAGAAATTGGTCACTCTCTTGTATACACGAGGAATGCATGTTTGCCTCAACCAGTATGAGTATTCTACCATGTAAATTAGAATATGATTAATAAATTATTTTTTATTAATATCAGTATCTTGTATCCTTCTAAGATTTTCCCTCACAACAACATGTTTTGGTGTTTGCCATGGAAATGGTCATAATCATACTTATTTGGATAGCTGATCATCAACCATCTTGCATACTGTCAGTAGTTTTATATAAGTAACAAGACAAACAATGTTGAATCTCACTCCAAACTAGTAATTATAATAATAATATTAGAAGCAAACACACAAAACTATAAGGTCAAAGTTAGAAATTGGAATTAATTTTATTTGGTCCTATAGTTTCTCACACATTGATGAAGACACTCTTTACATCCATTTGCTAGACTTTCCAAGGCAAACTGAGATGCCACAGCCAAAACTAAATGGATGGTGCTCATCTTTGTTGTAGGAGAAAAGGTATCCTCATCCTTGAGATCTCCATCTCATCAAGAACTTTCTCTATTATCTCATCATCTAGCACCACCTTATCAATATATAAAACAATGCATGTCATGACCTTCTCATTGGCCTTAAATGGAGTATAGAAGTAAAACTTTGGGTTTGACCTCTAAGATAATGCATATATTGGTTAGAGGAGTTTGTGTCTAGCTTGTTCAATGATGTGCCAAATGATCTATCTACCAAAATTAAAGTGACCTCTTGGGCCCATCCATGGCTTTTTAGAGGTAACCCATCGACATGCCATCTTTATCCATGAAATGAAGCATATTGGGAAAGATTTGTCAACTAAAACTTGAATTTTTTTTTTGAAAATAGGACAATTGTTAACCCCTTCGCCTAACTATTTGTTTGAAAACAATAAAATATTTGCTAGTTATCTAGAGTAACTTTGTTTACATTATAATTAAGCCATCAAAAACTTTTCTTGTAGTCTTTTCCCTATAGAATTTTTTGGCATATGGATATTCCAGCTAAGCATTGAACGAAAACATTTCCTTGAGAGAATGAACAATACTTTGCAAAGTGAGGAAGTGGGTGGCAAATAGTATGTCTCTTGGTTGCATAAGATCCTTTCCATTCTTTTGTTCTCTTATCAAGGAGAGGACATATGAATAGTGCATTATTATAGGCTAATTTGGTAACCTATTTAGCATCTTCAATGACATTGTTGATACATCTAAGCTTCCAAATGTCCTTTATCACCAATTCCAAGCAATGTGTAGCACAGGGAGTTCACAAGAAATAGTAGGATGCCTCTCCATAATAAGTCTCTCTTTGGATACATAAATTTCTTCTTTTTTGGTGATAATTTAGACAAAATTCTCAACCCAAACCTCTTGGATGAGCCCAACTAGTCTCAGACATCTATGGACTTCAAAACATCAATGTGATGTTAGTTAAGAAGAGCCCTATTATGCCCTAAACATAACATAAACATAACAGTCAAAACTACAACTAGATTATTATAGCTAAGCTTAGGAAGATCAAAGCCATAGTCTAAGCTATCAATTTATCTATCTTGATGAAACAAAACTTCAAAATGACAAGACATTACTCTAAGGCTCTAAATGCATTAGAGCTCGGGCATTGACTTGGGTGGGGCATTACATATTTGTAATTAGGCCAATAATGGATTAAATTATTTATACCACCATGAATTCAATGCACAACCAATGTGTATGATAATGAGATAGAGGCGAGGAAATATTATCCTAGCTTAAACTTTTAGGATGAAATCTAGGGGAACATGGATGCAAAGAAAGATGACATGCATGCAAAAAGATTTATAGGGCAACAACTAAGACTAAGATGCAGGTTCTAGTTTTTCATTGAATTATACACAATAAATTTTTATTTGCTCTGAAATAAAGTTTTAACTCAAATTTATGAAAATAGTCCCAAGTTTGATGTGCACAGGTCTGAAATACACCAGTGAATAGTTCTCACTTATTTTCCATTCCCTGTGTTATCTCTTCAACCTAGTTGCTACAATATTTAGTTTGTTTCTCATATTTTCAACCTTTAAGGGATATATAAACTACCATGATTATTGCAAATATTTTTGGAATACTTGTAATTAGTTACTACCTCTTACGTTGTCAGTCTTTTTAATATAAAATCACATTGATTAGTTGGTCAATGGACTTACTTTGATCACCACAACTCTTCATGCAAAATATAGATTTGGGATTTGATATTTAATTTCAACTCAACTAAAGCTTCAAATGTCTACTTATTCATGCATCATAGTGAAAACTTAAATAGGTAATTTTCCAAAAATGAACAACGGTAAGTAAATATAGTAGAGATTTTTAGAAGTAAAAATTATCATTTTGAATTGCTAAAGAATCTTTATAATTCTATACTTAAGATTATTTAAATAATTTGAATAGATAAACTCCATACTATAAATTTTTAAAATACAATTAAAACAGTTGCTCAAAAATGTTGTCAAAGAAGTTGAATGAAATTAGTACTATCAAGTTGTCAAAATTGGAGACTTCCCACATGCTAGCTTCTATGCACAGTTCTGAAAGCTCAAGCCTATTAATGACAAAACACATTCCAAATTTTCCTTGTATTATCATTAGATGAGTTTATCATAACCACAATCCTATCTTTACCTTACTGTCAAATATGGACAACGACTCTATGCATAAATCTTTGTTGCAGAACTTTACTTTGCACATTCTGATATATTAAAATTCAATAGCAACTTTATAAACTTACCTTGGAGATTCCTATACTTCTTCAATTTCATTCCCTATTCATTCTTGGAGGAGCTTCACAACAACTTCTATATTGAGGAGAAACTCAACACGTAGAAAATTTAAGGCAATTAAAAATAACTCATTCCTCTTGTACTTTGGCAAATAGTTTGTCATCGAGCTCCTGCATTCCATTCAAAGATACATCAATCTACATGCTAAAAAAAAATATTTTTCATCAAACCCTCAAACAATATCTTTCAGTTCTATGTAGAAAAATCTAACCATTATCCATTTGGTCAATCTGTACAAACTCGACACTAATGATATCTAGCCCCAAAACTTGGATTATCTTTTCCAATATGGAAATCTGAGGCAATTAGTTATCTTGACCCTTGATTGAACTTTGGAGTACAATCTCCTTCAAAATGCATTTTTGTTTGTAACGACAACATGATTCGACTGCATTTAACTATTTATTTTTTGATCTTGAAATGAGATGAACATGATTGTGTAGATGACTTGATTATTTATAAATTTGCTAGATTTGATACATACTCTTTGTTGGATTGCAGGAGAAGGAAAAACAGTTTCGAGAAATCTAAGATTGGTCCAATGGAAAGTCAATTGAAGGAAGAAAAATAAATTGGAATTCCTTGTGTCGTGGAGGGATCTACAGCTCAGACTCTCAGTTAATTAGTTTTTATTGATTTTCCTGTCAAAAAATTCAGATTTTAGGTAGAGAATTATAATCTCAAACATAAATTTGAGTGTTATAAAAATAGTTGTACTATGTACTATGATAATTATATTTTCTTATCAAGAATGTATTCATGACATTCAATTGCTTCAGCTCAGTGGGGCTAGCTATATACTAGTTGAAACATTTAGTTGTACTGCATATAAATCTCAGTCTATGAATTTAAAACAACAGATATATATTTGAATAAATTAAATTTGCATTAGTACTATAGAAGGAAGGTCTGCACACATCAATTAAGAGTTATTATTATCATTACAAAGATATATATAAGAAGTAAGTAAACTCATATTCAAAATAAGAATAGAAGATTTCTCAAGATCTTTACATCAAATTGAAAATATAGTTTAGTTAGTCTCCACCAATAATGATCAAATAAACTTCATTTTTCAGATTATACTAGAATCAATTTTTACTTGCAAGCTTGAGATACAAATTTGATGATACAGTTGGGAAAAATTTTGTAGTAGCAGAGACAAAATGTGGTTAATTGATATGGAAAAGTAAAAAAGATGATTTTCACAAGAAGATAATTTATAGGTATGAATTAATGTTTCATGCAGATGACAGTAGATCATCATATGCACGTGAGCACATATAGAGACATTTGACTAAGATAGTGAAGTACTAACATTTAATGATATGTTTGTATTATCAAGTGGCAATAAAATTAGGTTAGAGTTTTTTTTTTTTTTAAACTTATTAGCTAGTTCAGAGTGATGTTTCTGATATTGTGAACTGCAAGGTTATTGATAGATTTAATTTGTTTAAAAACTCAATTCTCTTTTTCAGGTTCTGGTTTTTATATCAGTTATCACTACAAGAAGATCAATCTTATTACTACTATTTTTTTTTGCAAATTAGGTTAGAGTTGAATTTTTTCAAACTTATTAGTTAGTTCAGAGTGATGTTTTTGTTATTGTGAAACTGCAAGGTTATTGTTAGATATTTTTAAAAAAAACTTAATTGTCCTTTTTTTATTCTGGTTTTCATATCACTACAACAAGATCAATCTTACACCCTACTATTTTTGTTTGCAATAGAGATTGTACGACTCTATACCCTAGTCACTAACTAGGGATATGGAGACCATGATAGAGTAGAGCATGGGAATCCCATGACATCAATAGGTCCTCTTTCAAATGGTGGAGTGATGGACTTTGGTGGTTGGGCTAGCCTTCAAACAAAGGTATGTAAAAGAAATAACCCCTTTCTTGGAAGATAGTGAACTTGAATTCTCCTTTTCTTTTTCTTTTTTGGTATGAAGGTATACTTAATAATATAATATACCTAAAAAATGGACAAATCATAAAGTCACAAGACTGGAGGAATTCACATCCAACTTGTCTCTTGAAATCTTTTATGATAAATTTTCCTTGTAAACTCTTATAGTTGACTTTGTTTTCATACATTTCTGACAAGAGAATTGAAGTGCATTCTCTTGTGCCCTGTATCTTGCTTTTATTGTACAACCTACAACTAGAAAGACAAGTTCATTATGTAAAAGTTAAAATGAGTATAACATAAATGAAAAATGTTACAAAGATTTCAAATAATCTATGCAAATACACATTGGCAGTAGAGCAATCTGGGGTAGCCTAAGGGCTGCATTGCATTGCACAAGAACTACTTTCTAGTGAACCGAGAAGAGATCACATTTGGAGAAAGATTGTGAGCCTTGAATTATGTAAGGACTACATTCCACCAATCAAGTAGAAATTATGTTGTGAGATTCTTTGAATTGAGGCAAATGTATAGGCCTTTTTCTATCCCAATTATTTATATGTAATAGACTGAAAAAATAATATCAAGAAACAAATTACTGAATAGGATGTATATTTTACTTTCTATTCAAAAATATAGCAATATGGTCATTTGAATCCAATGATTAGCCACATTCATGTTTTGTGGGTCAATTCTCAATGAGCTTCACAATGCAGTTGTTCAACATTTAGATCACTTGAATGAATTCTGAGATAGTTGACAAGTTTTTTATCTGATTAAATTGTTACAAAGTTTTCTACATGTTAGGGAAGCATCCATTCTACTCATAGAAACTTTTTATTCCCTCAATATTCCACCCCATAAAAAATATTTAGCAATAGATTTCATGCATTATGGAACTGGCAAGGATTAAAATCATCACTAATTGCATTCTCAATACCTAGATACTGTTATGCACAACATTTTTCCAGACAACAAAGAGAGAAATGCAAGTGAAAGAGAGTATAATAGTTTGTAGAACATGGTAGAGAGATGAATGGTGTCTTATCTCATTCCATATATCTGAGTATCCCATGAAGAAGAACAATGTTTATCTGTGTATATTCCTAAGTATTCCATGAAGAAATTAGTGACTTCTGACATAGAACTTGATCAACAATTCTTTTAGAGCTAAAATAGAATAGAGATATGAATCACAATGTAAGGATGATCTGTAACATTCATGACCCCTATCATTCCCCCACCATGAGGGAGATATTAATACCATAAAAATTCATCTTATCTAAGACTTCATGTTTTTTTGAGAATGAGGGACCAGACAGCATGGCACTAAGAACAACTATTAATAGAAACAAACACATACTAGATAGTGATCATTATTACAGCAGCAATAGTTAGTTATTATACACAAGTGAGGGAAGGATCATTAAGGGATATGATTTAGTAAACCAAACCAATCAATGGTAACAATTACTTACAAAGGAGCATGATTGAATTTGAGTCTGAAAAGGCATGATCTTGTCTAAAGACTAGGGTTTTCCAAGTGATGTCTATCTTCCTAGAGACATTATCCATATAAGTTGAGGACGACCACAATGTGACAAGGTGTCAAGGAAAGTATTTTCCTAAGTATCAGTGCTTATAAGACTAGGTCAACACATAATAAATCAACAATCAGGATCATATCAGAAATTATTGTCAATTGCAGGTAGTAACATACCTTGTTCATTTTTGGTATGCATAAATATATGTTTGATATGCATGCTTAATAGAGGCTCAGAAAAAAATTATGGTTCTAGGTTTTCATACAGATTTATCCTTTGATAAAAAAAGATCGATCTTCTCTATTGACCTGCAATATATTGTGGTGAACCTTTCCAACTATGATTTCCTAGTCATCGACGCTTAGTCAATTGACTCAAGCTTTTAGTTCAATGTACCTTGTATGCAGAGACCTCACCAAATTCCATTAACCAGTTCATTTGGGTGCATACATGGAGATGAATGTGGGTATCTATCTTTCAACATGTTTTTTCTTTCCATTGATCTCCTGTTGATTGTTCACCAAGTAATTTCAAACAATCCCTATTCTTTCCTGAATTCTCTAGCTCGAAACAGACTGTGGGTAGCATTTATTAGAGATTATCCTTGCGATGTATCATGATCATGATTGCTAGACTCTTATAAAGATTTTGAATTCACCTATATAATATCTTGTACATTTTGATTCCCTTTGATTCATAAATTTTGAATAATGACTTCCCAATTTGATAATGATTCTTCACCGTCTTTTTTTCTTTCGGTCCCTTTTCCTTATAAGTGCTTCAAGTTTATAATAACAATGTTCTACATCTTGAAAACTTATTATGATCATATCTATAGAAATAGCTAATAGCTATGTGTTTGCACATCTTGTAGTTGCTTCATAGTAGAGCATATGATGCATTGTGCCAAGTAAATTCATCTACACTTTGCACTTTTTTTGTTTCTCCCTTTTAGCTATTTATAGCAAACCAAGTCTTCATGGCACCATGATTGACATCATTTGTTTGTAGGCAAAGTGTGTCAACTATTTTGGCAAGTGAATTTAGGGAAAGAATGGATCAGCTAATCTTGTCATATCTCTAGAATCAAGGCTGCCCTCCAATAGCTTGGGATCTACAGGAGCAGGACCAAGAAGTAGAAGAACAAGAAGATATGGGCCAAAATGAAGGTCCATTTGACATTAGAGACAAACCAACATTCATAACTTTTACATAATTAACATTGAAAAAACTAATTTATTGTCAAGGTAATCAATCTGCGAAAAGGTCATGTAATCTGCCAAGCTAAAAGCATTTCAAATTCCATAGAGTAACTTATTTTCATAGTTATTCCTAGTGGAAATACAAGACACAGTTTGGTTTCTTTGGTGTAACAACCTCAAAAATTGGGGTAGTGCCGAATGTGTGTGTTGTGATTTTTACACTGCTTTTGCACGGGGCTACTTAAACCAACACCACCAAAGTGGCAGAAGATGCCATAGATGTGGAAGAAATGCTGGAAGGAAACCAAACCAAGGTTTTAGCCAATATCTTCAAAATAGGTTTCTTTAATGTAGAAGGTACCAAAAGTTGGTACATAGGCATCTGCTATGCCGATTCCCTAAGGAGGCAGTTGCTTGGACAGTCAATGTGGACCACCCATTGAGGTTTGTAGAATAGAAGGGTTGTCTAGTATGACCCATTTGATATGACCCTAGGAATCTCCATGGTTGAACTAACCTAGAATATGGGTGTGCAGGCTAACATACCATTAATATATTTTTTAATGCTTCTCACTAGCAATAAAGCATGTTTTATTAGCCCATTATTTAGCTAGTTCACCTTTATTACTTCAAACAATCTAATCCAATGTTTATAACAGTAGAGTTTTGTTTATTAGAATATGATACATTTTCTATTTTGCTATGTCCAGGTTACATACTCCATATTCTTAACATATGATTCAATTTCTTTTTGTACTAGTCTAGTTTTAATTGCTTTAAAAAAATTTAAATGACTATTGTTTGGAATTATCAAGTATAGATTAACCCAAACTCTGCCAAAGGCCATAAAGCATGAGGAATGGAAAGATCAATGCTTGGTAACTGGGAAGAAGCTACCAAGGATCTGCATCTAGCATCAAGTCCTGATTATGATGAGGAAATTGCAATTGTTTTAAAGAAGGTAACAAGGCATTTGCAATTGTTTTAGTTAAGGTAATGAACAATCTATATGCATAGTAACAAACATTTAGAGATGGTGGATGATAATCATTTGATATGTACACATAGGTTGAACCAAATGCACATAAAATTGAAGAGCATCACAAGAAATATGAGTGACTATACAAGGAAAGGGATGATAGAAAGAAAGAACATGATAGGCAACATCACTGAGCTAAAGCTTAGGTAATATAAAGTCTGCACTATTATCCTTTTTTGTAACTTTTATAATGCATATAGCTAATAATGGCCCTAATTCATTTTAAGGCTTCCTATGAACAAGCCAAGAAACAAGAAAAATCTTCAACAAGTAGGAAATAATGGCCCTAATTCGTTTTCACTTCTATGCTCATTATGATAGTAATTGTATCATAGCTAAGCTAGCTTATTTTAGGTCCACAATTTGACAAATAAGAGAATTGGTAGGTCAAATAACAATTTGAAAAAAATCTTTAAGTTTAATCTGGAAAAGTTTCAAAATACAAACATTTTATTGATCATTATTACACACCATATTGTGTAGAAACTAATCAACTTTCCAATGGGTATATTACTATTTTTTGTTAGTGAACTGGTAAATATTTTGCTAATTATTGATTCTTGTCAAACAGTGTGGCCAATATGTGGGTTGGCTTGTGGTTGTATGAGTGTGCCTCTTTTATAAGTTCATATATTGCTATTCTCTTTTGAACAAATCAATATTTTCAAAATAATGTGTTATTTTCTTTCTTTTAGTAACATGTCTCTATTGATAGTCCTTCATGGATGGAAGACACTGAATTCATATGTCATACTCTGATAGATAGTTTGGGATAGTTGAGCTTATTGTGTATGCATTAATCTCTATGTATATGTGAATATTTGTTAATGCAAACCATACACAGAGAGTCTTTCCAGGCTGTCTTTGTGTGCAGCTATGCAACTTTACACATTTGTAATTCATGACGTGAATGACAATCTTCATCCATATAATGCTATTTTAAAATTTAGGACTTTTTCTTGTTATGTGTTGTGATATATAATTAATATTTTTCCAAATTGTAGGAAGAATCTTGCATAGAGACTTTTTTTTGATAAAAGTGCAAATGATGATCATGAAAGAAGCATATTGGCAAAGCTGAAGCAACAGTGTGGTGGTCAGTTTACTTCTAAAATGGAGGGAATGGTATGCTGCATCATACATAAATAAAAAACTCACTTTGATTCTTATCAATGAAGTTAATCTAATTGTAAATTGTGTAAAAATCTGTGTGCTTGTATGTAGGTCACAGATTTAACATTAGCAAAGGAGAACCAAGGGCATTTTGATGATTATCTTAATGAAAATTCTCAAGCACATCCTGGCATAGACTTGACTATGACAGTTTTGACAATTGGGTTTTGGCCGAGTTACAAATAATTTGATCTTAACCTACCAACTGAAATGGTATGCCCATTTTGTATACAGTATACCTTTTAAATTTGCCAATTTTTGAAGTAATTTAACATTTTGACCTTTGCTACTTAATGCAGATAAGATGCGTAGAGGTGTTCAAGCAGTTCTATCAGACAAAGACAAAGCATAGAAAGCTTACATGGATATAATCTCTGGGTACTTGTAATATTAATGGGAAGTTTTACCACCTATGGAACTTGTTGTTACTACTTAATATGATGCTCGAACACATAACGTTGTTCAAAATTTGCAAGTGTCTAGTTGTTGTATCAAGACTGAGGAAATTGTGATGAATTTGGGTTTGGAGCCTCAAGAGGAGGGCATTAATCAAGCTCCTCTCTGGCTCCATCTATAGAAGATGTGGAAACTTGACTAATTGTCAAAAAACTCAACTTGTTCAGACCTGAAGTGATATTTTTTTTACTCGACTCTTATCGATACTCATCCAACTTCATGGGCTTTCCCTAACTATTACCTTTGAGTTGAGATCAGGTTTAAACTAATTGATCTCAATTCTCAATTGAATACCTTTGAGTTGAGATCAAATTTGAACTAATTGATCTCGACTAAATGCCTACCACTAGGGCCCTGACTTGCTCAAGATTTCCATTTGACAACCCCTGAGACTTCAAAATGTTGCCAAGCTACAACTAAAACTAGCAGAGTACACACTATGAAAGTCAAAAGAGAGGGTCCTCATTTGCATTGGGATGAAGGTGTGAAAAGGTCACAATGGTACTGAAGCAAAATTTCAATCAAAGAATAAAAAGTAAAAACTTAGTATCTACTAGATTTGTACTCAAAGGCTTTTATTCTATTTAGGAATGTTGTGTCACTGTTCATCCTGTTGCAAGTAGGTGCACACGAGGATGAAATGAAAAGTTCCACCCATGAAAAATGATTATGTTGGTAAGGACAGTGAGGATAGTGCCATGAAGCAACAATGGTTATCAAGGTGTGAAAAGGTCACAATGGTACTAAAGCAAAATTTCAATCAAAGAATAAAAAGTTAAAACTTAGCATCTAGTCGATGTGTAATCCAAGGCTTTTATTCTGTTGAGGAATGTTGTGTCACTATTCACCCTATTGCAAACAGGTGCACACAAGGATGAAATGAAAAGTAAGTTCCACCCTTGAAAAATGATTATGCTAGTAAGGACAGCGAGGACAGTGCCATGGACATTTATATGCAGCCTGAAAATGGTGTTATTGAAGGTTGGTTTTGCAAGCATTTAACTTGAGGAACACAAACAAGGTTTAGAGCTTAATGTGCTTGTTTTATTAGCTCCAATGAAAATGGTTCTAATGATATTTTTGGTATTCATGTTCCCTTTTCATGAGAATGAGCTCACTTTGATGCTTGTTTATGATAACACATTGCAAATGATTAAAGGAAATGACTATGCAATGAATCAAAACATGTACAACTAAATGATATGGCAAAATATGAATTTATTGTTTACTGCTAAGATTAAAAAGAGAGATTACAGACCTATTATCAATCACAAATCAAACTGTAACAATTCAATCCATAGGTTTTAATGCCATATAATCAACATGCATCACATCTAGATGTTAGCTAGCTCTTGTAGGCTTATGTAGACCACTTTGGGACTAGTAAATGACCACTTTAAGGTATGATATGAAGTATGATCTACAATAGAAAGACTGATATTATCCTACACGGGTTTGATATGCAATTTCCAGCCATCATATTGAATGCCATGAATCTAATATGCACTTTCAACCACTATATCCCTTCAGATATGGTAAGTTTGAATGACACCAAATTTTTCTTTGCTTCAAGCGACTTGGAGGGGTGACTTGGTGAGCTGACTCGGTGAGATGACATGGCAAGAGAACTTGGTGAGCGAACTTAAAGAGTCAACTTGGTTAGCATACTTGAACAGTTGACTCAGTGAGTCAACTTTGAGAATAGACCTAGCAAGCCGACATTGTTAGTGGCCTTAAAGAGGCAACTTGGTGGGGCAAATTGGCAAGCCTACATAGAGAGACCCACTTGGTGAGATGAGATGGTGAGTCGACTTGGTGAGATGACTTGGAGAGCTAACTTGGTGAGCAGACTTAAGGAGTCAACTCATTGAGGTGACTTAGCGAGGTGACTTGATGAGTGAACTTAGAGTCAACTTGGCGAGCATATACTTGAACAATCGACTTGTTGACATGACTTGGTGGGGTGACTTGGCGAGCCCACCTAGCGAGCGTACTTGAACAGTCGACTTGGTGAGCTAAACAAGTGAGCTGACATGGTGAGTGGGCTTAGAGAAGCAACTTAGTGGGGCAACTTGGCAAGCACACATAATGAGCTAACTTGTCGAGGCAAGGTGGTAAAACCACTAGGTGAGTCGACTTTGTGAGCTGACTTAAAGAGTCGACTTGTTGAGGTGATTGGGTGGGGGTGACTTGGTGAGCTGACTTAGGGGGCGGACTTGGTGAGCAAACATAAAGAGTCAACTTGGTGAGCGTACTTGAATTTTCAGCTTGGTGAGCTGACTAGGGGAGTCAACTTGGTGAGCTAACATGGCGAGTTGACTTAAAGTGGCGAGTTGGTGGGGCAAGTGGGGGTGACTTGGTGAGATGACCTAGAGAGTTGGCTTAGGGGGAAAACTTGATGAGCAAACTTAGAGAGTCAACTTGGTGAGCGTACTTCAATTGTTAGCTTGGCGAGCTGACTTGGGGAACCAGCCTGACAATCAAACATGGTGAGTGGGCTTAAAGTGGCAACTTGGTGGGGCAAGTTGATGAGCGAGCTGACTTGGTGAGAAAGCTCAATGAGCGGACCTAAATATTGACCTTGATGAGGCACTTTGGCAGGGTGACTTGATGATCGAACTCAAAGAGTCAACTTGGCGAGCATACTTGAACAATCGACTTAGTGGGGCAAGTTGGTGAGCCAACTTATCAAGTCCAATCAATCAAGAGGAAACAATTGAGAGCTTAGAGTGACACAATTTTCAGATGATCATATGAAATGAAATGGGCGTGCGAGTAGAAAGAAACTAGAAAGACATTGTGTACAGATGAAGGCATGAAATGGATGGTTTTGGAGCACACAACACAGACACTCAACACTCAGTACATATCATCATTTGAGATCAAATGGGTGTATGGGATTATATGCATAGTGAATAATAAAGGAGGGAATTGAACCCTCCCTAAGGCTCATAGTTGTTGAGGTCCACTTCAACAATGGCCCTTCCTATGAAATTGCCGTCTAAAACCTTTCTAATGAGATAATGTGTTATGAGCTCTTCATCAGTGGGATGGAACGTGAATCCAGGAGGCAGTTGTGCCTCCTGGATTCACGTTCCATCCCACTGATGAAGAGCTCATAACACATTATCTCATTAGAAAGGTTTTAGACGGCAATTTCACAGGAAGGGCCATTGTTGAAGTGGACCTCAATAACTGTGAGCCGCAAATTTTTTTTGACTAAGCATTGGTCAAAATTTTGACCAATGCCATGTAGTTTTCTACCAAGCATTGGTCAAAATTTTGACCAATGCCCTGTAGTTTTCTACCAAGCATTGGTCAAAATTTTGACCAATGAACTGGTGATTTCTACCAAGCATTGGTCAAAATTTTGACCAATGAACTGGTGATTTCTACCAACTAAGCATTGGTCGAAAGTTCGAACAATGAATGACAAAAAAATGTGCTAACAATGCCAACGTTTTTCGACCACCTATTAGTTGAAATTTTGACCAAATTTTTTTTGACCAATACCCTGTAGTTTTCTACCAAGCATTGGTCAAAATTTTGACCAATGTCCTATAGATTTCTACCAAGCATTGGTCGAAAGTTTGACCAATGAATGGCAGAAAATGTGCTAACAATTTCAACATTTTTTGACCAACGTATTGGTCAAAATTTTGATCGAAAAATGTTCGACCAATGTGTTGGTCGAATTTGGTCGAAGTTTGGTAAAAAACTGGGTCAAAATTTTGACCAATAAAGGTTGAAAAATGAGAGAGAGAGAGAGAGTTTGGTCTCTCTCTCTCTCTCTCTCTCTCTCTCTCTCTCTCTCTCTCTCTCTCTCTCTCTCAATCTAACCTTGTGTAGTAGTAATACAAAACCCAATCAGGTTCTAAATGCAATTTTTATTTTCATAACCTAATCAGGTTATTTGAATCCAAAAAAATCAATTGGGTTATCACTTGGTGATAACCTAGGGAAATGATCCAAAGACTTAGGAGACTATTTTCCCTCCATTTTTTCCTTTAGTCATTTTTTCATCTTCTAAGATGAATTCTCATCTTTGTCTTCATTGGGTATGCTAATGGTGAAGTTGGTATTTCTAAAATCACCACAATAATATTACATGTCTTATTAGCTTTCTAACCATATAATTTT
The DNA here is from genome assembly GCA_028749045.1 of Cupressus sempervirens. NCBI lineage: Eukaryota > Viridiplantae > Streptophyta > Pinopsida > Cupressales > Cupressaceae > Cupressus > Cupressus sempervirens. The sequence continues at coordinate 348,706,090 of CM053792.1, read as the reverse complement.
TTTCATTTTTTTGGACAACATTAACATTGTAATTTAATTACTGTTACCAATGCCTTAACATTCCTCATAGACATATGTCTACCATTTTTTTAATAAATTTTTATATACTTAACCAAATTAAAAATAAATTACATATTACTATTCTAAACTTGATTATCTACACATTTAAAAAAAAAACTTTCCATTTTCAATTATTTTGATACAAGTTATGCTCAGCACATGAATAGGTACGGAAATTTCAGGATGTAGTATATTCAATAATTCATAACAAAAAAAATACTCATCACAAAATTAAAAAAAAAACACACAACTTCTAGATATGACCCTTAACTATCATCCTACCAAAGGGATATAAAAAATACTAAATATAACTATGTCTTTTGTGTTGCACACAAAAATAGCTATGTTATGTTTTCTAAAAAAATAGGAACTATTTTTCGTGTAAGCAAGGTTTGATCCACCTAATCTTATCTATTTTCTAAAAACTCTAGTAGTTTAGAAAGAAGATTTAGAGTACTACAATTTATATGTTTTATGCATCTTCTCATTTTTAGTGGATGACCCTCAAATGTATCATCCAAGTTCAGGTTTACCTAATTTTAGAAAAAATGTGCCCATTTATACCCTCCTTTTTGTAGACCATCTTGGTGCACCCACCCAACTAGCCTAATCAAGAAGAATGAGAACATGGAGGACAAATTTGATAGAGTTTCTCACTTTTCTATGAGGGTTAAGCATTTTGTTGCAACCACTCTTCACTTGTTACAAACAAGAAAGAAGGGCACTACAGATGAAAAGGACATGAAGACTACCTGATCACTATATGGATTTCTGGCAGACGACTGGTTACACTTGCTACTAGAGAACTCAAGGAACCAAAGAAAAGAGAGTTAGCTCCTATCATTGTGCTACTTTTTTGGTTTTTAGTTATAATAGTTAGTTTCTATTTAGCACATGGGGCTTTTTATGTTGATACATAAAAAATACAAGTGATAATTGCATCCCGCTATAAAACTTCATATAAATAAATTTCTTGTAAAAAATATATTCTTAACATCGACATAAATTAATTTTGATTTATTATTTACATAAATAATTACCATATCACCAAACAAGAATATTTCTCAAATATTAATATAATAATAATTAAGTTGATAGGCTTATTCTTGTGAGGATTGTGGCTAGATTGTTTGGCATTGTCAGACACTTGGAAATGGATTTAACAAACCGTCAGATTTAGCCTTTGTCATGGAAAGTGCAGGGCATGTGGAGTTGAATGAGATCGTTTCACTTATCTTTGATACATAGTGTACTATGACAGTTGTGGTGGTACTGAAGAGTATAGAGAAATGGCTAACGCATGTTGGCTTCACGAAATCAAAGGTCTTCAATACATCTATCCTTTTAATTTCTTTTGTTTTAGAAAAATTTCTAGGAAAATTAATTATTTAGTGTTTACCAATACGTAGAAATCCAAGTTTTGAGTAGCTTGCCTATTGACAAATTATTGTTGAAAGAAAAGAATTACCGTGGATTCATTTTCAACCAATAGGGCAAATGAATTGATAAAATCATTTGCAAATATTTCTTCTTGACTCGAGGAAATTTATTCTATTAAAAAAATTAAGCACATTTCCAACATAAAGAATTGTTAATTACACATTATTATACCTATTTCAATTTTTCCAGTAGTTTAGACATAAGTTGTTCATTTTTATAGCTTATGGTCAAATTAGTAAATTATTTTATTTTATATTTGAGTTGGACTTAAATGAAATTAGATAACATATAAAAAAAGTGTCACATAGTGGCATGTATTTTCCGTTATAGTTTAAAAATAATTTATAATATAATTTTAGTTTTGTTTGATCCAATAAAATTAATAATATTAATAATAATATGAAGAGAGAAGACAGATCGAGAGGTAAAAATTTTGGTATTGATTTGTGTGTGTGTGTGTGTGTGTGTGTGTGTGTGAGAGAGAGAGAGAGAGAGAGAGGAGTGTATGTGTGTATAAGAAGCCCATTTAGTTGTTGGAATAGGAATATGAATTTTGGAATACGTTTTCTATTCTCTGATTGGTTTGTCAAATGGAATTGGGACTAGGAATAGATATTCCCATTTTACCTCTAAAATGAGCTTATACCCATTGCAAAAAATAGCTGTTATTGAAATAACTATTCCTACTCCCAATATTGCATATTTATTCTTCATTCCTATACTTGCAACCAAATGGGCCCTAAAGGAAATGGTAGGGGGGTAAATAGGGAGAGTCTGTGAATTATAGAGAGACGTATAGATACAAAAGAGAGATATAAAAATATAGAGTAAGATGGAGAGTAAGGGATAGAGATGAAGAGATAAAGACAATTTTTAAGTATTGATATTAAATAGATAATTTGTCCATTTTGTATAGAAAATGAGAGTTAGAGGGGAAGAGAATTATAATGAAAGATAAAGAGAGAGTGAGAGGGCAGGGTAGAGAGTGCATAAGATGAAAATATGAAGAAGGAAGAGTGCTAAAGAGGTAAACAGATTGATAGTGATAAAAATAGACGGGGAAACACAGGGAGAGATAGTGGCTAGATGAATCATAATCAAATATCAAAGTGGGTGATAGTTATGAAGGGAGAAACAAGAAAGAAAGCAATGACAGGAAGAGAAAAAAAGAGAAATATGATAAAGATATATACCAAACTAATAACGAATAATAACTTTGAAACAGACAAATAGATATTTGTGGTTCGTCAGGGTTATGTTAATCTTCTATATAATGCTCTCCTTTGAGTTAGTTGATTCAAACTGAAATAGATCAGCTTCTAGCTTTATTTTGCTGCTCTATATTCTTTCTCATCTACCATGATTTCCCTTGCCAATGGAAGTTTAAGCGGCAGAGCGCCCTTTGCTAAGCTGAATGACAGCTTTGGCAGCACGCAGAGGTTCAATATTAAACAACCAATTAATTTTGTTGGAGTGCGTAGTAAGCAGGCAGGTGGCAAGATCGTTGCTTGCTCTGCACAAGGGACTGTAACTGCTATTCCTACTGGTAAGAAATAGTATGAGTTCTGATTCCAATTATTTACATTCGTACAATCAATTTGAGAGTGATTAATTTCCTTTCCAGATCACTCTCTGCTTTTGATATCAGATTACTGTCTGTGATTCGAAATGTTAATTATTGTAAAATAATGCAAAAACTAATCATATCATATATACTTTGATATGAATGGTTTTTATACTAACTTCAGATCACATTCAGTTCTATTCTTCTTGATCTTAGATTCATGAACATTACATGATTCTAAAAATACACAAAATGGAAATTAGAACCACTCACACCCATGGAATAGTTATACCCACCAAAAAAATGCTAATGCTGATGTTTTGAGTTTTGGGTTTGCAGATTTGAATCGAGAAGTCCTTCCAACCTTTTGGACAGAAGAGATGATCAGCTCTTTAATATTTTCTTATGATAAGGTATATCTTGAATGTAGTTTTGATATTGCTATCAGAATTCAATTGTTTATTTTTTAAGTCAAATTTATTTATCTATGTTTCAGGAGTAGTGATTCACAAGAACTCATCTCTAACAAGAATGAATAAAACACTCATTGCTTCTAGAATGAATGAGCACTAAGAGTTCGTCGAAAGTTATTTATGTCAGTATTACTCCAACTCAAGCACACTTGAATTTTTCTCATAGGTTAAGTCCACTTTGCTTTCAATGCCATTTGCTTGAGCTGAAGTAATATTGGGAAGGGTAACCTCACGAGAAGTCCAGTATCATCTAGATGTAATGAACGTTAAGCATTCCATTCATTCTCATGAAAGATGGTTTCTTGTGAATTACTATTAATGAAATATGAATCAATAAATTTGACTGAAAACTACACACTCAGATTCTTAGAACAATATCACATATCAAATGACTTTACTTGTTAATGAGGTTTGACTGGATACCCTAGAAATTGATGTGTTGTGCTCCATGGAACATGATTTAGAATGAAGCTGAGATAGAGAAACGAATAGAAACCTTGATAGTGGAGATAAAGGCAATATTTGAATCAATGGGGGATGGTGAAACGAATCCTTCTGCCTATGATACAGCTTGGGTTGCAAGAATACCTTCTGTAGATGGCTCTAATGGCCCACAATTTCCTCAAACACTTCAATGGATTCTGCAAAACCAGTTGAGCGATGGTTCTTGGGGTGAAGAATTTTACTTCTTGACATATGACCGTGTTCTCTCCACTCTAGCCTGTGCTATCACCCTCACTGTCTGGCATACAGGAGAGGCTCAAGTGAAGAAAGGTTTGTTTCTTAGTAATAAAATGGATTATTTCCATTGTCTGAAATTTTCATCTCATCGGTAAATATCATGCACTAATATTGATTCTTGTTAAAAACGTTAAATAGTCAAAAATGACATATTTTATCTACACTTACTTATCTTATTTTTCGCAGGTATTGAATTTATTAAAAAGCATGCTGAGCGAATGGAGGGAGAAGCAGACAATCACAGGACAAGTGGATTCGAAATAGTATTCGTTTCAATGCTCAATGAAGCTAAAACTCTAGGATTGGATCTCCCCTACGATCTCCCTTTCTTTAAGCTGATTGAAGAGAAGAGGGAGTCTAAGCTGAAAAAGTAAGCAAATACAACAGCTTAAACATCACACACTAAAACTTGATTCTTATATTAAAAATGTTAAATAGCAATAATGTTTAAGGATGACCTTCTTAGTTGAAATTATTTTAGTTGATCTCTAATATCTTATATATTCATTGGTTGTGGGTATTATTAGGATTCCCCTGGATGTTGTTTACACAATTCCAACAACAATTCTCTACTCGTTGGAGGGGTTGCAGGAAATAATAGATTGGAATAAAATAATTAAACTTCAGTCCAAAAATGGGTCCTTCATGGGCTCCCCTGCATCCACAGCTATCGTGTTCATGCGCATGGGAGACCAAAAATGTCTACACTTTTTGGACTTTGTTCTTACCAAGTTTGGTGATCATGGTAATGATATTTCTTTTCAAATTATTTGAATTTTATGGGATGGCTTAAACATAATATATTAAGACTTCATGCTTAAGTAAAAGTGTTAAATAGTCTAAATTGACTTATTTTTTGAAACTTAATTTCTTGTTAGTATATAATGTTTAAAGATGATGAAATTTCATATATTTGTATTATTAAAAATACCTATCCATCCGGTATATAATAGAATCTTTTTTGACATGTGTGGAAATGATTAATAAAATTCAGCTCCTTGCAACTATCCCTTTGATCTATTCCAACGTCTATGGGCTATGGACACTCTCGAACGACTGGGCATCGATCGCCATTTCAAGAAAGAGATCAAAGAAACACTGGATTATGTTTACAAGTATGTATTTAACGTCAGTCGGTCAGGTTTGAACAACATATTTTAAATACTTGATTCATTTATGTGGTTCATATGAAATTAGGCACGGAAATAAGCAGCGGTCTTAAAAGTGAGTGTACTTTTGAAATCATTGCTTACATAATAGAACTGAATTGCTTTCTTATAATATGAAATCAAGTTATGTATGATTAATTTTGAAGAAAATTCTATGGTTAAATGTATTTGGGTTGGTGTAAGATTAAGATGGGTGACTTTCGAAGAAGGTTCAACAATTCACTTGTATGAAATCATTTAGATACAAATAGTATATATCATTCTTTTTTATCAGAGATAAGTTCTTTTGAACTACCATCCATAAACTATAGGCTAATGAGTTTGATTCAAAAATTGCAAAGTTCAATGCTAATAATAATCATTAACACTATGATATCAATTCACAGATATTGGAATGATAAGGGCATCGGATGGGCAAGAGACAATATTGTGGGTGACATTGATGATACAGCAATGGGCCTACGAATCCTTAGACTCCATGGATATAAAGTATCCTCAGGTAACATCTAGTAGGTTGACTTTTATTTCAAATGACACTTTGTAAACTTCGAATCATGTTAGTGACTGATATAAAATAACATTAATAGGTAGGTCTTATTTGAAAATTTAGTATGATTTCAAATCAGCCATTTAAATAAATCAAATCATAGAATATGTTGTTAAATTGTACTTTTCAAATTAGGTCACCCTTAAACATCACACATTAATGAAAAAATTAAGCTTAAAAAAATGGTTCAAATTGACTCCCATGTTGGTTGAGTTTTAAAACCCTTTTCTTTCACTAAGTTTACTCTCTTGTGTTTTTATAGATGCCCTGAAAACATTCAAGGACAAAAATGGAGAGTTCTTTTGCTTCATGGGTGAGACACAGAGGGGAGTTACAGATATGCTAAATGTGCATCGTTGCTCCCAAGTTGCATTCCCTGGAGAAAAGATAATGGACCAAACGATGTGTGGCTTGGAAAGTCTATGTACTTGTAAGGATGAAGATTCATCATATTTTCATATGTTTTTTACCATTGCTATGTATTTTCAGCATGAGATTATCAATTTTTTTTATGTTTCTTGTTAGGTTGCCATGCGTTAGCAACCTCAAGTATTCGGAACTGGCCAAACATGGCTTTAATAGAGTTCAACATATACAACAACAAGAAATCCTTGAGCTCCAAAGGTACCCAATTGATTAACAAAATTTAATAATATTATTTATTTAATGAATGTTGTTTTTGAAGAATATCTTTTATCAATGTTCTCAATCACATTTACATTCTATAATTCATGAGATTATTTATTTGAATGCTATTTACATTTTCAATCACACTCCCTAATTTATAAAACCATTTTAATATTTATCATAGATTGTATAATATAGATTGTAAAAATCTACGAGCACTACACAATGTTGTTTTCATATATTGATGATGACTAATTTATCTACGGTTATGGAAAGGTGGTGGAAATCATGTGGTGTGGCAAGGGTGAGTTTTATTCCCGATCGCTTGGTTGAAATATATTTTGAAGTGGCAACGAGCATGTTCGAGCCAGAATTCGCTTTGTGTAGAGAGGTTTACACAAAAACTTCAATAGTTGTGTTAATTTTGAAGTACTGTTTTGAAGCATACGTCTCATCAGCTCACGATGTCGCATTATTTTCTGAGGCAGTTATCAGGTAAGAATACAAAATTCAGATTATTTAATGTCATCTAAATGTAATAGGTAATGGAAAAAAACATTTTTGTATTGGATATGACTGTCATCTAAATTATGTAATAGGTGAAAATGGGTTCTTATTAATTACTATTCTTGATATAGGTCAATATATTCAACTCCAAAATTGATAGATTTAAAATTCAATACAAAATATCAAAATAAATTTGATTGACAAAACTATTTTATTTATTCAACATCTAACAACATTGCAATCCACCTTACTATAGAACTTACATTTTGATCGACATATACATTATCAGAAAACCATAAGTAACATTTGTTCCTTGTGCAACTCTTGCCTATCGTACACACTGACCCAGAGGGTCCTCACCCTCCTCCCCCTCCTGACCTGGCACAGGCATGTCCAGACTTGTTCCTAGTCTTATATGCTAGATCGTAGGCCACTCCCATGGATGGGATGACTGCTAATGTATGGGACTAATCTGAGAAGCTTGTCATTTCTAATGATCTAGCCTTCTTGGGTCCTCCCAACCCAACGTGTCTCCTGATCCTAAGGGTTTGAAGGAAGTTGCAATCCCGAAGACGGATTGGAAAGTTTGTATTAGGATCCAAGGCAGTACTCATGTCACTTGGGGACCAGCCAAAAGTGGCTTTAGGAAAGGAGGGCCCTGAGATATCTCTCTCGGACTCAATAGTTGACTTCATCTCCTCTGGGCTTTTGTTGTCTCTTATTGGAATATTTTTTTCTTTTAGGCCAACTGTGGATATGGTAAGGAAGTGGTGCAACTCAAAATGGAAGCTCATGGGATTAGTGGCAGTCTTGGCGATGTCGGGTGCACTCTTTCTTTTCAGCTTCACAGCCGAAGTGAATAGGAACACCATATTGGCAGGCTCCTAGAACTATGGTAAGCACTATTTGACACTTTCTAAATGGAAACCAGGTTTTAATCCTATCCAGGATCTGCATAGATTAGCTCCTGTCTGGGTTCATCTCGCTAGGCTCCCTTTGGAATTTTGGGATGAAAATATTTTCAAATGGATAGGGGACTGTTTTGGGCATTTTATTAAATCTAACAATACCACTATCAATGAATCTCGGTTGGGATATGCTAGATTTTCTGTGAATGTTGCTGTGAACAAAACTCTTCCAACTTGTGTTCCCCTGAAATCAAAATGGTCAATATGGAATCAACCCATCCATTATGAGAATGTTGCCCCCTTTTTCCAGAAGTGTAAAGAATTTGGGCACTTGGTTTCAGACTACAAAACCTCCCTTAAAAATGAGAAGCTGAAGAAAAAAGTCTCTTCCCCAGGAGTAGTTAAAGATGTCGGCTCTACAATAGTTAAGACTGAAAGTCTAGAGAAAGTCAAGAAACTCAGTGTACAAGACGACATGATTGTTGAGGAGTCAAAGTCACTTGGGCCCCCAATAAGTCAAGAGAGTAATCAACACGAGGAGGATGGGTTGGAAAATGAGACTGTATTGTCAATGCCTCCCGAAGCCTAGGAAAATAACCATCAAGAAGATGAGGGTTTTCCCTTTGAGGATACCATTCTAAGGATAGTCACTTCCTTGAAGAAGGGGGAAACATGTCTTGAGGAAGGGGAGATTCCTTCAATGGAGGCAACAACTGGAACCACCCAAGTGAGGGTTTCAACAAATAGCTTCATGGGACTTTTGGAAGAGGTTGAGAAGGCTCAAATCAATTTTGTACCCTCGCTCCAGAACCCTTGAAGTATGGAAAGGAGATCCCCCCATATGAGTGGGACCTTAACCTTGTACATCTTGAGTCTAGTTGAGGTCCACTCATTGACCCTTTCATCCTTGGTCTCCCAACCATTGACAAAAATACAAGTTGTCTTGTTCCCAAGAAAAAAATGGGAGGTGTTGGAAATGTGGATGTTGGTTCAATTGCTAAAATTGGGAAAACCTAAGCCAAGGCCACCTGTAGTAAGGAGATAGCTTCTTAGTAAAATGATTCAACTGGAAACTAAGGTTTATGCATATGGATTGTACATCCAACATAGAATCCAAAACTATCCATTAGATCCATTTACTTAATTGACTAGGAATGTAAACTTGAAATGATGTCTGCAAAGTATATGCTTTAAAACCCTTTAACTATCATTTTTCTATCCTATGGAACTAAGAACAGAAACACTTAATCTATATGAAATGTAAGAAATATTTAGCTAGATGATAGAAATGAAATACAAATAGGACTCTATACTATTTTCCTTTACTGTAGGAACAACTATTGGTTATGTTATCAATGGTTACGGGAACAACATATATCTTAATTAATCTCATCACAAGAAAAACTAATTCTACCAACTAGGTTTACTCACCAAGTAGGCCCCCTTGGATAAGTGAACAACTACAAATATAAACTTCAACTAGTAAAACAGAATAGTAACAACTTGTATTGATATTAACTCATAGAAAAGTATAAACTAGAAATGATAGTTTATATTTGAAAGAAATGTTATTGCAATTACAAACTCCATTGAATTATATTCAAGGTTTGATTCAACAACTTATTTAAAGCAACAACAAAAACTAACTTCCTAAGATCTAGCTTTTACAGTGAGAACTTAGCAATGCAATGAGTTATTACATCATGTTACACATCTCAACAGAATGAGTCTTAAACACATGACATAATAGCTTCGAGATTTTTGTAGCAATTGGAAGTTAGGTTGACCTAATCTTCAACAACTCATAAATATCAAATAATCGCATAATTGTTCTGTTAATGCCTTCATATGCACTCTTTCCTTTGACTTATTCCTGCAATAGATTAGTACACATGCAGTAATTTGTAGCACAAATTTACTTCATTAATTCATGACAGACATTAATGTGTATATCTATCCTTGCTCACAATGCATAGTTGTAGGAACCTACCCATTAAAAGTAAGAAAGGAAAAAGGTATGACATCTATAAATCATACATATATATAATCCCATTCTTCTATATAAGTTATAATCATAGTACAGTGTATCCAAGAAATCATATAGTGTCATGAAACTTATAGAAAAGCAAGGCAGTTATAGGTTTATACAGAACATTATAGTAAAAAGTCTTTCAACTTAAACATGAAATGTCTCATAAAAATCATAAAAACCCATAGACTTATGTCATTCCTTCAACCCATCATTCCCCCCAACTTAAAAGTTGGTTGGTCCTCTAGGAAAAATGTAATTTCTGACCTTGGCCTTTAGCTTGAAATCTTCTATAATACTAGATCTGGTTCCTCCATTCTACCAAATCTAGTAATAACCCTTAGAATCTTTAAGTTTCTCCCAAGCATGTTCCTTAGCAACCATGTTATGTTATTGACATTCGCATTGATTCCTAACAGTGGTTGCATTAATAGAGGAGGTTGGAACCTAAGTGGAATCCAAAAAACATCTCTAGTTTATCCCAGCATAACATACCATGGTGCACGCCTACTTTTCATAAGAAAATTATGGGGAGAGTGTGGCTCCTTAACTTGCAAGTCACGGGGGAGTCTTATTAATCTTTGAATGATTGATCTCTCTACTTCTTGTAACTCATTTTCTAGTGTTTCACTAAATTTTGAATAAGCAATTGCCCTTAGAGGTTTTATGTGTTTCTCCCCTTTCTTAGAATTTGCAACTTTCAAAAGGTCATAATAATAAGTCTGTGGATCCTTTTCCTTAGGTTTCAAATACAATGGTTTTTATTCTTCTACTTCTCTATATGGTTTATCCTAATTTTCTCTTGTGATTTCATTCTGAATCCAAGACATAAATGCTCTCAATTGGATATCCCCACATACATCAAAGAATTCTATTCCCTTTCATTAAGAACAACTAAATTGTGCATGTATAGCACACATAAAATTCTTAATGCTTGCAAGATATTTATGGAAGGAATGATAGAATTCATGAGGAGTATTGAGGGAAGAATTAAGACCTTAAACAATATGAGTCATTTGATATTTCAACATTTGCTCCCTTAGGAATAGAGTGTAGACTTGAGTCGGTGGTCTAAATTGGATAAGCTCAAGAATCAAACTAGTCAACTAAGTGACTTTCCTCTAAAACCATAATATTTTCTTCCTGATCCAATAACTCTCTCCATTGATTATTAATAACTCATTGCATCCCCTTCTTTTCCTCTATCCACATAGCTTTCTTTCTAAACTCATTCCTATTGCTAATGGTGTAGAGAGGTCAAGTGGGGGCATAGATCCTTGATCATTAACATCTACCTGCTCAAAATTGTTATTACCATTAGTTCCTTCAACAAGAGTTCTAATAGTAGATTTTCCCTTCCATACCACAATGTTTCTTTCAAGGTTTTCAGGAGGTAGTTGTTGTGAAGAAGAACATTCTTCTATTTTTTTGCAGCCTAAACTAAAGTTTCTAATCCTTCACTAGCTATTTCCTTAAGAACTTGCTGAACAATATTTATATTGACTATAGGAAATTTTTTATCTAGGTCTTGAGGATCATTAATTATAGGTTCTGCAGGTTCATCTATAAATGTAGAAACATCATCATTCTTTGATTCACATACTACTTGAGAGTGCTTCCCTTTCTTTCGAACCATAAAATCACCATGCCTTGAGTCTCTATCACTTCTATCATCCCCTACATAAACAACATCCTCTTGGTACTTGTTAGGATTCTGAGGAAGACTCCATGCATCTTTCCTTAACTCCTCTAGTTGTTTAGATTCAAGAATTCCTTCATTATTTTTAGGGGTATTGGTTTGAGAAATGTTATCTATAGGGATGTCTATGGAAACATAATTCTTAGAAATCCTCTCACTCCTCCTCATAGGTGTTTCAACAAGGGGTTTTTGACACCTTCTTCCCTTTATTTGAAGATCCTCCTTCAACATGAGTTGTAGGAGTCTCCTTCTGAACTCTCTTTTTCTTGAGAGAAGGTGAGGGAGGAACAACATTATCATGGTCATTCCCTGACTCTTTTGTGTGACTTGGTTTGAGTTCTTCTTATTCATAGACTAGTTCATGTTCAACCCTATGTGTAGAAGACCTAGTTTGTACACTAGCCTTGAATTGTGGTGAAGAGGGGTTTTCTTGAACATATTTCTCCTTCCCCTTTTCATTTTTAGAGATAGATGTTTATTTTTCTACTATTTTCTTCTTTTTTTGCCTAGGTGAGGGTTCATCGGACACATTATGCTCTACAATTGTTATAGAGCCAGTTGTCGTAGCAACCCTTCTTCCTACTCTTGAAGCCCTAGGTCCACCAAGTGTTGGAAAGAATTCATCCATCAACAAAAAATCATCCCAAGGGATAGTAGAAATTTGTCATAATGCCCTCTCTATTATCAATTTAATCAAACAATGATGGGAAACTAAGTTATGCTTACCTTTGTACACATATACAACTCATTCCTTTAGTAAATTAAACAAGAAATGTGGAAGGTTGACAGGTCTATTGCCATGGATTGAGAAACTAACGAACACCATGCAACCACTTATACCTTCCTTCACATGTAATTTACTTCATGATATAATAGGCACACTGATCTTAGTGTTCTTGTATAGAAAGCCTTATTGTCCCTTGCTTCCTATACACTTCCAACAATCTATCCATGTGCAAGGTGAATTGGGCCCTCACCATTCATGGGTCCATATCTTCTTCAAACATTTATCCTTCCAATGGAAACCATGAGACTTCTAAGATTATCTCCTAACTACACTTGACCTTGAGCCCTTCTACCATAGCTATTCCATTACTCAATGAATTCATAAACTAGAAAGCAAATTCATCATCCCAAGTAGTCAACTTTTGAAAATACTTGAGCCAACCATGAGTTTCAAATAGCTAATGGCAAACATTATCTTGGGGAATGATGTCATGAACTGTGGGTTCATGCCATATCAAACTAGCCCCCATGGTTATACCAGTAAAATGTCAAAATGAAAACTTCCATGCACTTTAGAAAATAAATGCAGGATAAAGGGACAATTTCAAGATTTGTAGAGTATATGCATGCAGAGAAAATGAAGAACAAAAGGTTGTAAATCTTTTGGGAAAATAACATGTCACATAATAATCTCATGTCATCATTAAAATTTTACCTTTTCACTCAAACTCCCATAAATGCAAGAAATGTGTGTACTTTCAATTAGATGGCAAGTGTCACACCGGCTTGATAAATGTAAAGGGAATGATATGGCATATCTTCAAATAATTACTCAAAGTATGATATATTTCTTATCGAATAATTATGAGATTTATATGAAAAATAAAAATGAATGTACACACACAATACCCCCAACTTAAAATAGAGCATGAGTCCCACCATGCAAAATGAGAAAAGAATATAATGACATGGAAATATAAATTCATGAATTTAAGGAAATAAATAAGGATGGAAAAATAAAATGCATGGTATGAACCTGTGCGATGCGTTCAAAAATTGCATTGTTGTATACTTTCTTGTAGAAGTGGAAAAGTGAGATGGGTGTGTGAGAAAGAAAGAAGATGAGATGAAATTATTTTGGAGAAAGTGATAATTTATTATGAACTTTTATCAAAGTCAAAGTAATGGTGAACGTTGAGTGGAAGACTTAGGTTCAATTTCTATAGGAGAATCTACAAAAGCAAACTATTGCAGGAAGTCCTCTTGACACTATCATTTATTGTAAATTTTTAGCCGATGACAGTTAACCAGAAGTTTGAATCAAACAAGATCAATTGTAGCCAGTTGTACTACTTCATCATCATATATTACTTCAATTTCATATGGTCCTAACCATCTAGTTTGAAATTTTCCCAAATTGTGTTGATACCTTGAATCATAGAGGAGTATTGAGTCACTCACACTGAATTGCTTCTATTTAATAAATTTATCATGCCCTTTCTTGCGCTACATTTGAAACAATTTTGTATTGTGCAATACAGATTTTTGAAATTCGTCAAGTCCATTTAATTGTAGGATTCATTCTTGTTGAGCATCATGCATATTTATACTGAGTTCCAAGAAAGTGCAGAGTATTTTGTGTTCAAACTCAATGGGCATCATGGGTTGTTTTACCATAGATTAGTTCAAAAGGAGAAAATCCTGTTGTTGTCTTCCATGTTGTTCTATATGACCATAATGCCTCTGGGAGCTTGGTTTCCCAATATTTCTTGTGGATTTGAACAACTTTTGTTTAAATGGCTTTCGATTCCCCGTCGGTTATCTCATCCTATCCATCAGGTTGTGGATGGTAAGGAGAGGATTTACCATGCAGAATGGTGTATTGAGTCATGAGTGCAGAAATAAGATTGGAGGTAAATTGGGCTCCTTGATTAGTCACCAAATCTCTAGTGACTCCAAATCTTGTAAAGATGACTTCATATAAAAATTCTGCAACATTGCTATACCTTGCATGGTTCATAGGTTTCGCCTCTTCCCATTTGGTGACATAATTAGTGTAAACCAAAATATAAGACTTACCTTTTGATGGAGGATCAATTGGTCCAAAGAAATTTATTCCTCATTTATCAAATGGTGTAACAACTACTTGTGGTTGTAGGGGCATTTAATTTAATTTTGTTGGTCATCCCATACATTGGCATTTATCACACTTCTTTGTGTATGTTGTTGCATCCTTGTGTAGATTTAGCTAGTAGTATCTAGTTTTCAGGGTCTCAAATGTTGTTCTTTTAGCTACAAAATGTCCTCCACATGGTTCATCATGAAAGGCTCATAAGATATCATAAATTTCATCTTCTCTTAGGCATCTGTGCATAACCTGATTAGGTCTAGTGTAAAATATACAACTAGCTATCCAAGAAAAATTGAAACTTTTTTCAGCTAGGAGTCGTTTATCCTTAGGAGATAAATGAGATGGAGTTCTCCCTCTAGTAGGATAATTGGAAATATTAGCATACCATGGATTATGTATTATTAGAGAGAACAAGTGTTCATCTAGAAAACTATCATCAAGGACCTGCAACCTTGAAAGGAAATCTACCACAACATTAGCTTTTCCTATTTTGTCTATTACTCTAATATCAAATTCCTGCATAAGCAATAACCAGTATGCTAATCTTCCTAAAGTTGTTACCTTATTGATGAGGTAATTGATTGCAACATGGAAAGTGTGCACAAAGATTTCATATCCAATGATATAATGCCTGAACTTGTTGAGAGCATAAATCACAACTAACAACTCCTTTTCTATTACAGTGTAGTTGAGTTTTGCTCATAAATTTTTACTAATGTTATAAATAAAATGTTCAACAATCCCTTAATTTTGGCCGAAGACAACTCCTATAGCATAATTTGAAGTATTAGTATTGTAAGAATTTGGCTTAGTCCAAAATTTACCCAAGAACTAAAGAACACAACACAAGCACACATTAGACCAAAATAGACAAAGTATGATTAGAATGATGATATTCATTCAATATGATAGCTTAGCCAACTTGAGAGTACACTAGGAGTGCCTATATATAAAGGCCTCATGAGAGCTTCTAGAATGCATAGAAGTCAGCAACATGATAATTCATACAACCAGACACATGTCCACCAGATATGGGTTATCCTCCATTGAGCACGGGATTAAGTGCGATGATGTGAGGATAATCCTACAATGGTGTAGCACACAAATCAGTGGTGTAGACAGCATGTGCTAAATGAGGAGTGTGGATAACTATGTTGTCAACATGACAACTTAGTGAATGATACATACTCCTGTGTTGTAGACACCATGTGCATAATTAGAGTTGCGTAACTCAATGAGAGTACAAAAACTCCTAAGTGTCTCACCTAAAATAATAATAAAATAATGCAAAATAATTAAATAATGCATTAACCTAAGTAAAATTAAGTAATTGTAATAAGTAAATACTTATTTACACCAACAAGTATGAATATGAAATGCAATGTTCCAATCAGGACCTTTGAGTACAAGTGCTTTAATTAATACATCTTTAAGGCATTGAAAGGATTTTTCACATGTTGAATTCTTCAAAATCTTTCTTTAACAAATCATATAGTGGAGTTTCTATTTGATTGAAATCTTTGATGAATCTATTGTAGTAACTAGCATGACCTAGGAAGCTTCTAACATCCTTTTCCTTTTCTAGTGTGGGTAGAGTGCTAATTACTTAAATTTTCTATGGATCAACTTGAATGCCATTTGAAGAGATATAGTGACCTAATACAACTCCTTCCTCTATCATCATATAACACTTTACACTATTTAATGAAAGGTTGTGTTCTTGACATGTTTTCAACACTCTATCTAAACTAGATTTAGCTTCATCAAAGGTAGATCCATAAATAATGAAATCATCCATATAGATTTCCATACAATTGGCGAACATATCAAAGAAAATACTAATTACTGCTCGTTGAAAGGTAGTAGGAGCATTACACAATCCAAAGTGTAACATTGAATAAGAAAATGTTCACTAGGGGCAAGTGAAAGTTGTCTTGTCTTGATCTTCTGGTGCTATTTGTATTTGGTTATACCCACTAAATCCATCCAAGAAAGAAAAATACTTTTTCCCAATGAAGTTATCAAGAATTTGATCAATGAAAGGTAATGGAAAATGATCATTTTTAGTTTTTGTATTAAGTTCTTTGTAATCCACACATACTCACCATTTACACCCCTTCTTAGGGACAATTATCAAAGGTAAGACCCACTGACTATCATAAATAGGATAGATGAATCCAAAATTCAGAAGCTACTATAATTCAGTTTTTACCTTATCATGTAATGCATGATTAACTCTTAGTTGAGGTTGTCTAATAGGCTTACATTTTGGTGTAATGTAAATTCTATGAGTGCAAATTTTTGGGTCTAATCCTTTCATTTATGTGTAATCCAATACAAATTATTTCTTATTTTTCTCTAGCAGCTTAAATTTGTACTTTTCAAATTGTCAAGAGTAAGATTCTTATTGATATTGAGCTCCTTTCCTTGACTAACTTCAACTCTAGTGAATTTATCACCATAGCTAACTCTACAAAGTTAGAAGACTTAATTTCATGAGGTAACAAGTTATGAAGGTAACTAGTAGCTGTCAGAAAATTGGGTGTATCCTTAGAAGGAAGAATTGTCTGCAATGAACAATTCTAGTCAATACACAGAGTGGTATCTTCACCATATTCATTGAATAGGATGGTTGCAAGAATATCATCATCATTCTAAGGAATCATAAAGGGATTTACTTCAATCATCATGAGATGACTTAATGAATTTACCTCTAGTTCATCATCTCCTAAATTAGGCCAGATGGCTTGGTCCTCTTGCAAGAGTGGTTTAGTAGGAGAGTATAAATCCAACTTCTTAATAGTGGATCCATTGGATATGGTCATTTTTCCTAGTAAACAAGCAATACAAGAATCTTCTATAGCTAACCAAGGTCATCCTAGGATAATAGGATAACCTCCTAAAGTTTCTTTTGTGATAAAATGAAAAAATCCATTGGATAGACCCAAGAATCCAATGTAACTATTACATCTTTATTGGTAAACAGATTGTTCTTTTGAATAAACTCCCAAAATGCCCAAATCTGAAAGAACAATTAGATGCCAATAGTTGGATAATCTATAATGGGGTTGATAGATTTCCTCTAAATTGAAAGGTACAGCTCCCTTATAGAATGATATGCAATGAATTTGTTTATTTCCTAAACTAACTGGGTGCATTCTTAACCTGAGAATGGAAGAGGAGAAACCAAGTTAACCCTAGGCAGGACTAACTCAGGTAGATTTTAAATGTTAAGCCTAGCTAACTTTAGGAACTCACACATCCTATGATTCCCTGAGATTGATAACGGAAGAATGTTGTTAGTTATGCAAATGTAGTGACATGAAATTAAAATGAAGATTAAACATCTGAATCTTTGCAACTGGAATAGATGAAAGTACTCCAATCTATCACCCATTCACCATTTGACTAAGAATGCAAGAAAGTACTCAAATCTGACCATAAAAATACTTTGATTGAAAGTAATCGAAAAAGTGATGCCTAAATTCTCTGATTCATAACCAAACCTTTCTTGTTTTAAACACAACAAACATAATACTTTGATTACATTTTCTTACAATCTACAACGAAATCTAATACAAAGAACCAAAATATCCATCTCTAATGCATGAATGAAAATGCAAAAATTGAATGCTCTCCCCTCTACTCTAGCTCTTTGACTATAGGCCAAAATAGAAGAACCCCCTCTATCTTTCTCTCTCCCATATCTTCTTTTCTTCCCATGGTAAGTCTTCCTCTTCAGTTATTAAAACTGACTCTTCCTTTCCTTTTCTTTATTATGATTATATTCTTGATGAGTTTAAATACCACTTCCACATTGAAAATCAAAATCCATTAACAAAATGTTCCATGGCTCTTCATATATATATATATATATATATATATTGGAGAACTTGAAAGCCTAATTTGGTATTTGTCTCGTAGCAATCAATATAGATCCTCATGATATTTCAAGTTTAGACACATGCCTCTCATATGTCGGAGCTCTAATATATGCTTCATTAATTGAATTATAGTGACAATACATAGACACTTGCAACAATGGGAAGATATGGCCTAGATTAAGCTCCACATATTTAGAATGCATGACCTCTCTATCTTCACCTAACCTGTCTGTGAAATTCAGCTTCATGTTTCCATTGTAGGCTCCTCTTGGGGATACCAATATCTATTATAAAAACATGGGAATTAGTTGTTGCAACTTCTCCATCTTGATTACGATGCCAATTGTAGTAAGCATGTGTCTTGTTTTTTTATTTGAAGAACTGCATGCCCAAAACTCGCTTCTCTAAATTCTGAATAGAGTGGTTGTGGTTCTGTAAAATTAGCTGTGAGGCCTTCTAGATTTCCTCCATCACCAATGGTAATTTAGATAGGAGAAGAGAGATCCCTGATAGGTGTACATTTCCCATTAACTACATTGTAAGCCACATTTGATATGCGTTTCATTAAAATACCTCACAGGCTGTTGATTTTTTTTTATTGCCACCTGCAAGAGTGTGCTTGTTGGACTAGGAGAAATGTTTTGAAATGACACCATTGGCAAAAGCATGGTTGCTGAGCTACCAAGATGCACTAGAGGTACCTAGAGGGGACCCGCAAAAGAAAGACCAAACATATTCTTATTAAATTGTATCATGAACCCATTCAATGGTACTGAAGTATTATTTTCAATCTTCAAACTATAAAATATTTAGCTATCTCACCATCCACTAATCTCAAGGCCTCAACCTGCTGATGTTGGAAGTAAAATTGGTAATAGAGGCCTAGAAGCTTCTTCTAGCTAATCTGAAGGGACAACGACATTGTCCAAACCCAATAGATCACCAAGAAGATCTAGAATAGGAGTTATAGGTAATACTCATTTTTTTGGAACTTGAGGAACATTACTTAACATTGATGCAAAAAATGGATTGAACTCTATGGTAGGAGCTGACAGTTCTTAAGGGCCTAAATCAAGCCCATTGGGAAACTCTTCATCATCGGGCACTAAATAACTTGTTTAACATGACTTACAAATGCATCAGGATGCTTGTGATATACATAAGCAAGTGTGGAAAAATTAGCAAGAAGCTCATCTAGGAGTGATTGATCAAGTTGATTAGAGTCATCACTAATAATAGGTTTCTTGGCCAAGACAACATCTTTTGCTACCTTTGGATCAATTAACAAAATTCACCAATAAATATAAGCACGATCACACAGATCTAGATTGTTTGTTTCCTGAGTAGCATTATTAAGTACAACCTAAATCATTTGTTGCAGCCCTTTCCAATTTGATGGTACATCATCCAATTGCACATACAACTTTTCTAGCAAAATCAACATCTACTTCAATTGCATATTTCTTGAACTCCTCATTGGTATTCTTCACTGGCTTCATGCCATGCACTTAAAAATGAAGCCTTTGGCGAAGATTCCACTATGTCCTTCTCTTTGGCGGAGAATTAGAAAATAGCTTCTCCTCAGAAGAAAATGAACATGGGAGGGCATTTTTTGCCAAAGCAACTTTTCATGCTCAGGTTGTCACACTCCAAACAGAGCTCGACAAATATTAAATTTTGTTCGTATGTGAAAAGCTTTGAAACTTTAGTATCTCAAAGGTGAAAACCTGATGCTAGTGGTCATATGGTATGTTCATCATATGTGTTGGATTTGAAGCCTGATTTCATTCCATCAATATCTTTTGAACTCCTTTGGGCTGCAGGTGTATCTCTTAGACATTAGCATGACAAACATAAACCCCATATAGGGATGTTGTCTTCATCTCATCATCGAGATCCTTCTTTATATTGGGTTTCCTACTGTGGAATCACAAGATGTCATTCTGCTGCAATCATTTAAAGGGAATGCATTAGTTTTGCCATGATAATCTTAGAAACATTATCCATAGCATCATTATAATCAAACATCCATCAAACCCATATATGACAAGATTTGAGCTGTGAGCTATAGAATCAATTATGTGTTTGAGAGCTTGGAGTATCAAATTAATTCCTTGAATAGGATCTTGGTGAATCTTTATTTGAAATTTCAGCAAGAGATTCCAAGGCTTTGAAGCTAACAACTTTTATTTTTAAATTGAACCCCAAATCCTGAACTGAAACTTTGAATCTTCTTTTTGGAGTTGCAACTGTTGAACCTTAAAACTTTAAACATCTAAACTCACTTTTGAATCTCAAAAAAGCTCGTAATTCTAGAATTTCTAAAATTTAAGAATTAGAATTCAGGTTCAATGCTTCCTTTAAATGCTATCTTCTCACAAAATGAGTCCTACAACACCATAACTAGTAAAATGTACCAACAAAATATTTACTTGATAGGCTGATTTGGAAGCTTAAAATTGGGGGACTGGAAGTACACCTACAATCTTCTATCATGCCATCAAGCTTAACTGTGGAACTATCAGCAAGCTAAAGTATGGTAGGGGTTACTTGAATACCAATGATATTAAGGTGAAGAAGTACCTCCCTAGTTATAATATTAATATATGCACCTAATTATACCAAAGCATTTTGCACCTGTACTCCATTGATATGGACTGGGACAACTAGACTTCTTGGATTAGAATATTTTGGGACTATTAATTTTTTCAGCTTAAGGTCAGATAGTTGTCCCATGACATGGATAGTTTGGGTTTCTACTAGGTTGTTCTATATAGGCTTCTTAATAGCTTTGGTATGTGCTAGGATTTCCTTGAAGGAATCTAGCAATGGTATTTTGATTGTCATTTTTTTCAATTGAGTGAGTAATTCTCATACAACAAGATTTTTAGAAGGACTTGATGTTTGATCAAGTCTTTGTGGAAATGGTGGTGACTTACTTGTAGGAGGCTGTGATGGAATAGGAAGGGATTCCTCATTCAAGACATCATTAGAGGTAACATTTTTTATTAATAGTCCTTTAGGACTTAGAAGAGTGGTTCCATACCTAAGGTGTATATCATTGATTAAATAGGTTTATTGCTAAGTATCATTGGAGGAACATACTTGATTTTGAGTAGTCACATTATTTAGATTTCATGTTGGCTGAGAAGGTAATTGATTTGGTTTGGGTGGATGATTATTGGTTGTAGCTGTAGGTTGCATTAAAGCTTGTTGCAAGGGATTATATTGTTGATTAGGCCACCACTGAGATGATTGTTTCTAGTTATTTTGTGGGGCTTTCCACTGATTGGATTGCTGCTATAAATTCTAATTAGGCTACTGCCAAGGTTGATGTTATGGAGGGGCTTGTCATTTTGGTTCTTTCCATTAGTCAGGTGGAGGTTTTTTTTTCAAGATTGGTTATTTGACATGTTAGGTTGAGACTGAGGGGGCAAGAAAGATCCCAATGGTTTGGATTTGAAAAATTAGGATCTTGTCATTGATTATTAAATTTCCCAAGATTTTGGAGAGGGTCTTGAGGCATACCTTGTCTCTAAGCCTGTGGTATCCTTTGAGTGATGTATGATATCTCTCCATTGTCATCAATTGGTTTGAACTCCACTCGCATCTATTGCGATTGAGTCTCCATATCAACAAACATCTTACACTTGCAATTCCTTTTCTTCTCCCAACAATGAGAGCAAAGCTTAGCTAACATAGCATCAACTTCTTGATGTTTCCTTCTCGCTTGCATTGTATCCAACTAGGCTGCAACATTATCAATAATGTCTTTCTTGAAATCAAATACTAAATTTGAAAGATCCATTTTTGATGTACTAGCTCCATCGGTCTTCAAGGAATTAGAATGAATTCCTCTTCCTTTTTTTTTACATTGGCCCATGAATAATTTTAGCAGTATCTCTTGATATCCTCCCATGTACTTTGTGTGACATCTCTCCAACCATGAGGTCTAGGGCTTGTACACAAGTATCCTCTACACTCCTTAAGAAAAGGTACTTCTGATATGACTCATTCAATTGATATTCAATATTCCTTTGAAAATTATAAAGGACTCTTGAAATATAATCTTCAAGAGTTTCATCTTCCTTCTAATCATTCTTGAAGATATCATCACCTCCCATACTCCCTCTACAATAATATTTATATTTGGCAAGAAAAAAATTCTTCATTCCATCCTAGTCCACTATAGCATTAGTGCCTAAACCCATGAACTATATTAGGGTTTCCTCTTTTAGATGAGAGGGAAATAATTTCAGCTGATGAGCATATGTTGTGTAGTCACACCCTCTACATAGAGCATCAAAGTCAAAGAGAAAGGTTTTGAGTCTTTAGTAATTAAGCCATAGTACTTGGGAAGTGTAGAAGTAGGGATGTTTTAAGATTATTGTTATCCTGGAGGCCAGGTATGGGAAATGGAAATGTAGGCTGATCCATTCTAGGTGGGGTGGTGAATGTCCTTGCTAATAAATGACAATGGCTAAAGGATTATCCTAATATATAGGGGCAGAAGAAATATTATTCAAACCTAATGATTCATGAGAGGATGATAAAGGAAGGTTTACATGATAGGCTAGAAAAATATTTTCAAATGGTTGATCTTCTACATTAGCTAGATATTCTTCAAGGGAATGTTCTTATTCAAGGTGTTGATCTTCTTTCTCAGGATACACAATTTCTTCTATTTGAAATGGGTCATTTTGAGTAATAAATCTCCCAATATGGTCTCTTCACCTATGTATTCAGATAAAGTAATACTAAGTTGAACTTGGAATAAAACTTGAACAAATAATTATGCATACAAACTCCTAAAAATGACCCTCATAAAAGATTTAAATTGACATCATCCCTAGAAATGGCACCAAAAATGCTTGGTAAAATGATTGAACTAGAAACTAAGGTTTGTGCATATTGATTGTACATCCAACATAGAATCCAAAACTATCCATTTACTTACTTGACCAGAGACAAGCTTGAAATGATGTCTGCAAAGTATATTCTTTAAACACCTTTAACTATCATTTTTCTATCCTATGGAACTAAGAACATAAACACTTAATCTATATGTGAATGTAAGAAACCTTTAGCTAGATGATAGAAATGAAATACAAACAAGACTCTACACTATTTTCCTTTTGCTACAGGAATAACTATTAGTTTTGTTACCAATGGCTATAGGAACAATATAGATCTTACTTAATCCTATCACACAAAAAACTAATTCTACCAACTAGGTTCACTCGCCAAGTGGGATCCCTTGGATAAGTGAACAAATATATATATATATATATATATATATATATATATATATATATATATATATATATATATATATATATATATATATATATATATATATATATATATATATATATATATATATATATATATATATATATATATATATATATATATATATATATATATATAATTCAACTACTAAAACACAATATTAACAAGTTGTATTGACATTAACTCATAGAAAAATATAAACTAGAAATGATAGTTTATATCTTAAAGAAATGCTATTGCAATTACAAACTTTTCTGAACTATATTAAGGGTCTAATTCAAAAACTTATTTAAAGAAACTACAAAAACTAAATTCCTAAGATCTAGCTTCAAATATGAGAACTTAGAAATGCAATGAATTATTATGTCATGGTATACATCTTAATGGAATGAGTCTTAAACACATGACATAATAGCTTTTGGATTTGTGTAGCAGATGGAAGTTAGGTCAACTTGATCTTCAACAACCCATAAATATTAGATAATCACATAACTAAACTATTAATTCCTTCATATGCACTCTGTCCTTTGAATTATTCCTGAAATAAATTAGTAGAAATGTGATAATTTGTAGAAAAAATTTACTTCATTAATTCATGATAGACATTTAATGCATATATCAATCCTTGCTCACAATGAATAGTTGCAGGAACCTACCCATTAAAATTAAGAAAGGAAAAAGGTATGCACATCTATAAATCATACATATATAATCCCATTCTTCTATATGAGTTATAATAATAGAATTATATCTAGGAAACCATATAGTGGCATGAAACTTATAGAAAAGCAAGGTAGTTATAGATTTATATAGAAAATTATAGTAAAAAGTATTTAAACATGAAATATCTCATAAAAACAATAAAATTCCATACACTTATGTCATTCCTTAAGCCCATCAGTAGTGAAAGATATAGCACAATGCAAACAAAAAAACCCTGGAGGAGATTCAAAAGTAGCACAAATGAAATTTATATCTTGGAATGTTAGGGGACTTAATGGCCCCAAAGAGAAGTATGAAGTTAAAAAATATATTTTTGAGTTAAAAGTTGATATTACCCTCATACAAGAAGTGAAGATGACAACGGAAACCTTATCTAAAGTTGTTGAGTTTTTTTGGTTGGGAGCCAAGTTATCCTATAGTGAAGCTATTGGGGCCTCTAGAGGAATCATTACCATTTGGAACCTAGAAAATGTTATAGGTGAGGAGATTAACCTTAATCCCCACTTTTTTGTTGTTAGATTTAACTCTAAAACTTAGAAATACAATTTTTTAAATTTATAGGCCCCTGATTCTAGAAATGGGAGACACCAAGTTTGGGAGGAGGCATTTAATATTGCTCATTTGATGAAGAATGAAAATATCTTATGCATGGGGGATTTTAATTCCCCTATTTATCCCTCAGAGAAGATGGGAGGATTAGAGGACTTCTCTGAAAGCCTGTATGAATTGGTAGAATTCTTGGGGAGAAATGACCTATTTGATATTGACCTCTAAAGAGTTCCCTTTACTTGGTCAAATAATAGGCTTGGGAGTAACCTTATTCAAGTTAGGTTAGACTATTCTCTTATCTTAGCTGCTTGGGACATTCTCCTCACCACCTCTATTAAAGCCTTCCCTTGGATAATATTTGATCAAATATCCATGCTTCTTTTTTCCTGGAACAAGAATAAAAGGACTAAAAGGAAACCTTTCAAATATGAAATTATGTGACACCCACATCCAGAATTCAAGATCTATGTTACTTGATGGTGGAATGTCCCGATACAAGAGTAAAAAATGTTCCATATTGCTAGGAAATTAGAAAGGATAAGAAAGGATGCTATGAGATGGAGCAAATCATCCTTTGGAAATATATTTAAAGATAAGAAGGAGATTGAAAGGAGATTGGAAATCCTTTAAAATTATATGACTAATGGTACGCCCTTGAATGAAACACAACAAGAGGAACAAAGTTGTAGTGCTCAATGGAAAAATGATTATAGGAAAAGAGGGAGTTTTCTAGAAACAATGGTTGAGGATTCAATGGCTTGAAGAGGGGGATAAAAACATTTCATTTTTTCATAGGATGACCTCAAAAAGGAAGAAGAGAAATACTATAAGTAAACTATTAGATAAAAATAGGTAGGAATTAATAGAGGAGGAAGATATCAAAGTCTAGACGTCAAACTACTTTTAGGAAATCTATAATCCACCTCCTCACAATCCTTGCAATAATGTGAATGAAACACTCTTAAGGATTATGGACCCCTTCATTGATGATTAGATGGAAAAGAACCTTCTTGTGAAAGTTATGAAGAGGAAGTTAGTAAAATTGTATTTTCTATAAGGCCATTTAAAGCATCAGGACTTGATGGGTTATCCCTAGCGTTCTTCCAGGAGTTTTGTGAGGTTGTCAAATATGATCTAACCATATTTTTGGAATATGCCAAAACAAGGAGGTTGACCCTTACAAAATATTCT
The DNA here is from genome assembly GCA_028749045.1 of Cupressus sempervirens. Lineage (NCBI taxonomy): Eukaryota > Viridiplantae > Streptophyta > Pinopsida > Cupressales > Cupressaceae > Cupressus > Cupressus sempervirens. Next base: position 348,679,830 of record CM053792.1, on the reverse strand, counting down.
TACTAACTAATTACCAGTAGATAACCATTAGAGCACAAATAAAAAAAGTAACCCCTAACCAAGCTTAACACACCAAAAAAACCCTAGACAAACTAGGATCCCGATAGGGATATCCAACAAAAACTTTAAAAATTGACATATTAGTAGAGTACCAAAACTAGAACTAGTTCAAACATAATTTTTTTTAAAACAAAGGCATCATTGCCTTAAACCTAACCAAGTGAGTGACCCAACAATGAGACCATAAAAACATAAAGAAACTAGAGGAGGGGACAATGCGCTAGTTATCCTTCTCATTTCCTTTCCCCTTGAGAAGGACATTAGCCCAGTTTTTCACTAGGAACCCGAATAGTAATTTGGAGTCCTCCTGGTCTAGACCCTCCTCTTGATTACCTTGAAGCAATTGTAGAATGCTAGCCACCACATAAGTCACTTTAATGGTGAACTTAGACAGAAGGCCAAAAATTTCCTCCATATCCCTCATTTGATCTTTGAGCCCCTTGACCTCCACATTCATAACCTCCATCGAATCCACCAGAGAGAAAAACAACTTGCACTTATCCACCTCCATGATGTTGACCTGCAAAACTATGGGGTTAGAAATTATCTTCTCCTTAGTGTTCACCCAAGCAGGAGAGTAGGTCATCATGGGAGATGGAATCTTATCATCAATAGTATTTGGGAATTGATCTAGATTAATATTGACTGTATTCATTGTGAGGGTCATTGAGACATGAGTTGACTCTTTCCTCTTGTTACCATCATCCCCCAAACCTAACTCAGAGGAATCTGAAAGATCAAACTCCATCTCCACATCCTCCTCCTCCTCACCTCTGCATCTTGTCACCATTTTCTTCATCCTTTTCTTGAAGGGGATCACATCTTCAAAATCTGAATCATCTTAGCCATGCCGGATAGTAGTTCTCAATCTTTGCTTAGCTTCTGATTTTGAAAGTTTCCAGGACCTTCTTCTACCACCTCTAACCTCCTCCTCATAATGAATTGGGTCCTCCTCCAACCCTTTCTCAATTTTTTCCCTCTTCCCTATCGACAATAGGGGGAATTTTAATCTTTTTAGGATCAACAAGGGAAATGCCAGGAGAGGGTTGGGGGGTGGGGTTGCTAGGACTAGTGATTCTCAAAGGAATGTGGTGGGGGGGGGGTCATGAAAAGAGGGGATATTATCAACGTCCACAATTCTAGGGGTAACAGGGCCAAATGAAATTGGTAGAGAAAACCCATTAAACCCTAGTGCAACATTGTGAAGTTAGCACCCTTCTTCTTTTCCTTCACATCCGCAACCGTATCCACCAACTCATGCAAAAAAAAGAAAGGAATGGAAAGGATGTCATGGTTCCTAAAATTGTTAAGGAGGGGAAAATGATAAAAATAAAAAAACCCATACCTCCCTTTGAGAATTAGATATTTCATCAGCACTAAATAGACCTTGTTCCATGGCTCTGAAAGCTTTTCCCTCAGAAACCCACCACAGTGATGAACAAACTCCTCTTTCACTCAAAAGAAATGGTTCATACTTACTTCGTCCAAGATTGTGGTCACTTTCTATCATTTCCTACATGTCATTGAAAGGCCTGTAGCCATAGCAATGGCTTCCTTAGTCACCTAAAAAGTGATACCATTCACCATCACTTTCATTTTGTCCCAAGAATTCACAAACTAGAGCAAACAACTCTTGTCATAGCCATTCATCACCTCCATAAAAGGGACCAGACCCTCTTCTTTTAACATGAACCAAGTAATAGGTTTTCTAGCACTATCTTCAACTATCAAGGGCTCAATATGAAGCAAGTCATCCCTCATAGAAACTTCTTGCCCAACATTGTTCACTCTCTTCTGAAACCTAGACCAGACACTTAGATTGAACCCATAGTAACACTTAGGTGCAAAATGAAACTCCAAAAAGTAAGGCACAATCTCATAAATGCCTTTAAATTCATCAAACTCCATGTCTTTACTCATCCTTGTCATATTTCATTCACCACATCCATTTTCCCACTCTGCCTTTTCATCATCCTGAACCCAATGCCTTTTGAAATTTAAATCATTACTTAAAAGAAGGTACAAACTGATTAATCAAATAATCATAAAATATACACCCATATCATAGGTCAATTTTATTTCCCTCTTGGCCCTCACATCTTTATTATTGGGAGTGATCTTTTCATAATTTCTCATCACCTGTCTGAAGTGACATGACCCCTTATGCCAACTCAACATCATTGACTTGTCACCATACACTACAATTCTGCACCACATAAACCCAATCATGAGGGGTTGTCTTTAGTCATTATAGATATTACCAAATTTGGTAACACCTCAACATCTCTCCAACATTGTAAGCCATGAATCTTTAGACCCCTCATAGCCATCACGTTAGCCACCACATTTCCCTCCTAGTAAATATGTTGCAAGTCATACTACTCAAGGGATGTTAACATATTCCACACTTCTTCAATCACCCCCTAAAATCCCATCCCACTTTTGTTAGACCCTTTTTAGTATCTAGTACCATCAACTCCCCTTCGATTTCCACATTCTTCCACCCAACACCAATGACCAACTTTAGGTCCCAAAGGAGAGCCATAGCATTAGCCACATTATTAGAAGCCTTACCTAGATTATGAAAAAATGCTAACAACATTTTACCAGCACAATCTCTCATCATACCTCCACCTATAGAAACATCCCCCCTTGCCACTCCGTCAAAGTTTAGTTTAACCCAATTCTCTTTGGGAGGGCATCATTTAGTCATTTCTCTAGTGAGCTATTTAGAATTGGTCAACCTTTGCAAATCCATCCATGAGTTTCCAACTCTTGGAAATCCTCTATGAATTAGCATAGGGGGAGATGACAATTTCCTCCACTTACTATTCTACATGTTCTCTAATAACAAATTCACAATCAATCCTACCAAAACCTCCCCATTCCTTTCTTCATTCCTAAAGGCCCTATTATTTATTTCCTTCCAAATACCCCAGTAAACATGGGGGGGTAGAATTACACAGTTGGATAAGGATGGGGTTGTGGAAAGGGTCCAACCAATTAACAACAAATTGCTCCATCTCTTCATGGAAGACCCATTCCACCTCCAACATCTGGAGAATCCTTCCCCATATATTTCTTGTAAAGATACAATCTAGGAAGAGGCAGGGGATAATTTCTTCCCCCACTTTACATAGATAGCATCTATTGGTAATTTGGAAGCCTCTTTTTTTGAGGTTGTCAATCGTAAGAATCTTTCCATGCATGGTAATCCACCAGAAGATGTTAACTTTTAGAATCAATTGATTAATCTAGATCTTTTGCCAACATTTTGGAGACAGTTTCTTCTCAAAAACCATCTTATAAGTAGAGTTGACTAAAAAATCACCAAACGAGGTGTACCTCTATATGAATGTGTCCTCCTTGGCCACCCCTGGGATTCTATACCCCTTCAAAAACTCACCAAGGTACCCCACTAGGCTCCCTAAATTTGTATTATCCTAAGGTAACTATATGTTCCTCCACCTCCTTCTAGCCACAACATAGTCTATCACTTTACTTCCCACAATCAGCTAAAAATAATTCTTGAGAACCCCAAACTTCATACAAACCAAAGGTTTCCCATCTATCCAAGAATCTTCCCAGAACTTGATTTTTCTTCCCAAACCCACCATCCACCTCAAATCTTCCTAAAGTAGACCTTCATTCTTGATAATATTAATCCACACCCTAGAAACTGAGGGAAGGTCATTATCCCAAATAAAATACACAAACTTCATATTCCCTAGGTACTTAGCTTTTAGGATCCTGCACCAACTAGCTTCATCTTTTTCCAACCTCCAACCCACCTTAGTAAGGAGAGCTTTATTCAAATCAATGATCTTTGTAATATCGAGATCTCCCTTACTTTTAGGTTTATGCATAATATCCTAACTAACAAGGTTCAACTAGTTCTTCTCCTCCCCCTGATCATAGGATGTTCCTTTGTATTCTTTCCAATTTCTCTATCATAGCCTAAGAGATTTTGAAGAGGGAAATAAAGTAAACATGAATACCTTGGAGGGAGGCTACAAGCAATTGAAGCTTCCCCACACTACTCAAGAGTTTACCTTTCCACCCAATTAAATTTTCTACATTTTCTCAAGGATAGTATTACAGAAGTGGTTTGGCACCTCTTTAACAATAAGTGGGAGACCTAGATAGGTATTCAAAAGGAGGGCCATATTACACCCCAAGATGTTTAGCACCCTTCTCTAGATATCAATTATTATATTGAAGAAAAACACTTTGTGTTTATCCAAGTTTATTTTCTGGCCAACATTAACCATGTAGGTCTCCAAAATATGTTCCAAGGCTCTTGCTTCTAACACTAACGAGTCCCCACTCAGGAAGGTATCATCTATGAATCATTGTATAACCTCCATTGGGAGCGAAGTAGCTAGTTTGATACCTTTGATCTCCCCTATGTTCACCTTTCTCAAGAAGGTTCTACCCAACACTTAAACAACAATGATGAGTAGGTATGGTGAAATAAGATCCCCTTGTCCAAGACCCCTCTCCACATCAAAATTTCCCTAGGGTGAACCATTCACTAGCATCAACTAGTTCATAGTCTCAACCATAGTTCTAATGATTCTAATAACTCCTTGGTTGAAACCAATTCTTGCCAGCACTTCATAGAGGAAAGACCAGCTAACCCTATCATAGGATTTCAAAATATCTAGCTTCAAAGCCATTCCTAGATTACCTCTCTTATCCATCGAGTGTAACAACTCATGAGTAGTAATAGCAGCATCCAAAATTTTACGATGAGGGATAAACCTATTCTAAATTTTTCTAATGAATTTGTGTAATAACAACTTAAAGTGGTTCACTAAAATCTTAGAGAAGATCTTGTAGGTTGTATTGCACAAACTAATATGTCTAAAGTTTGTGAGGGCCACCAGGTCCCTATTTTTTGTGGCTAAGGTAATAAAAATCCTATTAAGTCTTCAAAGCATCTTACTAGTTATAAATAAATCTCTAATAGCTCTATACACTTTCACTTTAATCACTTCTTAGAAGTCTTGGAAGAAGGTTGGGGGAAAACCATCAGGTCCTAGTGTTTTATAAGCCTTCATGAAAAAAATAGCTTTACAAACCTCCTCCTCCATTACTAGGTGAAGAAGGCCAACATTCTCTTCCATCGATATCACATTAGGAATGGAATAGATTAGCCAATTCCTATTCTCCCAATTGGAATCATGGTGCTACTCCTCATAGGAATTTTAAAAGAAATTACTTGCCCAACTACCAATATCCTCAACATAGTCATCTTTTAGTTCTAGCCATCCATTAAAGAGTCAATCTTATTTCTCCTTTTATGATTAGAGATTGACTTATTGAAGAGCATAGTATTCTTGTCCTCCAGCTTCTACCAAAGGACTCTTGACCACTATTTCCAGTAAATTTCCTCCTTGGTTAGGGTATTCTTCCACAATCCCCTATAGTTTTCCTCTTCTAATATCATATCACCTAAGGCCAACCCATCCCCCATCATCATTTGGAGGTTCTACAATTTCCCTTCAACCTCCTTTTTGATTCTAAAGATATCTCCAAAGGTCTCCTTATGCTAAGAGTGAACATTCCTTCTGACATTATCTAGTTTTGCAATAAGTCTAGACATATCTATACCCTCAATCTTTATATTCCACCACTCCTCCAAATATTTTTAAAGTCTAGGTGGGTCTGCAACATTACTTCATATCTAAAATTCCTTGGACCCCCCCCAAAGACTTCTCCTTCCACTTGAATAGGATCAGAGTGTGATTTGAGATAGTCCTAGGAAGACTCGTGAGACTAGAAGAAGTTAGACCCTTCTAACCAACTGAGACAAGGAGTCTTTCCAACCCTCCCCTTTCCTATTATTCGACCATGTTAGCTTGACCCCTCTTAACTCCCAATACATCAAGTCATTGTTATTTATAAAATCCAACAAGTTTTTCATACTATCTATAAAATCAATTGCAAAACTAAACTTCTCTAAGGGGTACAAGGGAGTATTGAAGTAACCCATACAAAAGGAGTTCCTAGTAAGCTTTAAGAAGTCTAAAAACTCTTCCTAGAGCTGACATCTTCTATTTCTTGAGTTTGGAGCATAAACATTAATGCTATTCCACACTTCGTCTTCTACCTTATGTCTATAATGAGGTAGCACTTAGATCTGTGAATAAATATGCCTTTAATAGCACTAGGGTTCCACCCCTCCTAAAGCACCTTCCACTTCACTATAACAAAAAATGGCCTTTGACCAAATGTAACCAGAAATCTTATCCATATTATCTGAGGACATTTTAACTTCCTAAATTAGTAGGATATCTACCCTAGTATTAGACAATACCTATTTAAGTGAAAATTGCTTTTGAGAGCTATTTAACCCCCTCATATTCCAAGAGAGAACTATAGTTTCTTACCTTTGGTCATATCTTGCAAGGTTGGTTTCTGACCACTAGCCACCTCCCTTTCTATCTACTTTTTCCTCCTATTATGCTTCATCACCTTCCCCACATTTGGTTTCTTTGACACTCAGGTCTGTCTTCTTTGTGTCTTCCATATCCCTTTATCCATGCCTAGGATGGAGGTAGAAGCTAAGGTTGATGCTCTATCAACCCCAACCAACTAGGAACTCAAGGGGGACCCAACACCAAAACCCTAGTTAATATTTTGCACCACCTCCTTATCCACCATATCCATCCCATTATCTTCCTTGATATCCTTACATACCTCCTTTGGTTCAATATTGACTTCCCCTTTCTCCAAGGTCCCCAGAGGTTTTCTTAGAAGATCTTCAATGCCTTGTAGGAAGGGAAAGGGGTCCCCCTAGCTACCTTGACAATCTCTCCCTCCTCCACCTTGCTAGAAGACCCAACCACTTTGAGGATCTTCTCCTAAGGATTTAGGCATGAGGACTCCTCCTCTGAAGACCCTTCCACATGAGTACTCCTACCTTCTTATCTACCTCATCATTAGCTATCACTATAACCTCTTTGTGAGCATATTTTACCATCGCTGACCCAAGAGTCCTCTCTTCATCCTTATCCTTATATGAGTCCACAGCTTCTTTTTGCCACACCTTCTCTCCTTTCTCAAGAGTTTTCCCTTTCTTACAATTGACAATCACATGACCAAACATCAAGAAGTTCTGGAAGAAAATGCCTGCATTTTCATATATCATAGGCTGGATCTTCTTACCCAACTTGGAGCTTAGCATAATGGACTTAGGGAGAGTAGATCCAATCACCACATTCACATAGAATCTAGAAAACACTAGTATGGACTTTTGTAACATGACCAAATCTGTAGCAACATAATGAACAAAGGAACTCCCATTCAATTTGAATATCCTTTCATCCTAGAACTCCAAGGGAAGGCCTGATGGCCTCATCCACATATGGTCTAGTTGGTTCAACTCCTTCACCAGGTCAAAGCCAGGATGTCATTTTTCCATAGTAAACTTGAAGCAAAAGAGTCCACCAGGCATTGCTGAAATAATAACATTGCCCTTCACCTTCTACCTCTAGTTCACCCACTTTTAGACCATCTCAATTGATGGGTCAAAAGCCATGAAACATCCCACCAAGAATAACCTTAGGCTTTCTGAAACACTATCAACCAAACTATCTATGAAAAAAATCTCTAACCCCTCCTCTCCTCAGAGAACCTTGGGGGCTTCCTGAAGGGTTTGTGTTAGTATCTCCCCAAGGACTCCATCCTTCCATCCAAAGACCATAGGGGACAATCTTTTCCCCCAATGATCCCTAGAGAATAGAGCAAGCACAAAAGGGTCAAATCCACATAGAAAGGTCTTAGGATCAACCTCCACATGGGCCCTCCTAGTTGAGGTCAATATCATTTGTAGCTCAAGGAAAATCGTGGGGACATGACCTACTAGAGGGGGGTCATCTCAGCTCATACCAATTCAAAACAAAATAAGTAGGAAGAGTTCAAGATAATTTTTTTGCAACCAAAATAAAGTCACAAATGTTGTGATCTAACCATGTTGCAAGGGATTTTGTCACAATAGAAAAGATGTTAAATGAACTCAATCAAACTTTTATTGTGCTAATCCTAATAGTTGATGAAGGGACTAGACTTGGAGAATTTAGACCTATTAGATTATTGTTATCACCAAAATTTGTACCCTTGTCTGAAGTTTGACCTAAAGGAAACCTTGTGTAACATGGAAACAATCTCAAAGCTGTGGGACTTGAACTGCTAGATTGAATCTCCATAGAAAGTTGGCTTCCTTACAATTAGGATGCATCTAACTTCTCTTTGATGGAAAAGAGAGAAGGAGATACAAGAGAGTAAATTTTTGAAAGGGAAAAAGGGTGATACACCTAATCGAAATGGCCATGACTCTTCCCTTACATGCACGACACATTAATGGAAAGCCAAATACACAAGTCTTGATTATATTCTACCTTCTAAGAAACCACATATAAGTTTGAGATTGATCAAATACTAAAGGAAAAGATTTTTTACAATACAACAACTATCAACAAATCAAGCACTACATATAAATCTAAGGAAGCAAAAGAGAAACATTCAAAAGGGACAAGAAACCTGTATGGACTAATGAATGGAAACAAAGGGTAAGAAACCAACTATCTCATTAATGGAAGGAAAAGAATACAATATAGAGCATGAGGCTACTACAAGTAGACATTATTAGAATAGGGAAGAACCCCTAAAACATATTTACAACTTCCTATTATAGAGTTCAGACATAACTCTGATGTTACATTGAGTTCAAACTCTAACTACATAGAGTTGAGATTATAGAGAAGAGCAATAACTATTGAATAGAAAAGATCATGATCAAATGCACATCCCCATATAGAATATTTGATCTTTGCATGCAAAATCTGATTTTGAGTTTGACGCATTTGATATTTCCAATAAGGCTTAGGAAGCCCTCCTTAGTTTGTAGTAAGAGGAAGAATTAAGAAATGTGAAGTTGAAGGAGGCAGAGCTTAGGATCACCCAAATGCAGAGAGATGAAGTGAAAGAGCCCCCCAAAAGGAGGTTTTCTAGCTTTAGACAAAGTAGTCCTCCCTAGATTCAACCCCAAGCTATTGGGAACCTCGATCTTCAATTTAGACACGTCCACATGTTGATGATGGTGAGCCCCAATTTGATCACCATCCCTTCTTTTTTGTTCAAGAGGAAGTGGATATGTCCTTGTTCACATTAGAGATAGTGAATGAGTAGCCACCAACTAAAGAACTTGCGCTATAGTAGGAGATTAAAGAAAACAAACATTAGGGGGAAACCATTTCCCTCAAAGTGAAACATGTCAATGTGGATGAGGTTTCTCCCTAGCCTGTAAGGGATGTCACAACAAAGAAAACCATCCATGAAGAAGAGTTTTTCTCTTCTTCAAGGCATTATAGAGACTATTGTGACATGAGGACATCACAGTGGATGGGGGTGATTGATTTCTATGAACTTGAGGCCTCGTGCCTATCTAATAATTCATCTTCCCCATGGGAGGAGTTATAGCTTTCTAAGAATGAAAAGAAGGTAACTATTGAAAAGAAGGAAGAGGATCCAATCCTCTTATTTGATGAGCTTCCCTCCTTTTTTGAGGAGGAAGAAGAAAATGTTGTTCCTTCTCTTGAAGGACAAGTCATGGCTTTTGAGTCTTTGTAAGTGCATGATGATCTACTACAAGTTGAGCAAGGAAAAAAATCATTTCTTGTAATAGACAGTCCTCCATGATGTGGAGAATGGAGAAGAGAGCCTCAAGGATAGCTTTTTCCTTAACGAAGAACGTGTTGATATGCACGATGTTGTTCCTCAACCTATGCATATTATTGTAGCAGAGTGATGCAGGAGCATCCAGAGGTATAAGGGAAATCCTATGTCACCCAAAAAAATGTACTTAGACTTAGTTTCTATTTCATGTGTTTTCATTTTTGGATACCCATTTGGGCCAAATAAAGGTTCCAACTCTCACAATTCCACTATTGGTGTTCGTGTAAATCTTGAAAAAATAGGATTGTGTAATTGAGCCATCATTTTGGTGAACTAGGAGGTGTGAATTGGACAGATGAATGTAATTGTGATTTAGAGCATTCCAGAAAAAGAATCAGGTCAAAAGGCCCCACAGTTTGAAAGTTATTGTAGTTTTTTGAGTTTTGAAGACCTCCTAAGAATGCTTCAAAGTCAGGTTAGGGGCATTAAATGACCTTGAAAAGGGCCAAAAAAAGGGGGACGAGCAAAGCTCCTCCATAGGGCTATAGAGCACTTCAAGAGCTTTTCAAAAATGTAAACGATTCATCAATTGGAGCTACGGTTCAAAAGTTATGCCTCCTAGAAGTTCGGTTACTATTTGTGGATTCTTCTAGATTTGCGTTGACTTCTAACACAACTTCTGGAACCTTTTATTTGGTTGGTGGATGCCTACTAGCACTTTCTAGAATTTACTCCTAGTCCTTAACCCTTCGGGGTCTATTTAAGGAGATTTCTAGCATTGTAAAAGGCAGTTCGGAGTGGAGTTTGAGAGGAGGTACTAAAAGGAGAAATTATCTCCACATTTATGCTATTGTAAGCCCTTAGGGCATGTTTTGAAGTTTATTTTCTCTGTACTGAATGTACTAGCTTATTTTTTAGTTAATACAATTTCCCTTCTTCTATTGTGTCCATTCTATTCTTAGGTTGTGTCCCCCATCAAGTGGTATTAGAGCTTGGTTTTCCTAAGTGTGTAGACAGAGCGCCAACTGTGAGGCAGTTTGCACCAGGACTGTGTGGTTGTGGGTTTGAGTTAAGAAGATGCCTCTATGAAGAGAGTGTGGCGAAAGGGCCAGAGCTATTAATCTTGAGGAGGTTAGAGCCCTCCAAAGGCAGGTACATGCATTGCAAGAGGAGCTCCGTAGAGGAGCAACTGTGGCCGTAGGTGATGAAAGTGAAGATGACAACGAAGAAGATGAAATTGGACCAGAAGGGGAATTTGATGGGGAAGTTCTGAATCATGCAGAGGAAAGGCTTTTTAGGGCCATTACTAAGTTTGGGAAAAGACCTACAATTGAAGTAGGTGTATTTTCAGGAAATCTGAAACCAGATGAGTTAATCGATTGGATCAATGAACTGGAAGAATACTTTGAGTATGAGGATATCAGGGACCCAGATAGGGTTAAGTTTGCAAAGGCCAAACTAAAAGGCCATGCCAAAATTTGGTGGCAAGAGGTTCAATCTGAAAGAAATAGAAGAGGAAAAGAGAAGATCACAAGATGGGATCGCATGGTGGACAAATTGAAGAAGCAGTTCATTCGTGTGGACTACGAGCTTGATTTGTTTAAGAAGATACATGGGTTAAAGCAAGTAGGAAGATTAGTCCAAGAATATACAGAGGAGTTTTACCGACTCTTGACTAAACCAAGGCATGCAGAAGCAAATAAGGAGAAGGTTTCTTGTTATATCAGTGGGTTGCGACCTAGCATCCAGGAGGAATTAAGTCTGGTAAGAATGACCAGCGTTGAAGAGGCATACTAGTTTTCCCTATGAGTTGAAGAGAAGCTAAATAAAAGGTTTGAAGGAAGACAAAGATGGTGCGATCAAGGAGGAAGGGGAAGTGGTAGATCATCTGGAGGCTGCAATGAAACCCAAAAGAAAAATGAAGATGTGGGTACTAGCAAGAACCAGAGGAATGAGGATTTCAACCGCTCCCATGATCAAGAATTTGGAAATTGGAGAGGAAGAGGTAGAGGATGTGGACAAGGAAGAGGAGGCTTTTGTGGTACTTGTTTCCATTGCAATGAAGAAGGTCATCGTGCCTTTAAATGCTCTCAACGAAAAGGAAGGACAAATAGGAGAGCTGAGGGCCAAGCTAGGGCTGCTCATGTGGATGAGGATGCACAATCATCACATTTAGAGGATGCAAAAAGAGGAGAGACCTTGGTAAATGAAAGAGTCCTACTAAGTGGTGAGATTGAACCAGGACAATGAAGGAGTTTTTTTTGTACCAGATGCAAGTGTGAGGATAAATGTTGTGACGTGATCATTGATGGTGGTAGCACTGATAACTTGGTATCAGAAGAGATGGTCTCTAAGCTAAAGCTCAAGGGGGAGAAACATCCCCAGCCCTATCAAATTTCTTGGGTAAAAGATGATCATAAGGTCCTGGTAAGTGAACAATGTTTAGTGAAATTCAAAATTGGGAGTTACCATGATGAAGTTCTCTGTGATGTTATTTCGATGGATGTTTGACATCTATTTTTGGGTAGACCATGGTAGTTTGATAGACATGTAGTACATGATGGACATGCAAACACATACTCTCTGACAAAGGATGGAGTTCGCCACAAATTAAAGCCCATGAAAAAGGAAGGTGAAAAGGTATGTAGCAGTGCTAGGATTTGTCTTGTTGATGAAAGGAAGTTTTTAGATGGCATGAAACATCAGCATATGTGCTATGCTTTGATCCCTAGGAAAGATAAAGAAGGTAGTAGTGAAATACCACTTGAAGTTTCAGATTTACTAGGGGAGTTTGGAGATATTGTCTCTGATAATGTTCTAGATGGATTGCCACCAGTAAGGAAAATCAGTCATCAGATAGATCTGATTCCAGGAGCTAGTTTGCCTAACAAGGCTGCTCACAAGATGACTCCTACTGAAATAGATGAGCTAAATAGATAGGTTCAGGAGCTATGGAGGAAGGGCTTGATTCGAGAGAGCCTAAGTCCATGTGTAGTACCTGTAGTACTCACACCAAAGAAGGATGGAGAGTGGAGGATGTGTACAGATTCTTGAGCTATAAATAGGATAACCATCAAGTACCTATTTCCTTTGCCAAGGATGGATGATCTTATGGACTGCTTGAGTGGAGCTCAGTACTTCACAAAGATAGATCTGAAGAGTGGTTATCATCAGATATGGATTCAAGAAGGAGATGAGTGGAAAATAGCCTTCAAGACCAAGGAGGGTCTTTATGAGTGGTTAGTCATGCCCTTTGGATTGACAAATGCCCCAAGCACCTTCATGCGGCTCATGAATGAGGTACTTAAGAAGTGCTTGGGAAAATTTGTTATTGTTTATTTGGATGATATTTTAATTTTTAGCAAGACTTTGGAAGAACATTTAGTGCATATTCGTAGTTTCCTTGAAAGGATAAGGAAGAGAAACTATTAATTAATCTGAAGAAGTGTATCTTTGCAAAAAGGGAGTTAGTCTATTTGGAGTTTGTTATATCACCTGAAGGTCTCAAAATGGATCCAGAGAAGGTAAAAGCCATCTTGGAATTGCCTACTCCAAGGTCTGCTACTGAGGTAAGATCATTTCATGGTCTAGTTAGTTTTTACAGGAAGTTTATTAAGAATTTCAGTGGCATATGTGCACCCCTAACTGATACAATAAGAGTGGATAGAAAAGAGTTCAAATGGACTGTAGTAGTTGCAAGAAGTTTTGAATTGCTAGAGAAGAAGGTGACAGAACAGCCTATGTTGGTACTTCTAGATTTTAGAAAAGTGTTCTAGGTGGATTGTCATGCTAGTGGTAGCGCTATTGGTGCTGTATTAAGCCAAGAAGGTAAGCCTATTGCATATTTTAGTGAAAAATTGAATGATGCAAAGAAGAAGTATTCTGTTTATGATCAAGACTTCTATGCAATAGTTCATGCCTTAAAGAAATGGAGGCATTATTTATTGCCAAAAGAATTTGTTTTGTATACTAATCATCAGGCATTACAGTACCTAAATAACCAAGGTAAATTGAATCAGAGGCATATGAAGTAGGTAGAGTTCTTGCAAAGTTATACATTTGTGTTGAAGCATAGAAGTGGAAAATCTAACAGGGTTGCAGATGCATTAAGTAGGAGACAATTGTTGCTTACAATAATGTAGGTTGAAGTAGTTGGGTTTGATGAACTCAAGAATTTGTACCTCGAGAATCCCAATTTTTTTGAAGCATGGAAAGCTTGTAAAGAACTTGTTGCTGTAGATAGAACCAAGTGGTTAGACTATTTGATTCAGGATGGCATGTTGTTCAAGGGTAGTCAATTGTGCATTCCAAGGTGTTCCATGAGGGAAAATCTGATTAAGGAGAAACATAGTGGAGGGATGGTAGGACATTTTGGTCAAGATAAGACCATTTTCATTCTTAGAGAACATTAATTTTGACCTCAAATTTCACAGGATGTGAAGAAGTTTGTACAGAGTTGCCATGTTTGTCAAGTTGCCAAGGGGTTTAGTCACAATACTAGCCTATGTTAGCCATTACCTGTTCCATCAAGGCCATGGGAGGACATAAGTATGGATTTTGTTCTTGGATTACCGAGGACACAAAGGGGTAATGACTGAGTATTTGTGATGGTTGATAGGTTCTCCAAAATGGCACATTTCATTCCATGCCACAAAAATCATGATACTGTCCATATTGCAGACTTGTTTTTCAAAGAGGTGGTAAGACTACATGGTCTTCCAAGTAGCATAGTTTCTGACAGAGATACTATATTTGTGGGGTATTTCTAGAGGACATTGTGGAAGAAGTTGAGAATAGACCTAAAATTCAGTTCCACGCATCACCCATAGACTGATGGCCAAATAGAAGTGGTAAACAGAAGTTTGGGCAATTTGCTAAGATGTTTAGTTGGGGATAAGCCCAAGGGGTGGGATTTGATTCTACCACAGGAAAAGTTTTTTTATAATAACTCTATAAATAGGAGTATTGGAAAATCACCATTCCAAATTGTATATGGGAGTAGCCCAAGCACTGCACCAGAGCTGAGGAAGATAGAACAAGGGGAGAGGACAAGTGCTGAAGCTGAGGAATTTGTTGAACATATCAAGCGTCTACATGAGGAGGTTCAAGCACACATTACCAAGATGAATCAAGAATACAAAGCTAGGGCTGATCAAAGGAGAAGACATAAGGAATTCCAAGTAGGGGATCTGGTCATGGTGCACTTACAAAAAGAAAGATTTCCAGCCAGTACTTACAACAAGTTGAAAATGAAGAAATTTGGCCCCTGCAAAGTTTTGAAGAAACATGACTCAGGAAATGCATATGAGGTGAAGCTGCCAGATGGTATTCACATTTCTCCCATTTTCAACATTGTAGATTTAACAGAGTATCATGATGATGGTACAGATGAGGAGCTAGTGTTAGAGCCATGTCCAATTCCTGCTTCTAAGAAGAGGGAGATAGAAGAAATTATAGATCATCGTGTGGGTAGGAGTACCAGAAATAGGCAGTATGAAGAGTATTTGGTCAAATGGAAAGGATGATTGATCAAGGACTCAACTTGGATTTCAGCAGCTAAGGTTTCCCATTTGGGATTTCCTCTACCATTCATAAAGTGACAGGGTCATTTTCAATCTACCCTGGGTGTCTGATGCAGGAGCATCCAGAGGTATAAGGGCAATCCTATGTCACCCAAAAAAATGTACTTAGACTTAGTTTCTATTTCATGTATTTTCATTTTTGGATACCCATTTGGGCCAAATAAAGGTTCCAACTCTCACAGTTCCACTATCAGTGTTCATGTAAATCCCAAAAAAATAGGAGTGTGTAATTGAGCCATCATTTTGGTGAACTAGGAGGTGTGAATTGGCCAGATGAATGTAATTGTGATTTAGAGCATTCCAAAAAAAGAATCAGGTCAAAAGGCCCCACGGTTTGAAATTTATTACAGTTTTTTGGGTTTTGGAGACCTCCTAAGAATGCTTCAAAGTCAGGTTAGGGGCATTAAATGACCTTGAAAAGGGCCAAAAAATGGGGGAAAAGAAAAGCTCCTCCATAGGGTTATAGAACACTTCGAGAGCTTTTCAAAAATGTAAATAGTTCATCAATCGGAGCTACAGTTCAAAAGTTATGCCTCCCGAAAGTTCGGTTACCATTTCTAGATTCTTCTAGATTTGCATCAACTTCTAATGTAGCTTCTAGAACCTTCTATTTGGTCGGTGTATGCCTACTAGCACTTTCTAGAATGTACTCCTAGTCCTTAACCCTCTGGGGTCTATTTAAGGAGATTTTTGGCATTGTAAAAGGAAGTTCGGAGTGGAGTTTGAGAGGAGGTACTGAAAGGAGAAATTATCTCCACATTTATGCTATTGTAAGCCCTTAGGGCATGTTTTGAAGTTTATTTTCTCTGTACTGAATGTACTAGCTTATTTTTCATTTAATACAATTTCCCTTCTTCTGTTGTGTCCATTCTGTTCTTGGGTTGTGTCCCCATCACAGAGTAGGAGGATTTTGATGAGGAGACCATTTGGGATGAGCTAAAGATTTTTTTTTCATCCATGGACATAAAACAACCCACCCTTTCATCATATAACCATGAGTTGTAGAAAAAACAAGTGAAGAGCCACACCATACTAGTAGCTCCTGAGGGAGTGATTCATGAGCAACATGAAGAAGATGTGGAGATTATTTATTCACAAGAAGAGGAGGAGCCACTTCCACACTAGGAGGATACAAATATTGTAGAGCACAATAGTGAGGTCAAGTCTGATTGCTTAGACCTAAAGCCATAAAGAGGATGCCCCATTAGGCATCTAGCTTTGCATCAATGCAAGTTGCCTTTGGTTATGCTCATTACAAAGCATGAGGAAGATTTTCACAAGGAGGAGCAAGTCTGTCTTGCTCAGGAACAAGGCATCCCAATGTTGGAGATACACTTCTTTGTTTTTAGCACTGGGAAGGAGGTGTTCCATGTAGCAAGATTTTTGTTGTGCCTACTATCATTCTCAACTTCCCTAATGCATGGAACAAGAAATTAGTTGGTGAGGAAGGGTAGCTACTTCAACAAACTAGTCAATGGGTTTGTTTAACTTTTCATTTCTGCAAATTTTTGTACATAGTACATTAGGTGCTTTCCTTGTTTTCTAAGAAGTGCACAAGAAAAATTTGTTTCTCTATCAAATATCTAAGTTTTGAATTTTTGTAGTTGTAGAGGTTGCATATTTCTAATTTTTTGTAGAACAGGTTTATTTTTTGTGACTCTATAGCCCAATGGATTGATTAAGGCCACTGGTCCATGCTTAGCAAGGAAGCATCCCCTCTGAGTCACTAGAAATGTTAGCCATTTTTTCCCCCTTTCCAAAATTCTCATATCTAAGGTGGTAGCCATGTCCATGTCCTTTGACTTTCATTTTATTTCCATGCATGCATAAGAAGGGATACGTAAAAAACCTTCATTTTACCCTTTATATTCCTAAGTCTTAAAAGTTATATATTGAATGGTATAGTCTTATGAATGTTTCAAGTCATGACCATGCAACTTTCTTTCATCACCTTGCCACTCTAGTTTTGTGACTTAATTTCTAGATAGACTGCAAGCATGTGATGCAATTGATTCCATAGTCAATGCATCTTCACTACAATTTATGCTAGCACCCATAAATAAAGTTGAAAAGTTGTGTGGAGGTCTTATTCACATGGTCATAGGAGTTTGAGAGAAAACTTGGGTTAGAGTTATGATGATGTGAAATGCCTTTTGTCACATGTTTGCAAGGTTAAAAGCTAAACTTTGGTTTTAGGCAACAGGATTGTGATGAGTAGACAGGTATCAACATTCTGGGGATCTCATTGAATCAAATGAAGAAATATCTCACGGAGCCTGCAATCAATCTCTATTTTAGATTGAATATAGATCAAAGGTTGTCATTGTATCATTATGAAAAGAAGCAAGGTTGTTAGCTATAACAACATAACGATAGAGAACCACATGGCTCAGTTGGCCCTAAGTCATAGTCTCTTCATTACATCATCACAAGGGCTAGTTTTGAAGGAGTTATGAATTGAATGAAAGTAGATAAGTTGGATCAATTTAATTCCATCGATGAGATTCAAAAGTTTAAGTTGTGACCATGCAAAAATCAATAGCCTAGTAAAATCCAATTGTTTGCATCATTGCAGATGAGTCAAGGAAAATCGTAGTCAAGACAGTGAAGTGGCGATTCCCCTTTGATCAATTATTTACGGGGTTAACATTTCAGGTGGTGAGGTTGTGATCTTCCTCTTTTCACATAGTCATAGATGGTTTGACACAAACCATGGTCAGAGTGGTGATGCTATGAAATACTTTTGAGCACATGGTTGCAGGGTTAAATGCTAAACCTCAAGTTTAGGCTACAAATGAGTGACAAGTCAACACCTATCTAGTGGGACCTCTTTGGTTTTTGATCAATGTAAAGACATGTGTTTCCTCTATCATTGGATCTAGTTAGATTGATGGTTGGTGTATCCATGCTTTCCAGAAGTGCTCAAGCTTTAACCAAAGTGGGCAAGCCACAAGCTACCACATGGACATGTGAGGCTAGATTCAATATGTGGGTAACACAATGAAGGATATGTTAGAGAAAGTGATAGAGTGGTGGTCTCTAATTGGTCAAGGATGCTAACTATGCCAAGGGTTCTCTAGTTTTATAGCTGCCATTAGATGTAAAGAAGATCTATGTCTGTCATTATGTTGCTAGTAGGAGTTGCTCAACCTTTAATTACAGTGACATAACAATGTGAAGCCATGTGTCTTGGTGGGCCATAGTTCATAAAAGCATCAAGAAGATCATAGAATCATTGAGGTTTAGCATTAACTTAGGGTTAGAATGGAAAAGATGTGAACATCCTTCATTCGCATTGTCATAGGTGGTTAAGCTTGACTCAAGGTTAAGGTGGTGACACAACAAACATCTTTCAGTCACATTGTCACAAGGGTAAGAAATATGTCATCAAATAAAGGTAGATCTATTGAATCGATATTGCTATTTCAAAAAAGCTTCAAGGCTTCAAGTTGTGACTATACAACTTAACCATAGTAGTCAATCTTCAGTGTTTTGCATGGGTGCAGAAGGTTAAGGCTAACCCAAGGGTATGATGGCAATGTAGTGATTTCTTTGATCTCTCATTCATAGGGTTAAACACTAGAGTTAATATTTAAGTTGTGACAATGTGATGGTGGTTAACATGCAGTGAAGTTTGTAGTGATCATGGAGTTGCAGACATTTTATGCTAGCCAGGAAACATGCTATGAAGGAGCAACCTAGGGAGGGATAACTATTTTCACAGTGTCACATGGTTAGAAGACTATTAAGTCTAAAGTGCAGTGATAGTGTGAAAGGGACAATCTCTTATTAATTGCAGGGTCATGAAAATTTGTTGGCTAAAGTGAAAATAACTTGCAAAGCAATAATCAAGCAGGAAATGAGATATCATGGTTTCACAAGACCAAACAGTTAAGGAGGATAATGGGTTGCAAATTTGCCAACATAGGTAGTCATTAAGTCAACAAATAGATAGATGTTGGTGAGATGGTGAAATACTTCAACAATATTCAGCCACATGGTGAGTTTTGATGGCTAAATGTAGTTGACTCAAAGACATATCCAACCTGACATAGTTGCGAGCATGAAAATAATAGTTCAATGATGGTAATCAGATCTTTTGATTGGTTGCAACCACTTTTGATTATTCTCCATGCCTAGTAAATGTGAAGGGTATTCCATCACTGCCTTGGGTTATCCATCCACCCAGAAATATGGTTATGGTCATTGCCTCTACCTTGACAAATTAGATTTTTCATGCAAAGATCAAATCTTCTGTATGGGGATGTGCATCTGATCATGATCTTTTTTGTTCAATAGTTATTTCTCTCCTCTATAATCTCAACTCTGCCTAGTTAGAGTATGAACTCAATGTAACATTAGATTTATGCCTAAGCTCTATAAAAGGTAGTTTTAAATATGTTTTAGGGGTTCTTCCTTGTTCTGATAATTTCTACTTGCAATAGCCTTGTGCTTAGTAATTGTATTCTTTACCTTCCATTAATGAGATAGCTAGTTTCTTACCCTTTCTTGTCATTCATTAGTTTGTGCAAGTTTCTTGCCTCCTTTGAATGTTTATCTTCTACTACCTTAGATTTATATGAAGTGTTTGATTTGTTGATAACTATTGTATTGTAAAACATCTTTTCCTTCAGCATTTGATCAATCTCAAACCTACATGTGGTTTCTTAGAAGGTAAAATACAGTCAAGACTTGTGTATTTGGCTTTCCATTAATATGTTATGCATGTAAGGTAAAACTCGTGGCCATTTCAATCAAGTGTATCACCCCTTTTCCCTTTCAACAATTTACTTTCCTACATCTCCTTCTCCCTTTTCCTTCAAAGAGTAGTTAGGTGCACCCTGATTGTAAGGAAGTTGGCCTTGTTTAGAGATTCGATCTCGCAGTTCAAGTCCCATAGCTTGGAGATTATTTCCATGTTACACAAGGTTGACTTTAGGTCAAACTCTAGGAAAGGGTGAAAACTTTGGTGATAACACTTATGTAATACGATCTATAAGATCCTTTCTAAGGTGATTATTAACCATATAAAACCTCTTTTGGACAAGTTTGTTGGCCCCTCTTAGGGTTTGTGCCTAGGAGATAAATTCTAGATGTGGTGATTACTGCTCATGAGGTAATTCACTCCATGGAGAAATGTGGGAATCCAGATGTGGTCATGAAAATTGATATTTCTAAAGCTTATGATAAGGTGAGGAGGGAGTTTTTGTTTGAAAATTGTGAGATTAATCCAGGATTTTGTTAATAATATCCAATTTTTGTTCTTGTGAATGACACCCTTGGGAGATTCTTCTACTCTCCCTAGGGACTTTGATAAAGGGACCCCCTATCACTTTACTTATTCATCATTTTTGCTGAGGTTTTGGGGAAAAATTTTGTGGATTTTTTGTGACATGATAAAATCAAAGCTATAAAATGTACTGCCTGCCTTCCACTGGAGGTCTTGCTGAAATTTGTTGATGATACTTTTCTTTATGGAATCTCCTTGATTCATGAAGCCAAGCCTTGGAAAAAACTTTTAAATTAGTATGAGGAGGTGTCAAGACAACAAATAAATTACCAAAAAATCAAGGTTTACTTCTTTAATATGGATAGAGACCTAAGGAGGAGAGTGGTTAAAGATCTAATTTTTAAGGAGGTTGAATTACTAGTCACCTACCATGGTCTCTCGCTATCTGTCATGAAAAAATTCTTAGTAATGTAGACAAACTCTAGCTCCTCTGTGTTTCCCTATAGGGAATTTTGGTGTATTTCCTATCTCTCTTTAAAATATTGGCTAGATATAAGGACATTATTGAGAAAATATAGCAAAATTTTCTTTAGTAAAAAACATAGGAGAAGTCAAGATCAAATCTTATGAACTAGAAAAAGTTATGAAATCCCACATTTCTAAGGTGGGGCAGAGACTAGCCAATAATTTAGCTAACTTGTGCAAAATTGTTAGATCCAAGTACCTAGGGGGAGACTCATTTTGGAATAACATCTTTATATTAATAATCTTCCCCTAGGTTCAAAATTTTGGAAGAATATGTCACACACTAGGAAAGTCCTGAAGTCAAAAAAATACATCAAAGCAAGGTCTCCCCGAGCTAGACCCAACAAGATCTATCTCGTTAAGATCCCACACTTGTAGCTCTCACAAAAAACATAAACGTAATCCTCTAGAAGAGGATTTTGGAAAAAGATCTCAAATTTCCAATTTGCAAAAGTGAGAAGTTAGGAATTAATTTCCTCTTTCAATACTTATTCACTTTTCAAGTGAATGATTGATTAGGGTGAATAACCAGTTAAACTAGTTAGACCACGAATCAACCCAAATGAAAATAGGCTATTCCAAGTAACTAGAACTCGTCTATGGAAAAGCTACCAGAAATTAAAAATCAATTAAATAAAGCCCGTAAACCCTTAAACCAAAATCACAGAAAACCTTAACAACTTTGTGAAAATTTGGAACTCTAAATGCATAGGCACATTCACTAGTCTAATCACATAATGTAAATGAGTCCAGATTTATCAAATCACTAGAAGGTTTCATTTATCATTTAAATAAGATATGTTGACCATATAGGGATGACATTGGTAGAATATGAACAACTAAATCACTAACTTCATGTGCCATTGCGAGGGATATAAATCCTGCACACTAAAACACATGATCAAGTGCAATTGCATTTAATAACATAGCCAAAGCAATAAATGCATCAAATAACCTAATTTAACCATTTATTCAAATATGCTGAAATAATCCATTTACATCGCTCACTTTTGCATAAAGCATAATGAAACAAGAATGAAGTAAATTAACCATAACATTAAATCCATCATAAACATATTGTCATCTCAAAATGGCATCAACATGAAAATATGATCAACTAAAAAACATAATAGTCTAACATTTATGATACTGAAATCAAAGTATAACATCTGACCCTTAGGTCATCTCAAATGTAAACAAAACATGAATATCGAATATCTCTCAGATCAAAATAAATAAGGTACAAACTGCAAACATGAGAGGCACTACATGATTTAGGTGTTGGGTGATGCTTCATAACCAAAATTGTGTTGAAAAACTTTAATTCCATTTTGTATTGACCTAATTCAATCATCTGATCCACCTAGGAAGTCTTGGAGTCATTTGAGTACTATTTTTCCTTATACTGGGTTTGGGAAATACTAGTTAAGCTTTACATCTTAGCAAGTTTATAACTGGAGAATTCATCCACCACCCTTACCTTTGCATTAGTTTGGAGGGTATTTGAAGAATTGCATCACTCCCAAATATCACCAGAATACATTATGCATTGACCATAGTCCAATAGAGACCAAACTTCTTAGAGAATGACATGAAACTATCGATAAGGTTCCCATCCCCACAACCTCAATGGAGGATCTATTAGTTTGGTGCCTAGTCCCCTTGGGGGCTTTTACTGCTAGATCTGCTTATACTTGCTAAATTTATGGAAGAGAAAAACATGTGTGGCATTCATGGATTCTTCCAAAAAAAAACTTTTTCTAGTGGGCATATTTGCATGGGACTATCCTCAACATTAACAATCTTTAAAAAGAGAGTTTTCCAGCTGGCAAATCAATGTGTTCTTTGCAAAAATACAGAGGAATCCAAATACCACCTCCTTATAAATTTTCCCTATGATAGTTCCATTTGGAATGAGATTCTCTCCAAGTGGGAGGTGTAGTGGTGCTTTAACTATGATCTCCATTAGTTTGTGGATTGGAAAGGTCCCTCCTCCCACCCAATTTTAAGATCCTTCTGGAAAATCACCCTCCTTTTGTGTGTTAGTAGATTTGGAAGGAATGAAACAATCATATCTTCTAGGACAAGTTATCTCCCCCCTTGGTGGTGACATTTTGGCATGGGAATATGTTGAAGGAATGCAATGTTGTTTTGCATTGGAAACCTACACTTGCCTCCCCAACTCCCCAAGAATATGATATTAAGTGTGAAAATTGATGGCACCTCAATAACATCATGCAAAAATTTGATAATTCCAAAATCATATCCAAAAACAACACTTTATGGAAACCACCACCCTCTTTATGGTTGAAACTCAACTTTAATGGCTCAACAAAAGATAGAAAGACAAGAGTTGGTGGAGTGATATGTCATGAAAAGGGAAGGTTCATTGTGGCCTTTGCTAGAAGCTATGGATTCAGATCAAACAATGATGATTAGGCCATGATTCTACTATGGGGCATGAATTTTGTGAGTACAAGATTGAGAGACTAGCTATTGAATGTGACTCCCTATTAATCATCAATGCCATGAAAGGTGATGAGAGTATTAATTGGAATATTAATTTGATTATTCAAGATATTCATGCATTGATGTGTAGACTACAAGAGGTGACAATGAACCACATCTATCATGAGGGAAACAACATGGCTGATGACTTGGTGAAAATAGGACATAATTTCAATGTGATGTAAAGTTGGAATGATGTTAGCCAACTCATACTATCTAGCCAAGCCTATGTGGATAGTGATAAAAATTATAGGTCTTAGCAATATGAATAGGCACAACATCTGGCACCTTATTATTGCTCCTAGTGGGTGGATCAATTTATGGTTTAAAAACCATAACTAAACTAGTCAAAATGGTGACACTTACATTATTATTCTTTATGGAATGTTTATTAGTTGGATTTATGATATCTATTTAAGGATGATCCATAGGGATCTTGTCAAGATGAAGTTACTGTGAAAGATGGGTATACCAACTAATCATAATTAAAACTTTCCTATTCATTGAAAAATTAAATGGTGGTGTATATTGACCTATTTTAGCATGATGGGAAACATGCCCTACATCCATGTGAAGACAAGATGGTGATGGGAAAATGTGCTACTTTGTAATCATAAATCGGTGAGTGAACTTACCAAAAAGACTATTTACAGTAGTAGTGCCTCTAAAATTTCTTTCATTCAAGTTCTTATCTCCAAAAAGGGCATGTCAATGGGTGAGGAGGGTTTTGTGATTGATCTTGGTTAAAAAGACATGGGTGTTAGCTCTAATTGCAATGAGCCACATGAAATTAAAGAAGATATCAAGAATAGTAAAAAGGTGTGGGTCTATTTGAGGGAAGGAGTCCTTTTTCAATTTATGGAGTTCATTGAAGGGTTTGATAAATATTTTTCCATGCAATTTATAGATTCTTGGGATAATAGAAGGGTTACTATTAATTGGATCCCCTTTGGAATCAAAAAAGAGCTCATAGAGAAAGTGGGTAG
This sequence comes from Cupressus sempervirens, assembly GCA_028749045.1. Classification (NCBI taxonomy): domain Eukaryota; kingdom Viridiplantae; phylum Streptophyta; class Pinopsida; order Cupressales; family Cupressaceae; genus Cupressus; species Cupressus sempervirens. The sequence goes on along the minus strand of CM053792.1, from coordinate 348,655,258 downwards.
TCTAGCTTTGGAAGGTATGAGTTGGAGAAAAAAACCCAAAGTCATCGATAAGGTGATCCTACAAAAAATCTTCCACCTTAAGGAAGAACTAGTGCATATGCATGATAGCTTCTCTATGGAAAATATTCCTGACCCTTGGGATGTGGTATGCTATGTTATAATGCACTACATTATGCTTGAAGACATCTTCTAGGTGCTATACTATTAGCACTTCCCTATATTAAATCATTTTAGGAACCATGATTTAATTTCTCTCTTGAATCTTATTTTGCATTCCATGGAAGATAATATTTTTAATGTTAGACAAAAGAGGGAGGAAGGGAAATCTTACTATATCCTTCACCAATCCTTCATGTTTAAACTTTAAAAATTACACCAAGGCCTCTACCCATCTCTGACTAATAACCCTCAAGCCATTACCACCCCTCATATTTCCACTAAATCAAGCCCTAAATCAATCTTGAAAAAAATTAAGCTTGCTAAGAATTCCCCTAGAGACTTGAAGGATATTAGTGTAACTGATTCAAACATTGATACTAGTAGGAGTAAGAAAAGCACTAAGAGATCCAATAAGAGATGAAAAATGGAGAAGTTTTGATCCCAACCCAAGAAGGACACTATTGTGAGTTCAAATTCCAATAAGATAGAGACTAAACCTACCAAGAGGAGGAAAATAAAAATGGTGTATACTATCTATGGTTCTAAGAGAAAGGATAATTCCAGCCCCTCCCATGTTTATATGATACCCTTAATAGTGGTAATCCAACCCCAAAAATTTTGATTTTGGTGGTGATATCACATCTCCTATGAGGGATGTTGAGAATTTTGGGGGAGAATGGAGGGGACCCCCCAAGGCAATGATAAACATGATACCAATAACATTGTTGACAAGTTTAGCAAGTTGGAAGCCTCCTTTAATGACTTGGTAAAAATAAGGAGACCATGTACCATAAATTTAACTCCATTACAGAGTACACCACCAAGGTGATGCATTTGGTGGCCATAACTCTTTATCTTTGGAGGTTGACAAAGATGATGATGAGGTAGGAAAGGAGAGTGAGACCACACAATAATACAACTAGAACTACACATGGGATGATGCTTTTCCTAATCAAGCCTTGATCTAGTAATTCTTGAACTTGTCTAGTAATCTCCTTGTGTTGTTCAGATGTCATTTTGTATGCAACTTTAATTGGGTAAAGATGCCCCTGGTATGAAGTCTATTTGGTGGCTCACTACTCTTTGAGGTGGTAGTGTATCTGGTGTCCCATCACAAAGGATGTCCTTGTACTTCTCCAATAGTTGCTTGACTTCTCCTAGCATGGGTGCTTGCTTATAAACTTGTTCCTCCTTAGGCTTCACCATTGGCACCAGATCACACAATATTTTATCTTTGTATTCACCTATTGTGAAATCTACCCATACTTGTTCATTCACTAACACATTTTGAACTTTGTTTAACTAGGTGACCCTATAAGGATGAGTGTGAGGTAACTTGTTGAGTTTTATCTTCTGTATTGCCTCCTCTAAGATGATGTTATCAATTAACTCTAGGGCTATGATGACTTTGCACACTTTCCCAAGTATCTCGCATTTGCCTCTAAACAATGCACTTCTCTACTTTGGCTCCTCTTTTCTAGGTTCCCTAATCAATGCCCTCTTGAACATCAGATTCTCTCCACTTTCAAAGCTAGGAACGACCTCAGGTGACTTGACACTACTAGTTTCTTCTTGTGCATAGCCTATCTTCTTTTCACCTTTTGATGTTGAAGCCTTATCAAGAAATCTATAAGAAGGATGACCCAATGGCCACAATTGTAATATTTCATGTTAGAAAAGAGTGAACCTTTTCCAAAGTTTCCAAACCTACATCTTCCACCATTGTTGGAACCTCTACCTCTGTTGCAGTTTCCCCTTCCACCTAATTCACTACCTTATTTAGTTATTTTGGGGTCTCCCTAATTTTTTTTCTTAGTACTCCTACCACCATATCCACCCCTACGTCCTCCTCTTGAATCCTTTCCTCTACCTCTTCCCCTTGAGGTTGAATCTTGCATTTTCTTGTTCTTTTCCTCTACCTTGAGTGCCAACTGATAACACTTGTTCTTTTGGGGTGTCCCTAATTTTTTTACTTCATATTCCTACCACCATATCCACCCCTATGCCTCCTCTTGAGTCCTTTCATCTACCTCTTACCCTTGAGGTTGGATCTTTCTTTTTCTTAATCTTTTCTTCTACCTTGAGTGCCAGCTGAAAACACTTGTGAATGGTGGTAGGTGTCCACAAATTGATTTCTTCTTGGATGCCCGATCTTAAACCTCCTAAATACATTGCTACCCTAATTCTTTATTCTTCTTGTACCTTTGACCTTAAACATCATCTTTGAAACTCCTTTGTATAGGATGCTACATCCATGCCTTTATGCCTTAAGATTTTCCTTTTCTTGTGCAACTAGATTTCATAGTCTTATGGTAGGTAATTATCTTTAATTTTTGCCACCATATCTTTCCAATTAGCTACTAGCCTCTTACCCTCTCTTTCCCTTTCTTCTTGGAGAAATTTCCACCAAGTTAGGGCTAGTACTCTTAATCTTTCCTTTGCCATATTTACCTTTTAAACCTCTGTGACTCCTTCACACTCAAAATGGTTATCCATGCCTTATATCTCCTACATCACTAACACTGAATCCATTTTACTACTGAACAAGGGTATTCCTTCTAGTGCCTTTCCACCTAATACCTTGATGGCTTTGAGGAAGGGTTATTCTTGTAGTGGAGGCTATAGTTTGGGTATCACATCATCCTAATCCACTTATTTCCCCGTGTCCTCATCTTCTTCCAACTTCCAATATGTTCCTTATAGCCTCTAGGGCTTCCTCTAGGAGTCTATTTCTCTCCTTATGTCTTGTGACCTCCTTAGCTAACTCAACATTAGTCACCATGATGGATTCTCCCATTGACTCAGACATATACAATGCTTATCCCAAGTCTTTTAGGGCTTTGATACCACTTTGATAGGGAAAGACTTCAGGTTCTTGTCCTAACCCACTCCTAGGACCTCACAAGGAACTCTCTTTAGCCTTACTAGGGATCTCTCTAACCCTTCACTAGATGGTGTTCCTGACTTACCTCACCACCTTCCCAACTAGGTCCTCTCTATCAACTATCAATTCCCACTCACTATCACACCAAGTTTCCTTTGTTATGATACTAGTTCAATCCAATCCAACTTCACCATGCCTTTCAAGAACTCTTAGGCTATTAGAGTATGTTGTAGAGATTCCAAATAAATCCATTAGATATGTTTTGGGGTCCTTACAGTCACAAAATTCCACATGTTCCTATCAATCTCTTCAAACCTTGCTAATTAGGCCTAGTAGCCTTTTATACCAATTAGCCCTCTTAATAGGATTTTTGGAGCATAACTTGTAAAGTCTCTTAACAAGTGCCCAAAATAATCTCACTTCTTGATAACCTTTTTAGTGTTCTACAAGATTTATTAGGTATTGACCCCTCAAGATGTTTTTGCATCACTTTCCTAGAAATAGACCTATCACATCCAAGTTCACATCCTTTTTCTCTCTACAATCACTAAGACACTGATGCAATGGATGGTGGTGGGATGAAGATCCAAACAACAAGAGTAAGGAAAATACCCAAGTATAATGCAATGTAATGACCTTTAGTGCCTCTAACACTTAAATTTTTGTCCAAGACCTTTACTATGATCCAAGGTGGTTTGAATAACCTCAAGAAATCAATAATATGATTATTCAACTAGTTTTACCCTTTCTCAAACTCACTTTGGTCATAAACTAGGAAATGTACATTCTAGGCCTAGTAGCCATGTTGATTAGGTCTCTAGCAAGCTTAAAAAATGCACAACTCTCAAAATTCCAAAAACACTAAGAAAACGAATTACCTTTTTAGTTACCCTTCATTGATTACTTCAACATATCAAAAGGACAAGTAGGGTTTCTTTGGATAATATTCCCTACTTCAATGTTTGATTAGCAATTTAGGTTTGCAAAAATGTGGCTTTTGAAAGAAACTATCGTAAACTTTCTCCTAGGCTCTATAACTCTCAAAAATCTCATAAAATGGATTCAATTAGAGGAATCTACAACTAATTTTAGTTTATAGTTTCTACAAACAAAAAAACCCCAAATTATGCCTTCAAACCCTCAAAATCTAGGGCTTTGTCAATCTCTACTCTCCCAAAGCTTTCTTCAAGATATAAAGGTTGGAACACCTTGTAAGTAGCATGTGTAGATGGAATCCAACATAAAAATTCCCTCTCCTTAAGGTCAAATTGCTACTGTTGTAGCATACTTAGCAATTCAATGTAAAATCCTTCCAAACAACATGGTGATCACCAAGAACTCATCTCCTTTCTTCACAACTGCATGTTACTGGGTTAGTAGGTTATGATACAAGTAGAATTAGTTCCATTCCATGAAAACCATCTCATACATTCATGGAATGACCATTCCTTTAAGAACTTTGTCAAAGTGACTTGAGAAAATCTAAAAATGCTTGTTATAGTCAGCACAAATGAATGGAGATACTATTGGAATGCTTCAAACCAAGTGTGAAATGAAATGTAAAACCATAAACTAATGTCCTTGATTCATCTAGGGCCCAATGGATCTTCAAACAATACACAAAGAAAAGAATGAACTCATGAAACTTGCAAAAATGGAGACATTCCTTCTTAATTATATGTGCAGTCTGTACAACCACTTCTTTGTCTATACAAATGAATTCTCTAGACTATATAACCTTCCATATAACTTTCCTAACCACCCTTTATGGTATAGGGATGACTAAAAGTCTAAAACACTACTAAAACACTTTTCCCTCCTAAAACCTACTAACTGTTGTAATTCAAAAATTTGAATTTACAACATTACAAAATTTGGCTTTTAAAAGCATTTAGACTAATCCAACCTTGTTAAATGACTTAGATAGTCTTATTAAGCATTCCTAAATACTAACCTATCCCAATATGATCCCTTTTACATCCTTATGACCATTTAATCTCTTTTAGAGCCTTCAGGACCTAGGATTTACATAGTTTGCATTTTTATGCCATGATAGGCTTTAAAACTTCCGAGTTGATTCCACCATGTTATGAGTAATTTGTCTTCATGCTTGGAGTCCTCTAGTTGTCCCTGTTTCCCTAAAGTTCCTTTGCACCAGACACCTTATTGGGCACACCAAGGCTTTCTTGGGGCTTGGTGGGAAAAATAGAAAACTATTACATAATGAGACAAAATTACATATGTATAATGTATATACATTACTCTAATAGATTCCAAAGGGCCATGAAGGTTCACCTAGTAGAATCCATGCTAGAGGAGATTTTGTACCAACTACTCTAACTAGACCAGTGAACAAGCTAACTGAGGAAAAATTTTCTAACTTTTATAAATATTGAAGAACCTATAAAAAAAATTACACATCCTATAACTAGAAATTAAAAATCTAACTATCCATGCCAACAAGATGCCCATGTCAATCCATTAACTTATGGATGTTGGACATGTAAGATCATTGTAAATAGTTTACTATGAATTCCTTATTACCTCAAATGTCTATCTACATACAAAAATGTCTCCCAAACCCTCAAGTGGATTTGAAAGGGTATTATCTCCCTAAGATGCATGTTCCTCAACTATTTAAACCAACTTCTGACTCATTCTTGGTTCGTTGGGAAAAAGCTGCTAATTATTGTCAATGCAACTTTGCAAAGTTATTGTTGACAACTTTTACAATTTTTGCAATCTAAGTGTTCCACCCCTTTTTATGACCACTAATGGATCCAACTTGGTTCCTTAAGACCATCTAAATTCTATTCACACCATTACAACCTTTTCGGGGTCAAATTCAACTATTTTACCAAGTTTGACTCTTTGACAACTATTGCCTATTCTAACCTAATTAAGCCAAACACTAAGGTAATCCCTACCAATTTATGAAGTCAACATAATAATCACTCTCTAGGGACTCCAACCAATTCTTTATTATCTAGTGGTTTGGCTAGAACCATTTACAAACCAAAAATGCATAAGATTAAGTCACAATCCCTAGGTGCTCCTACACCAACAACACATAGATTCACTCTATAGAATAGATATCAAAGGGGTTTTGAGGCCCCCAAACCATAAGACATAGAATACATGGAACCCAAAACCCAACTGAGTCCCTCAAAACATATCTTGATAGAAGACCTAGACCCAAGGGATTGGGAAAACCCATAACTTATCAACTAAAATATTTAGCCACCAGGAAAGGCCCATAAAAATTAGCATCATCCTTCTTAAAGAAAAAAAAAAAAAAACACAAAGAGTACAAAACCATCTAAAGAGGATCATCAAAAAAAGAGCCACAATAGTGCTCCCAACTTGAACTAGGATGGTTAGGGCATAGAGCACCCAACCCAACCAATCCTTACAAAATGACCACAAAATCCATATAGCCTCTAGAAAAATAAATTTCAACCAACATGCTAGCCCACCCAAAAGCAAAGGGTTTATAGTTAGGGATCAAAGGATGATATAACGTTAACCACTAATTAAAATGTTTAGCAAGGAGAAAAGGACATGATGTATTATGATTCTAAGTTAATTGAATTCCAATATATATGTAAATAAATAAGTTTATAAAATATATGTTTGTAATCATATATATATATATATATATATATATAAACATTCTATCTTTCTATCAAATAATTTTATTTCTTAATATTTGAGAAAAAAATCTTTGACTAAATTTTTTCTTATTGAAATGTTTTTAGGTGGGATATCTCTCTAGTGGATTCCATGCCTAAAGAAATGAAAATTTGTTTCAGAACTATATATAATACAATAATGAAAGTCACAAAAGAAGGAAGCATGAGACAGGGGCATGATGTATTTCCCTATATAAGAGATTTGGTATGTATCATAATATTTAACATTCTATCACACTTTCTTACATCTTTTATTTCTCAATCTATATAAATAGTAGAGAAATGTAATTTATAATGTTTAAATGGAATAGATGGAGGCCCAAGTAGCATCGCTGGATATAGAAGAAAAATGGATGCAAGACAGATATGTACCTTCACTAGATGAATATATAGACAATGCTAAAAGCTCTATGGGATTAGGCACAATAGTTTTGGCTGCAATGCTTTTCACAGGAGACTTATTCTCTAGTAATGTGCTCTCAAAAATTAGTTGCAGATCACAATTTCTCCATCTTATGTCTCTGATAGGATGCTTAATCTATGATACAAAAACTTATGAGGTATAATTATATTTAATAATTATTTCATCATTCCTAATATGGATAGATATCTAGTTATTTAGAGCCTATTCATCTAATGCAACATAGTAGAATATAGTCCATTAACCATAGCAATTTTTTTTTTTAATGATTTAGGAGAAGAAAGTTGAAGGAAAGACTTCATCCATACAATGTTGCATTAAAGATTATCCAAAAATATCAGAAGATGAAGCATTGAACCATATTTATGCTCTCATGCAAAGTGCACAATTGAAACTTAATTGGGAATTGGTAAACAACAATGACATGCAAGAGAGTTGTAAAAAGCTTATCTTTAACATGGCACAGGCAATGCAGTTGTTTTTCACAGAGAATGATGCTTTTATGCAAGAGAATATTATCAAATGCCTAATTCAACCAGTTTTATAAATGGACGATACAAAATTATATATTCTTTTGTTGGAAATATAAGATTATTCCCGTGCGTAGGTGTGTATTTGTATTATGAGTTGTAAAAACAAGTAATCTATGTAAAGGAGTAGTTATTGAAGGCATAATCTATGATTTAGGAGATGAAAATCTTATAAATTTATTATATAAACTTAAATGAAGTAATTGAAAAATATTTTATTATTTGTGTAATAATTTTCTCTCTAATCATTGAAGAAAGTGCCTTTATTATTATGGTTCAATGTAATGAATATATTTTTTGGAGAATGGGATTTGGAATCTTTATAAAGTTATTATCTTATATACATAGGTTTTGTATAAATCTTAGTTTTTTTAATGTGGGAACTTTCTAAGAATAAATGCTATTGTGCTATACTTTTCTCTTGTTTGAGTTCAAATTTATTTGTAATATCTTTCAAAAGATTAATCTAAGCTTGAATAAATTCAGTAAGGAAGTGGGATAATTTTTAGTTAAAGAAAAAATTGAGTAACAATGAGTAGTAAAAAGAAGTAATTGGCACATTAGAAGTTTGAATCCTTGATTGAGATTTTATGTTTAGACTAATCCTTGATCTTATAAAGATAAACATTGACGAAGTTATTTGACGAACCTTATTTAAAGTTATAAGTGTGATAGAAAGATAACTAAATGTGTCTATGATAAAGATTACTTTGATGTCCATATTTCTATTATTTTATTGGTTATCTATATCTATTATTTATAATACTTGTTTTTTTTAAAAAATATTGTCATATTTTCTCACTCTAGTCAATTAAATAATTTTATTCCAAAATTTATCATGTGATCTTGTTCACAAAAATGAAGATGGATAAGTAGGCAATCCATAAGGTTTCAAGTTTTATCAATAGTGTAAAATAGAGGAACTACAAGTAAAATAAATATAGAAGTTGTTCAGACTTTTATTTTTCTCATTTTTTTGAGACATGTGAGATTATTGAATTGCAATTTTTTTTTGTAAATGGAACTATATGGTGGTGGTCACAAATTTAAAATATAACATAAGGCCTTATCCTCACCAATTAGGCTAGGTTGTCTTAACAAGTATTCAATGGGACCACCATGTTACCTACCTATCTTATGGGGCCATTAGCTACCTATGATCGATCTCAAAACTAGTCCATGATGATTTTGTAAATAGTCAAAGTCTTTAGCATTATACTCTATGTTGTCTTTGATGTCAACCTATTATATGGGGTTCTTCTTGAAGATGGATTCATGGATGGTGATTCTAAGGAAGAATTTGGTGGGGAATGGAGAGATGTTTCAAGCCCCAAAGGGTTGGTTTAGGGTGTTTTGGTGGGTTCCCCTTCTTCTAATGGGCTCATCCAAAACTTTTAAGTGGTGCTACATGGACCTTTTATCTCTAGTTTGGAGATAGTTATGGACTTTGTAGAGTCCAAGATTTGACTATGGAAGATATTTGACTCAATTGATGTCCTTTCTCAGATCCCAAATATTTTTTTATTTCTCAAGTGCCACAGGTCATAACTATCGATTAAGCTAAACTCTTTGCTTTCATTTTTTGAGAAACCTTGGTAGTTTGTGATTAATAGGAGAAAATTTCCGCCAAAAATGTTTTCTTTTGTCAATAAAGTGACCAAGAACATTATCAAACTAGATGTGGGAGGAAAGAAATTAGGTCCTAGCAAAATGATTAAAAAGGAGGCTCAAGAATTAGTTGGTAAACAAGATATTATAGATGGAAAATAGAGAACCATCCAAGAGATCTTCTCCCCTAATTCTAAATGAAGATTATATCTTGGAATATTAGGGGATTAAATGCCCATCATAAGCAAGATGTACTGAGGAATGTCACTCAGGATCATAAAATGGATGTTTTGTTAATCCAAGAAACTAAGATGATTTAAGACAAAGTTAAGGTCCAATCTCCCTTTAAGAATGGAAGACTTATTGGGTATGATTCTAAAGGAGCCTTAGGAGGTATGGATGTCTTTTGGAATAATTTTATTATTCAAGGTGAGGTCCTTTTGGCTGAAAACAATATTATTTATCTATTAAGTTTTCTTATATTAGAGACAATTTCTCATGGATTCTCTCTCATGTCATTGAAATCCTGTGGCTAGTTATGGGTGATTTTAACTCTCCTCTAAATAATAATGATAAATTGGGGCAAATTTCTACCCAAGTTCATCTGGATGGAAGGTTGGACTTTATGGACTTCATCAATCTACATGATACTTAAATATTTGTTTGGCTTCTCCTCTTTGGTTTGGCACATCTTCACTCTCTTTATGGGCCCTTGGGTGGCCTATTGTGCAAGCCTAGAAAAATGATATGTTTTGACTTGTGTATATTATTATTTTGTAACTTATGTTTTGTAGACTATGTATGTACCCTAGTTGGTATCTAGTTCTCCTAGCTTAGGGGTGGCCTTGTAAAGGCTTGGGCTAGGAGATGAGCTCTCCATTACATTATCTTTATCTCTTGTATTGTAAGATTTACTTGAAGTGTCCTTTAAAAGATTGGGAGTGAAGATTTGGGTAGTTATTGTTTCCTTCATGCTGTAATAAATTTCCTTCTTGTAGCAAGTGTGGGAGAGTCTCCCAACCTAAAGTAGCCTCTTGTCTATGTGTTACCTATTCAAGGAAAGTTCAAATTTCATGAATGCTTCTTAAAGAGAAAAGTGAAACATCATTTTTAGTTCTATGTTGTAAAGAAGAATGAAAAGAAATAAGAGGAAGTGGTAAAAAGGAACTCACTATATTTTTGTAACATTTATCATGAGATTATAATCATAAAAGATTAGTTAAAATGCTTTGCAATGAGTTTGTTTTAAGTTGAGTTGTTATGATGTCATTTAAAATGTGTTGTTATATTCTCTTTAGCTCTTTAAAAAAAAGTTTAGTTTGTATACTTTTGTTTTATTTTTGCAATAAAAAATTAAAAAAATACTAATTTATTTTTGTTGGGAACAAGGTGTCTCAACCTTGGATAATTCCTATTCTTATTATTTGTTTTGTAAATGTATTTTTTGCAAATAATGTAATTAAGTGTGAGTGTACATGTCTAGTTGGCATGTTGATGTGTCACTCCACTTGCATGTATCAGCATCTTGAATTATGATAGATTCCTATGATGCATAAGAGCTATATTTGGAATATTTAATTGTGTGTAAGGAGATCATGACTAAAAATGGTTATGAAAAATTCCTATGATGTGTAAGAACTATCTTTCAAAGATTCACACTAACTGAATCTTCTTGGTAACCACTGGAATTAGTCCAAAGGACTTGGTAGCAACTATAGAAGTTGGGTGGCTACTAAATTACATAAAAAACACTATAAACTATTCAATGAGCTTGATAGCTATAAAAATTTTGAATAAGTGTGTCACTAATAAAAAACTTGATTGATATGTCAACAATCTCCCCCTTTGGCATTAGTGACAAAAACACTTATTGGCCCAAAACTGAATAGCTTGTATTCATCACCATGTGATACTGGCTTGGTCTATTTTTGAGATTTTTCAAAATTGATCTTTGTAAGATATAGCCAAAATATATCTACACCATAGCATCTATCTCCCCCATACTATGTGATCTATTATCTACATGTAACTCTTCTCTTATAAACATATCTCCCTATAACTCTTCTCTTCTCTTATCTCATCTCTTTTCTATAACTCTTCTCTTCTCCTAATTTTTGACAGTAATGCAAAAGATTTATTCAACATATTTACATAGAGACACCAAAATGAGATAAGAATTCAGAGTATACCTTGAGAGAAATTGCCAAGGTTTTATCCCAGTTTTTTGGTAGTACCTTACATGTATGAATGACAATTTGTACTTTAGCTGATAATTCAATCATGTGGTCAGCAACAAAGAAGTTGTTATCCTGAATAAGGGTCTTTGAATATGCAATGTATTTCTACATAGAATCCACAACTAGAAGGATCATATTTTGTATATCAACTAGTGTTGAGTAGATCCTTGCTTCTTCTCTTAACAACTCTGCTTGCAAGTCTGACAAAAATCTAATCTTCTTAAAATGTGAAGAGCTTGAACTAGGGTCAAGTTGCAATTTCTGAGCACTTTCCTTATGATCAGTATCAATTTTGGATAGTTTGTCCTTAACTTCCCTGGTATACTTAGCGACATCACATAGCTTTGCAAAAAGTGATGACACACTAGAACAAGATGCCTCAAGATTGACCAAAAATGTTGAAAGATCAACTTGATGAATAACTATTTACTAAGCAATGTGTTCCAACACCTTATTATTGAACTTCTTTTCAACCTTTTCAACCAGTTTCTCCTGTCCTTTAGTGTCCTCTTTGAACTTTTGGACTGCCTCTCCAAGCTAAAACAAAATAGGTTGAGAAGAATTAACCTCAATTCCAATAGCCTCAATCAAAATATTCTTGCCATCATCTATGATTTTGTATTCTTTGTCCCTTTCCTCTCTCAATCTTTGTTTCTTGGCCTTTTTCTCAAGGAGTTCACCAAATATGTGCATTTGGTCTATAGAAAGATTATAGACATCCCATTTGGGAATTTATATTTCCTCATCCAAATCTATATCTTCTTCTATCTCTTTTCCTTTCAAAAATTTTGTACATAGTTGAGCCTTAGGTTCAACCATCTTTGTACTTATTGCTTTAGTACCTAGAATGGAAACAATAATAGACATGCTCAAACTTGCAGTGAAAATTGATATAGCACTGACTAATGGAATACTTATAGAGATGCTAGAAGAATCCAAAATTGATGAAGACAAAATTGTAGAATCCAAAACTGAAGTAGACAAAACTAGAGAGCTTACCATGGATACACTCAAAACTAAAGAATTCAAAATTGGAGAGGTGATGACTAAAGAACTTAACTCAGCAGATGAAGAGGGAGCCTATAGCTCAGTTGATGAAGTGGAAGTCACTTCTATCAATGATATGCTAAGTTGTGTTGGGGCAAAGAGTGATTGGATATTTGATGTATCTGTAGTAGTCACAACCAAACTTGCTGAAGTTGTCTCCATACATGATGTATTCAAAGGTTTGCTTAGGGAGTGAGGAAGTGAGGCAATGAATGCAACAACTATCTTTATTGGGTCAGTCTCCTCATCATCTTGCTTATCTTCCTCGGTAGCTTCTTCACCTTGATCCTCTTCATCTTCTTCATTGTCAAAATGAGCCACTTCTTCAACATTTTCTTCCTCATCTTTCTCCTTATCCTCTTCTTCATCACCATCCTTTACTTTAATTGGATATTCACTTGGTTTATGAAGATGATAAATGTTCTTCCAAGTGTTTGTAGCATTCTTTACTACATGCTCTATATCCTTAATCAAAACTAAACAATTATTAAACCTTAGAGTAATTTTATCTTCATTTTTCTTTAAAGAATCTTTAACCTCAACATCTAATATGCTCGATAAAAGCTACCTCAAGGTTTGTGCATATAAGTCTTTTAATATTTGCATGGCAAAATCCCATCTTGCCTTTATTTTCTCTAGCAATTCATTAGAGATTTGAGAGGTGATCTAGTCTAGTGAGTATTTCAATTTACCCATTTTCCTCAGCACTAGTTCTTCAAATTGTTTCTGCTCTACCTTTTTCCTTGTCTCATATTTCAAAGATTTGAAATTTTTTATCCTAGCTCCTTCTTCCATTTTCTTCAACTTTTCTTGAAAGGTGGGTGGAGGTCTGGTGAGTACAATGTCACTTCCTTTCTTCCAAGACCTCCTTGTGAAGACTATAGTGGATGCCTTTGTAGGCTTGGTGATGATCACCTTTCCCTTTTTCTTCAAAGGTTCTTCTTCTTCTTCTACTTCTTCTTCATCCTCTACCTATTCTTCATCTTCAACTTTACACTCGGTTAACATGAGAGGTGCACTAGATTTTAGTTTGGCTATCCTCCTCTTCCCTTTATTAACTGCTTGAGGAAGCTTAATTTCTAGCTCTATTCTTGTCTTTGCCTCATCATAAGTACCAAAATAAGGGTCCTTGGGATCCACAGGTTCATTGACAAGGGCTTCAATGATATCCTTGGTCTCATCAATGTTTACCTCATAGCCAAGAGGCTTGACCCACACAACTCTAGGTTTAATTGCTTGGATGTATACCTTGTCACAATCAACCATGAAGCACACATCATCCTTGTAGTCCTAAACTAACTTCTTAGGTATCCTGAACCCATTTTTCATTTTGTCTTTAAACACATTGAAGTAGTTTTTCATAATGCTGCCATAGTTCTCTCCCATTTCTACAATATATTCATTTTTTGGTATAATATAGGCACATCTTTTCTCTAGACTACAGTGCCTTTTGAAGGGAAGAACTTTTGAACATAGAAGAATAAACATGTTAATAGAGAACCAAATTTTCATGGGTTATTCTTGGATGTTCTAATGCTTTCTATATACTTATTGAATTACCTCAATTATTAACTTGGCAATGTCATGAGATAAATTATTCTTCACCACTTTATATGCCAAGTCCATAGCTTCACAAGATACGATGTTAAGATGGCTTGAACTATATATCTTATGAGCTATAACATGAATACCAAACTTCAACTCTACATCTGTGACACTACTTATTTTCGTGCCTCTTCCATCCCACTTGGCTAGGGTTTTCTTTTCCAATTCTGCTCGACCTAGGGTTTTGGTTGTTTTGGCTTTGGTGAGCATGGGAAGGCCAATGATTCAATGAATCATTTTCTTGGTTACCAATATTGGCTACTCTAACCATAGTTGTCTATTATGCACCTAGCTAATGATATACCTAATCCATTTTATTTTAAACTCTCGAGGCATACGGTGGATGTGAGTTAATCCTTTCACTTCCAAATATTGATGCTTAAGTTTCAAGGTTCCATCAACACACAAATGACCTAGGGCATCATCCATCTTAAGAGTACCAATTTCTTGAATTGCACATTTAAAATGAGTTCATATGTCATTAACAAGTACCTTGGGATGGATTTGAGATTGAGCTCCACTTGGGTCTAGGGTTTCAGCAACTGTATGCATGAGCATGAAATCCGATGCCTTCCATTCAACACCTTGAACCAACATGTCAAAACCTTTCTTCACCTTGCTGCAGCTGGATGCCATTTTCACTCAGTGGCTTGAGAGAACTTCAAAAAAATTTGTAGGAAATTTTCTCAAGTTGCTTGATCACACTAAAAATAGCTTTTCACAATAGCACTCAAAAAATTCATAGTGAAAAATGAATTTTCTTCCATGCCTTTTGTTAAAATTTCACCATTAATGCTCAGTACAGTGGTAGATAAGTTGACAAAATGCTTGATAGACTGTCATCTACTACTCTATATTGATCACTTGGCATAGTCTTCATGACTGGGTAACCATAAGTACATTCATTATTCCCAACCTTGCTCGGTAGAGTCTATGACTCGACCTTACTCGATAGAGAAGGTAACTCGGTAATATCTAATGCAGATCTTACTTAGTGATCCCTCTGTATCTTGCATATGGATTTGGATCTTTGCCACCTTTCAACTGGAACTAATTCTAATGTCTTCTTTGATAGCTTGGTTCCAGTTCTTCCTCAAGAACTTAATTGGAAATGGTAGAGTCACCCAATTCTTGAGTGACTTGACCATCATTACTTGGACCAGTATCCTCGGTAGACTTAGGAATCCATTACTATCTCATCTACTTTTGAATGTCATCAACCTTTACCTTCTTCTCATATTCAATCTTACCAATATTCATACAATTCTTGGCAAGATCACCAAGTTTTGTACAAATGAAACATCTTATAGTGGTATCTCTTTTCCTCGTATGATGTTTAACAAAATTCATACCAATGTGTCCAAATTCTCCATAGTAATGACATCTACACTAAGTGTTGTAATCCCAACCAAATATTTCCTTCACAATTTGTTCTACGAGATTCAATGTCTTTGTTTTGCATTTTGATGCCTTGTGTCCATGTTTCTTACATTTATGATAGTTTCCTTCAAATTTAGGTTTCCCTTTACATTCATTAGCCTTGTGACCATGTTGATTGTAATTGTAGCATTTTCTATTACTCCAACATTTGTTCGATGTATGACCTATCTTACCATAGTGATTTCAAGTAGGTCTTTGATTCCTTTGATCACCTTGTTTGGAGGATTCACCTTCTTCTTTGTATCCAATTCCTACTTTTCCTTTTTGTCTATAGAGGTTTTGCTCATTCAGTTGATCCATGTCTGCTTGAGATTTCATCGTTCTTTCATTGATTTTCTTTTTAGTGTTTAGGTCATTTCACAATTTTTCACTAATTTTTTTTTTAGATCTTAGCTCATTTTTTATTCTTTTATTGATTTGTCTTTCAAAATTTAGATAATTCCTCATTCTTTCATTGATCTATCTTAGGCTCATGATTTCCTCATTTGCATTGGAGAGTTGATCAATAAGGTCTACATGCTTAAGGGATTGATTCTAGATCTCATTGTTCCTTCCATCCATTTCCTTTTTTATCTTGTTTCTCTATTCCAAGACTTCACATAACCTTACTAACTGAATTTCTTGTTCTCTTTTCAACTTTCTTACTTCTTCTTGCAAGGAACCATTCTTCTCTAGGAGTTCTTTGATTGCATCATTTGCTTCATCTAAACTACTTGAAGGGTGAAAGTCTTCAATTCTTTCAATGTAGATATGATCATTCATTTGATTTTCAAGTTCCTTTCTTCTTTTCAGGGATTGGGAAAGTTGCACCTTAGCTTTCTTGAGTTGGGCAATGGTCATTTCTAGATCCAACTTTTCATTGTCAATAGCTTTGTTAAGTCTAAAAATCTCTATATCTTTGATCTTTGCTCAAGCTATTAAAATTTCTCCTTGATAACCACAAAGCTCCGATACCAATTGTTGGAAATATTGAAGACTATGCTAAGTTACTAAGAGGGGAGGGGTGAATTAGTAACTACTAAAACTTTAACAATTTCAATTCTTAATCCAATAAACCAATTATCATTTAATTCATCACATCTAATCTAATTGCATGCATGAGAAACTGAAAACATGAAAGCATCCACAAAACTTGAACATAAAGATTTGGTGACCCACAAACCTTCCAAATAGAAAGTAAAACTAGGGTGGGGATGATACCCAAAAACTTTGGTACTGTAGCATAAAGTTGGCTTATTAAGGCTTACATTGATCACCTCTAATGATCTACCTTGTTAGGAGAAAATAGGACTGGTAGGTCCACCTTGTGAGAGGATTTACAAACATACAATGAAGTATGCACTCAGTAAAGAGATTTAGAAAAGACTATTAGATCTACCTTGTTAGAGGATTTTGACTAGTTCACCTATTAGGATGAAGTAGTAGATCTCTGATATGTAACTGAGTTTTCTGATAGAGATTCCTTAGTGTACTGATCACCTTTCTATGATGGATTTTTCACTACAACTCCTTGTAATGATATGGCATTTACAATTATTTATCTTGCTGCATTCATAATACATATGTTTCACATTCACATTCTTATTCTTACTTTCATATATATTACATTGGATGTGATAAAATACATCACATATATATACCAATCCAATTTACAAAATGACAAAGTTGGCCATGACACAAGTTAACACAAATATTACAAAGTTAGCCCACATGAAGATACTCACATTCTAAAGACTTACTCAGTGAGGTTTTGATACTCAACATCCGCTATCATTGTTTGGCATCATCATGCTCTTGGTAGACATAGAATCTTGGTCCATATCGATCACTTTCAAGTAGCCTTGAACTCGGTATGCACTGGTGACTCGAAAGATATTGTACAACTTGGAAAACACTAAATGACTTGGTTACCATGAAGTAGCTCACTTAACACTGGCTTTACATCACTTGAACTGCTATCTTGGTAGATACTACAATGCTTGATAAACATAGGCTTCACATCACATGAACTACAAACTTGGTAACCATTGATAAAGTTGGTATACACTGAACTGCTTGGTTTGAACTATTGAACTTCACACTAACTGAATCTGCTCGGTAACCATTGCAATTAGTCCAAAGGACTTGGTAGCAATTGTAGAATCTCGATGGCTACTAAATTACATGAAAAAAACTATAAACTATTCAATGAGCTCAGTAGCTATATAGAATCTGAATAAGTGTGTGTCACTAATAAAAAACTTGACTGATATGTCAATAGGAGAGGTACTCTATTTCAGCTTGATGCATTCATTTCTCAATGCAATAGTTCTTCTATTTCAAAGAATAGAGTAGCTATGGATTCATCCCCACCATCTGAACAAGTAGTAGAGAAGACTATGGTTATTAGTTTTGATGGTAGTACAACATGTGTACCTAAGGGTGCAAACACATTGGAAGAAAAGCTTTGTACAGAAAAGACAATGTTGTGGCATGTGAGATTTGGCCACATTGTTGAGAAGGGTCTCAAAACCCTAAAGAAATAACCTTGTTGAGGGGTTAAATGATTGTAATCTAGAGTTTGACTTCTTTGAACATTGTGTCTATGGTAAACAAAATCGTGTTCAATTCTACTCTAGTTCTCACAAATCTTTTGATGTTTTGGATCTTATTCATTTTGATGTATTTGGTCCTATAAAAGTTCCTTCAATCTCCAAGTCTATATTTTTTGTATCTTTCATAGATGATTATAGTAGAAGGACATGGATATATTTCCTAAAATTTAAGACACAAGTCTTTAGTCAATTCAAGGAATTTAAAGCCCTTGCAGAGAATTAGACTATTAAGAAGATTAAGTGTGTGAGAACTGAAAATAGTGGTGAGTTTTACTAAGTAGATTTTGAATAGTTTTGTAAAGAATGAGGTATCAAGAGGCATAAGACAACTCCTTATACCCCACAACAAAATGGAGTTGCAGAAAGAATGAATAGGACACTGATGGAGAAGGCTAGGAGTATGCTTAGTGGAGCTGGTCTTGAACAAAAGTTTTGGCTGCAACTATGGCCACTTCTTACTATTTGGTTAACAAATCTCCTATATTAGCTCTTGTTGGTGAGACATGCATGGAGGTGTGATCTAGTAAGAAGCCTTCAATTAAAAATCTTTTTATTTTTGGTTGTGAAGCTCATGCACATGTTTTAAAGGAGAAAAGATCTAAGTTGGAAAACAAAGCTATCAAATATATTTTGATCGGATATGGTGTTGGTATGAAAGGATACAAGCTTAGGGAACTTGTGACTAGTAAGGTTTTGTATGGTAGAAATGTTATTTTTAGAGAGCTAACATCTTCTCCTATTGTGCTACAAATAGATGAAAAAGAAAAGAAGGAAGATATTGTTCAATTGCCTCCTACCCTTGAGAAGAATGAAGAGAAAGACCATGTTGGGTCTAATGATGAGGAGAGCTCTAGTAGCTCTGATAGTTCAGAAGAAGAGGAAGAACAACCTCAACCTCAACTCTTGAGGAGATCCACAAGAGTAAGAAAGTAGCTAGAAAGGTTTGGTTATTCTATGTTAGATTCTAGTTGTGCCTTTGCTATGATTAGTAACACTGATGAGCCTAGATCTGTGAAAGAGGCTTTGGATATGGAAGATGTAGGTTCCTAGATTGAGGCCATGGATGATGAGATGGCTTCATTAGATAAAAACAAAACTTGGGACCTTGTACCTTTTCCTAAAGGACAAAAACCTATTGGTAGAAAATAGGTGTTCAAGAAGAAATTCTATGTATATGGCACTATTGAAAGGTACAAAGCTAGATTGGTTGTGAAGGGGTATTCATAGGTAAAGAGAATAGATTATGGTGAAATATTCTCTCCTATTGCAAAGTTGACATCCATTAGATTTATGTTATCTCTTGTTGCATCATATGATTTAGAGATAGAATAGATGGATGTGAAGATAACTTTCCCTCATGGTGATTTGGAGGAAGAGATTTATATGTCACAGCCTGAGTACTACATTGTTAAAGGTAAAGAATCTTTGGTTTGTAGATTAAAGAAGTCTTTGTATGGTTTGAAACAATCTCCTAGGATGTGATACCTTAAGTTTGATGTCTTTGTGTTGTCAATTGAATTTATAAGATTGAAATCAGATCATTGTGTTTACTTTAGAGTTGAAAATGATTGCCTTCTTATTGTTGCATTATATGTTGATGATATGTTGTTGTTTGGGAAGGGTAAGGGTATGATTTCTGATTTTAAATCTCAGTTGTCAGCATAGTTTGAGATGAAAGATCTTGGGGCAGCAAGGTCAATCTTGGGTATGAAAATCAATAGATATAGGTCTAATAGAAAAATTTGGTTGAGTCAGAGTAAGTATGTGAATTTGGTATTGGAAAGGTTCAACATGACAAACTATTGACCATTGTGTGTTACTATTTCTATGGGAATAAAGTTATCTGTATATGATTGTCCAAAATCTCCTAGTGAGGTGGAGGACATGAGTAGAGTACCTTATGCTAGTGTAGTTGGTAGTCTTGTGTATGCTATGGTCTATACTAGACTAGACATTGCCCAAGAAGTTGGAGTTCTAAGCTAGTTTATGGCTAATCCTAGACAGGTACATTAGGATGAAGTTAACCGAGTATTTAGATATTTGAGGGGTACATCAAAATACTCCATTTGTTATCATGTTAACTCTTCTGGAGCTTTGCATTGAGTTTGTATTCGTGGGTTTGTGGATTTAGATTAGGCAAGTGATATTGATAGCAGGAGATCCACAAGTGCTTATGTGTTCACTATGTTTTGTAGTGCCATTAGTTGGATGAGTAAGTGATAACTTGTGGTTGATTTTTCCACTACAGAAGCTGAGGACATGGTTGCTACTCAAGCTTGTAAGGAAGCTATTTGGCTTAGGAGATTGTGTTCTGATATTGGTGTTGATGCAGGAAAAATTAAGTATATTTGTTGTGACAGTCAGAGTGATATTTGCCTTGCAAAGAATCCAACTTTCCATGCCAGAATGAAGCACATTGATGTACAATTTCATTTTGTGAGAGATATAGTGGAAGATGGAAAGGTAAATTTGGAGAAGGTAGATACAATAAAGAATGTTGCAAACACATTAATGAAACCAGTGGGTACAAAGAAGTTTAGATGGTGTTCAGAGTCTATGGGCCTTTCGACCTATAGCAGTTAGTTCTTGTTATGTTCCTGTTGCTCTTATAAGGTGTTTGACAAGTGGGAGAATGTTAAGAATAAGGTGTCTCAACCTTGGATAATTCCTATTCTTTTTTTTTTTTTTTATCAATGTAATTTTTGTGAATAATGTAATTAAGTGTGAGTGTACATGTCTAGTTGGCATGTTGATGTGTCACTCCACTTGCATGTGTCAACATCTTGAATTATGACAGATTCCTATGACAAATTCCTATGATGGATTCCTATGTCACATAAGAGCTATCTTTGGAATATTTAATTGTGTAAGGAGATCATGACTAAAAATGGTTATGAAGGATTCCTATGATGTATAAGTACTATCTTTGGAATATTTAATTGTGTGTAAGGAAATCATGACTGAAATGGTTATGATGGATTCATATGACATGTAAGAGCTATCTTTGGAAGATGCCCTAAAAATGGAAAGTACATTATATAAGCACTTTGAGGGCTATAGATAGTGGAGGTAGTGTGAGTAGTGTAGTTGGTTACTATTGGATAAGTCTTTCATGTCCTGAAAGAGCTTGCAATGTAAGTGTGTTGTAACCTTTGAGTTGAAGATAATACATTGTGCAAGTTTTGGAGGGGTGGGGTTGTTTTACCAAAAGGTTTTTCTCCACCAACATGTCTTTGTGTTTATGTGTTATTATTTCTCTATCTATTTTCTATATTCATGGTTGATTGCAATATTGTTGTTCTACCGAAAGTGAATTTGATATTGTAAGGATTTAAAAGAATTTTCACAATACTTTCTTTAAGAGATTAGTGTAGGAAGTTGTTTCTGCACCTGAGTTTCCTTACAATTTTTATTTTTATAGTTTAATACTAGGTCATTTTTTTTACTGTATTTAAAGCTATTAGAAAAAAAATTTAAAGGGAGAGATTAGGAGTGTATTTGGTATAAAAATTTGGGCATGACATTGTTGTATTAGAGCCAGTTTATAAACACTTGGGCTCTATTAGGCCCATAATAAGTATAAAAAAAAATTAAAATAAAATAACAAAACAACATTTGATAAGTAGGAGATAATTTCCATAGCAAGTCAAATTGTGATATTACTATCAAGATTTAACTGTGTAGTTTTTGAGTCAAACTCATTGACTCGTATTTCATGAGTAGTGATTCAACACGAATTCATCTCTCATGAGAATTAATGGAACACTTAGCACTCAACGAGTTTGACTAAAATACTACACAATTAAATCCTGATAGCAATATCTCAAAATAACATTTAGCTAAAAGTAATAAGTCATTATTATGGTTTAAAAACAAAAATTCAAAGTGTTGTCTTTTAGAATAGAATTTAAAGTGGCTTAATTTTTGATGATCTAGCTTTACTAACTAAAGTGAACATTGACATATTGGATTATTGCAATTTTGAATGCTATCACTATTGTTATTAAATATTATTTCATACAAAAATGTATAAATATAACTTATTAATGTATATGTAAGTATATCTATAAATACTATATATATAAAAATTTATATTGACATATAAAAGAAAGTTTTCAATTATAGTTTTCAAATGGACTTATGTTTATATTGTAATTTGTAAAATAAAGCCATATTGAAAAATAATAATAGAAAAGAAGGAAACACTAATATTAAATCACATTTTCTATAATAGATTTAGTCAAACATTATTATTTAGTTATTTTAATATTTGTTTTTACTTTGCTAATATATCATATTTATCAAAAAATTAAACTTTACTTGTTCAAAACATAAACCATTTAAAAATAAAACTTCATTAGAAATAATTTTTAACACAACATAAAATATGGAATATAAATCTGACATGAATGTCTATTTCGAAAAAAGAAAAAGAAAAGAATACTACATATACTAACTAGGGATTCTATTGTATTGGCCAAATCATTAACTAAAATGTAAAATAGACAAATGCAGTGTCAAGATGTTTGAAAACAAAAAAGTGTCCCTCTTGGTAGTATTTATGTTTTAAATTAGGCTTTAGATTGGATTCTATCCCTAAATAAATCTTACATAGGGCATTTTTTAAAAACAAATCTAGTCCTCTTTCTTCAAATCTAGGGGCACGACCTACCAAAACCCATAGCTCACACCTATCAAACAAAAATGGTAATAAATAATGAAAAAAAAAATAGTAACTGTCATAGCTTGGGAAGTGCTAGTAAATTTATTTTTGATGGAGGGTTCAAACCTATGAGGCAGCCTAGCGAGGCATAAGGCCTACGAGCTACCAACTAGCGAAGACCACCACTAGAAGATTTAGGCGAGGCATGAGGCCTGCGAGCTACCAACCAACGAAGACTGCCACTTGAAGATTTAGGAGCTTGATATACCACCTAAGAGCAACAAAACCCCCCATATAAAATTCACCATTAATTTGGAAATAGAAGAGCCCACACACTAAGAATAAAAGTAGGTTTCACATCCTCAACAAAAAAGGTTGTCACTGTTTCAAACACTACCCATTTGTAGATTGTGCACAACCCACATATGATCCATCACCAATATTACAAGAGATATATGGCTGAAGATAACAATAAGACTCCATGGAGAGTGAAGACACACACACTTGCCACCTCTTCCATAGGCCTACGAGCATGAAAAATATTATTAATAGTTGAAATAAATCAAACCCCCTAACATATTAATAACTACAAGTTTTTTGTGTGTAAAAACTCCCTCTATGGGAACTTTCAA